>CM057003.1:45977096-46197096 GCA_029891345.1 Dryococelus australis
CGTAAGTGCCACTTTCGCCAAAAACTAACGGTATTTGGGGTTGGCATTTCTATTAATACTTATACTTTCGTAGGAAAATGCCTTAATCGAAATATTTGCAACGATTTCGTTTAATGATGCAGGCTGAAAACAAATTAAGATTTTTGCAAAGTGTATTTCTTTAAAGTTATATATACACGTGTAACAAAAAACGCATTATACGGAAAAGATCACTGGGAATTGTTTACTTTCGCCAGTATCTGAAACCCACAAAATATATGGCTTCAGGCAATATATTTGCAAGGCTGTTACTAAACGACCAAATTGCGGGAAGAAGAAGAAAAAAAGTGTATCGGAGAAAGCACAAAATCAAACTTTCCCTTTATTCGACTATATTTCGTTTCGCAAAAGAAAAACCTTATTATCATAAATAAACTAAGATCGCATAGAAAGGATAAATGTGTCCTTGTAGTTTATAGAAAAGTAAATGTACACGTAACGTTGGATTCGCGGGATCAATTTGGCCGTTAGCGATGTAAAAACGACTGGCAAACAATTCTACACTAATTATGAAGTGTAGTCATTCGTGTTTTCACATTATACAAACGTAAGTTTAATAAATATGTCACTTTTGATCATGCACATTTTGTTATTTATACTATTATTAATTTTATTTCCCATACTTCAACAAATGATGGTATTACAGATTGCGTTATTTGAACCGTACGGGAGTTTTCTTTTTTTTTATATCAACTAGATGTAAATAAACACTACGATCTTCGTCGCCATTTATTTCTGTATATCCCAGCACGCAATGGTCAACAAAACACCATTGCTTATTATAATATACTGAAAAGACGTATACAAGTACGTCCGCGGGCTAAAAATTTTAATGTATTGGTGCTTTTCAAGTTGCACTGTACTTTTGCAAATACGGTACAACATGTCGTTTGGGATTAGTTCTTTAGTTAATATGTTACATTCAGAATCCTTGATATTCAAATATATATTTTCAAACAAACACGCTCTACTACAGCCTCAACATCGGCTCATGCGAACTTGCTTTAGACTTGTGACTTCAAGACATGTTCGTTTTTTAATATGATCGTTTTAGAGTGAGTGAAGATATTTGGGTATGGAGCGGCACCGAACGGCATCGTCCGCCACGATTTCCACTTGCGAAAATCCGGATAGTTTTAGAGGACTTTCAAATGCAACGTTAGAGATTTTACAAGTATGCGCTATTTATGAGTGTATGAACGTACACCTGTTTACATATCCAAATGTTCTGCTGTGTAGTATCTCTCAAATACGTGCAATGAAAACTACACCGCAAACTTGGCATTCATAAAGTCAACATAAGCCCTGATTTTTTTTTTTAAAACTGCTTATTTATAGTAGCCAAGAAATCAGTAGTACTTAACGAAAATTGTCCGACAAATGTCAAAATAGTTAGTTAAGAACTGTGGTTTTGCATTTACAATATCTGATCTTTCAACGATGATTTACCACACTCAACTGAAGAATGAATGGGTGTTCCCTAATTCAGTATATTGGCAAAAGAATCCACGATCTATCAATTTGCTTGAACGGGTACTATTTTGGACGTTTCAAAAATCAAAGGTTTACTACGTATGACGTTTATTCAGACAACTGAATGTGGTGTATGACATTTTTGTCATAATTGGTGATGTCCTTAAGTCACTTGTCATTATATTAATCAGAATATGTATGGGGAAGAGTGCACATGCTATTTGCACATCATTCACTAACTTTTGCCAACAGAAAAGTCACACCTTTGGGGCCAAAATCAAGTGAATTGAAGTCTTTTTTTTCTAATTAAAAACAATTTTGAACGAGTTTTAATTCGATCTTATCACATGAAGTAATGTTTCACGAAAGCCTAGATGTGTTACAAAACTAATAACCTAAACATGGTTTGCATGGCATTTCTGTGCAGTTCTGATGGCAAATTGTAAACTAGTGTTTTGTAGTTTACATGCTCGGAAGACGCACTGGAATTTATATTAACCTAATAAATCATACATTGTATATATTAAAATAAAATTACTTCGGGATCGATTAGTGAGATTTGAAACGATATATATGCACATGTCACAAAACGTATACAAAAATAATTTTAGCGTTAAAAAAAGACATACAAGTCGAAATTTATCCCAATTTATATTTTGGATCTTAAAAAACTGTCAACATCTATCTATAAGGCATGTCGAGCAAATAAAGTGCATTAATTCTTACACATTAATGCAAGTGGATGTTGTTACCCCTGGTGTTATGACGAATATGGAAGCCAACGGTAGGTAATGGCATTTCATTCCTATCTTGTATAATGGGAGTTGCGACGCAGTAAAAGCGATTCAGTTCACATTTATATAACTCTTGATAATTTTAATGGTGAAAATATTACGTACCATACCAAATCAATCGGGACGAGTATGGGTAAATAAGAATGACAGTTGTGATGTCTTAAATTATACTTATTTAATTAATATATTTTAAAATTTTAAATATCATTGTACGCGAATACACGGACACCTACATTTTTCGTGTTGGAATGCGTTTCGTATCTCTTTGCTTGTCACTCCGGACTATATTCACATAATTTTGTTAAATTACGTGTTCCTTTAAATGGCCTCATCTATAAGTGGACACTATTTTCATAAACCGGTCTATCCTAGCGTTTTTACATTGTCGATGCTTATTCAGTATGGCAATATCGGAAATGTGATAAATGAGAACATGATTCATATCACTGAATAACACAACATTGTGTTCAATCAATCATAAAACATTAAACGTAATGAAAGGATGACTGGAACTGCCTTTTCCCCGTCATTTAATTACTTATCTGTACATTAAACAGCTATATTTTTGTTATACTGCTAAACTTTTGGTAATATGTAATTATTGCTTTGTGGGTCCTAGGTAGTGCGTGTTGTTAAGAACTATGGCCATTCCGAACCACTGTCTGTATACACATCGAAAATAATAATGTCACTTGTCTGCTCTTCTTTCCGGCTCCTATGACGTAACAGGTACTTCTAAGGCATTATAAATATTTATAGAGCCCTAGGATTTTCTGACTTAGGAATAAAACATTTAAGTGAAGATCCTCCGTGGACAGGTTATTTCCTGTATCTCCGAACCACCAACCTAGACATCCGAATTATGGATACAGTTACGGAGGGAAGTGCCATTTTTAAAGAAAACAAGTTTTATATTAATTTCTTGCGTAAGCTGTGCCTTATAGTCTTTACATATCAATTTAGTCTATTAGTATAAAATTGATGCCAGTAATACACAATAAAATACAAATATATACATACCCGAATGCCATGTCACCTCCAGCAATCTTTACTCTGAGAGGGAATGTCATACCTGTCCGATTATGGCAACCAGCTGTGCGTAGTACAGAGTCTTCCCATTTAATTCACATTAACATTGCCACAGTTATAAAACAATTAGTAAAATATATGACTTTTTAAATTTTCAGTTTCAAATAGGGGCCGCGGTTGCTGTAGCGGTTAGGACGCTAGCCTACTACCAGGGCGAACTGTGTTCAATCCCCGGCGGGGTCACCCCCAAATTTTCGCTACGTGGGGTTTCGTGCCGGACGATGCCGGTAGCGGACAGATTTTCTCGGAGTTCTCCCGTTTCCCCATGCTCTTGTATTCCGGCACTGCACCATATCACCCTCATCGGCTCTCAAGACCTCGCTGTTAAGAGAAACCAAAATCTCTCCCACTCGTTTTTAAATGAAATACTACACCAGCCACTGCAACTACACTAGGCATTGCCTTAGTTTGTTGAGTTTATTAGTTTGTTGATTATCGCTAATAGCATTCAAAAAAGTTACTCTATTATGGGATTTTCAGTGGTGCACCTGAAGTTATATTTCAAGAGATACCCTCATCTCCAGTCACACATAACGCCAACATCGAAACAGAAGATATTCATGACGATAAGAATTCAGAATGGGTATGGGGTGGATTTGAGATAGACGAGATGGATTATCCACCTCTCACTGTCGAGGAACATTCAAATAATTTGGCACTCTGTGAAGTGATTCCTGGAAGACGTGTGGTAAACCCGGCATTTCTTCTCCCCCAATTGGAATATATTGTAAAACACGCCATGGTCTGCACAACTGGCAGAATGAAAATGTATCAAGAAGTTAGCACAGAACTCCACTGCATGTAGAGATACAAGTGTGATGAAGCATGAGAGTCCGAGACCCGCCTTACGTGACTGATATCCTGCAGGCCATGAAGAAACGAAAGCCATCCGTATAAGCTTGTGTTCATAAAAACGGTGAATGTGCGTTCTAATGTTATATATATAATAATATATATATATAAAATTAACGATATACAATATATACACTCTATATACTATATTTACTATACGTATATATACCATATATAATATATATTACATATACTATATATAATTATTATACTATACTTTATATATATGAAATGCAAATTTTTTTTACAATGGTCTTTGTATAATAAAAGTAAACGCATATTATGTAGCTTTGTATCAGGGTGTATAATCCAAAATGTTTTTGTTCATAACGATTTTGGTAGCTGTGTTTTATAAATGAGATAAGTTGATTATTGGAATTTATTGCCTGTGCTCACTGATATTGTGTGTGTTGTGTGTGTATATATATATATATATATATATATATAATATATGATTATATATAATATATATAAAATATATAATATATGATGTATTGGATACGATACTTACATCCCTCAAATACCGTATTGGTTGATCCCCGCGGGGTCACATTGAATTTCGAGAGAGAAACATGACGGCCATGCAGTTGGCCTGAGAGTTTTCTCGAGGTACTCACATTTCCCCCACTACTGCATTAATCGCTTCTACATAATCTCATTTTACCCCTTTAACGCAAAAACATTAAGTTTATCGCGTTACTCAAACTTTCCTGTAAATCACTCGTAAGTTCCAACCAATCATGTCTACAGTTTTCATACAAAATACCTAACAGAGAACAGTTTCTTAAAATAACCTTTATGTATGTGCTCCATCGTATTCAATTTTGTTAAGCGTGGGAGAAGGCACTTTAGCCTAGCTTCGCCAAAGACGAAATAAAACGAAATAAATAAATACCCCTTACATAACAGGCATAGTAAGTAATATTGTTCCGACAAATTTCTATCAATTTATGGAGTATAATAAACCGTTTTGTTGAAGCTCAACATAGGCCGAGTACACAGCTGTTCCAAATGATCATTAACGGATTAATTAGTCAGGGGATACTTTTATAATGGAGTATATTGATAGTGGTTACCTTTGAAATTATTTCCGAAAGAATGCTGGTTATGCCCCTATACATCCCCCCGTGACGAAAGTGCGACTTTTCATTGTCACGTAACGTTAGCATTGCGACCCGTTTATTTTTTACTGCTCGGCTTACTTATTATAAGTAATTTAAATGAGTTTATCCGGAAAAAAATTGGTATTTTTAATACCTAAATTCCGATGTGGCCTATAAAATTGACAGCTTTGTGTAGTAAATGCTTGTTAGACGATTTATTGCTAAACATGTCATTGCATTGCAAACAAATGTACGTTCAAAAGCTGCGAGAATTACTTATTAAGGTATTTTAACCCATATTTTACTGCAAAGAAGATTTCGTCATTTCACTTTTATTCATTAAAAGTATTCTGTAATGTTTCTCACTAAATTACTTTCTTTTGTACAGACTGGTCTTTTTATTACAAACAACTGCCACAATATAGCTTGTAATTTACTTTACACGCCAGCTTCATTTCGCATGTAAGGCAGGAATGGATCTACATGAATACGCCTACTATTATCAATTAACACCTACAAGGAATTTGAAGACACTGCTGCCCGGTTTAGTGCATTGTAGTTGCGATATAGTGTTACAATACTGTACAAGTCATTGCAAGCCTTTCTTATTGTGTAATTGTTAGTACAGGAGCGATTTCTCCTCATGATTTACTGTAATTATTTTGGCCTGGAGTGGAAATAGATCCGTGCTTGTTTGTCCAGCCATTGTTTGTATGTGAAACTAAATTTGTAGCTAAATCCCCCTCCACCCCCCTGGCAGAAAGCTACAAGGAGAGTTTGAGAAAAAACTATTTAAAAACTGTATTAAATTACATAACTTTTATTGGTATTTCATTGTTTTTAGACTAGTCGAATTACGTTTGTTTTGGTGTTTCAATATTTTAAACGAAACGTTTTATGAGACTTAAAAAAACATTTGTTATGGAATGTTAGACTATGTTCTTTGGGAAAATATGCATCTAAATTTCAAGCGACCCAGTAGAGCTTGTGTTTAGCAGCAAAATATTATACATACTGAAGTATCTTCCTGTGACAGTTGCAGGAGCGATGTTTGCTGCCTCGTCAAATAATCCCCAGCATACTTAAATGAATCACGCAGTTGCAAAACTACAAGTACGGTATACATTCAGAAGCTAAAATTTACCAAATCTGCGTATTTTAGTTGTTAGCTAATGTAAACAAATTATTCACCAAATGTTTGAAAATACATTTTCAGCATAATTTGCGAAAAATCAGTTAATGCTGCTAAATATTTAGGAGTTCTATTTTTTTTAATAACACAAAAATTATCGGTTATGAACACCCCTTTCCTTGGTATTGTGATCGATAACCCTCATTCATGAATTAATGATACAAAGTGTCCAATAAAAAATTGAACTCTACTTGTTATATGTTTAAAGTACCTCCATGCGTAACCACTAAACAGTGGTACTCGAGCTGCTAGAGCCACCCATACCTCTCAACTGCACCCCTCAACAAAACAATGTTTGTGAACAGTTAACTTTGCATATGTATATTTTAGCATCAGCTACACACAAACAACTTAATACAAATTATTGTTAATATGCATTTTTGTCTTTGTGTAAAGTACTGACATTTATAATTTTATGGATCATTATTGTTTCCTTATCTACTTGACTATGTACAGAAAACTGAATCATGTAATTTGTAATTTTCAGAATGTGTATTTGTATTTTCTATATATATATATATATATATATATATATATATATATATATATATATATATATATATATATATATATAAGCACTTCAAAAAGTGCTCACTTTACCGTGAACGGCCTATAGCAAACTGTTGCCTATATCTCTGTCTCACTCCCGTGTTTCAGCTCTCGCTTTGGAATGTGAGGATTTCCCAAAGTGCGATTAAGATCTCCAACACAAGAAGGTCCCAAAATAACTACCTGGAAGCCACCGCGTTGCCAAATGTAAACTGTTAGTGGATAAATCAGTTCTAGGAAGGCTGGTAATTCCCGCCTTTCACTGCTGCTTGTTAACATCACCAAAGCTTTGTAATAGGTTCACCACAGGTTTCGTTCTGATAAATAAATACAATGAAATTCTGTACTCAAATTCCGAAACTTCGCAATTACCCCCACAATGTGACTCGCTCGTCTAAAATTAACAGAACGAAACACGGTGAACCTATTACAAAGCTTTGGTGATGTCAACAAGCAGCAGTGAAAGGCGGGAATGACCAGCCTTCCTAGAACTGATTTATCCACTCAGTTTACATTTGGCAACGCGGTGGTTTACAGATAGTTATTTGGGGACCGTCTTGTGTTGGAGATCTTAATCGCACTTTGGGAAATCCTCACGTTCTAAAGCGAGAGCTGAAACACGGGAGTGAGACAGAGATATAGGCAACAGTTTGCTATAGGCCGTTCACGGTAAAGTGAGCACTTTTTGAAGCTGTTTCATCAGACATAGTAACCAATAAATACATTTCATTGTGACCTCGTACTTTTGGTTTTGGATATGGCGTATGTATACACTGTGTTTACTACTCACATAGCAAGGTCTACATTAAAAAGTTAAGTCAGTATCACGTTGTTCGGACATAGCCCACTGCTGTCACCAAGTCCAGTAGCCTAGAGATTTTTTTCTCTGCACAAATGTGTAACATGAAAAACTCGAGGACGTGTGTAGAGGTCCGCGTGCTTGGTGAGCACGTTGCCCTCCAGTGAGTCGACGGCTGTGGGCAGACAGGTTACACTGGGCTGAGGTTGCACTTCTTGTGCTGTATCCTCCTTGGGCTGGCTTCACAGCACGCGCCGAAGCAACCTTCCCAATAAGCGAAGATCAGGCGGTTGAGTGAACCGGGCGTGGGCTGTCCCGTCGTTCTTACGGCCGATTCACATTGAAGATAACACGTAGCTCTTGGAGTTAACTTTTCGTTATTGTTACGTTCATATATAGATCGCGCACCAGTGTATTCACATTGAATTAACACCGAAGTAAAGCGAGAAGGTGACCCAACTTCAGCACAACTAAATGGAAACGACGTGTCAGCGAATCGATTAAAATATACGATTTTTAGTTTTGTTGTTTTGTATTAATTTTTACTCCAACCAACTACCGTACGGTTTAGGTAGTGCATAAACGGCTTACAGTTTCAACGGAATTTTAATTTTCAGTTTCGTATGTGCGCGTGAAGGATATGTTGCATAGGCAGCTGGTGCGCGACGCTGTGTATGCAATAGTTAGAGACCAGATAATTTTGCGGGTTCATTTCTAAACAAGTTGGAATTCATACACTTGTACGTTCATGTTACTTTTGTAATTGGTCGACGTGTTGTTTGACACCTCCTGGAGATAAATAAGCCAATAACAAACATGCAATAAATTGTGCGCCCAAACACCGCCTTTTACTACCACGACAATCAACTAATAAACAGTTGATATCTGTATGAGAACAGTCTTGTTCTGCAGCGCCGCAACATTGAACACAATTATTGGATATAAAAATACGTTTCCGGATGTAAGTATATTGGGCTTCTGTGTTACTATTGGTCCAAAGAAATTGACTCGAGTTTGGGCACTGAGTTTCCGGAGGTATCCAGCATACATTTATATAGTCCATTCGCGGTTACTTCCATCTTTTTTTAAGCCCTGCCAATGTTCTACTTCCAGGATATTTCTCCACCTCATGCAAAGGAAGGGCAACGGATAGCCTCCGAAGCATGAGACAGGCGAGTACGTCATTCCTTCCCTTCAGATTTTTTAAAATACCCAACCTTTTTAATTTTTACTTCAAGCAGAGAAAAATAACCATCAGGAGGCGATGAACAAACCCTAAGTAAGTGCGGTGGTGTTTGAAGGATAACCCCAAGAAAATTGGTTTTTCATAACTGTATATGATTCAGTGATGCTACAAAAACTATTACCTATAACCGACAAGTTTATCACACAACTTTAAATTCTGAAAAAAATCTTTAACATTTGTTTTAAAAATTATCTCAAAACCCCACTAAAAAAAAGTTACAACACACAAGTATATAGATACATATATTTTAAGCTTTTCTCCCTTCTTAAGTCACTCCTCCCCCATAGCTATTTTAAACTGAGGCAAAATCCCCGTAAATGTCTGTCACCAAAGCCAGGTTCTCTCGGTCTTCCACATGCCCCGAGAATGTCTATTTGTATACAATTCCTGGATTCTGGAAGCACTTTTTCTTTCGATCTCTTCTTATTGGTCAGTTCAAACTGCCGCCGTGCCCGATGGCCGAAAGTCATCTGTTTGAGCTAGCGTAAAAGGTGTATGAGAATTGGAAAAGGGGGATCGCCGTAACATGCGCCGTCCGCTCATATCAGTTCTTGTCCGACCCCCTTTGCAGCTAGACGCTGCGATAATTCTTGAAGGTTGAAACTTTTCTATGGGGAAACGAGACAAGCCACCACAAAAACTTAAACGAGTCTAGAAAATTACACCAAAGAGACAATGCACCGCTTTAGTGCGCACTCAGTGTAATAATATTTTGCGTAAGAACTGTTCCTTACTACCCATTGCCAACACTCCTATTTTCTCACAGTTTTTATAAATTGAATATAATAATTTGTAGTCAAAATATGGGCAAAAGTTCACTTTGTATAAAAAATAAGGCATTATTTGTTAACACATGTATATAACGTTTCTGATACATGGCATATTTAGGAAACAACCAAGCCCGTCATATATGGGGTCATTTTTCAAATGTTTGATTCTAACAGTGTGAAGAAACCGCGAATAGAATACAGCAATGTGTTACAACCTGCCGAAGGCTTGCATACTACGTGGACACAGTTGCGATTTTATAAATAAAAAAAATCGGCATAGAAATAGGCCTAACGGATAGTTACGATCACAAGCCCCATTTCACGTAGTGTGAACCGGCCTTGACGGCGGAGCTGGCCCGTGAGTCACCGGCGTATCGCGGCGCTGAATAATTCATGTCGACCTGGGAGATGGCGGTAACACTGCGTGTCACCAGAACAACCTCCCGGCTCGACGATCAAGGGCACGTCCGCATTAAGAGGGAAGTGAAGCTGCAGCTGCGGCCAGATTATACTGGCCGGCGAGGTATCTCCGCGCACTACAGGAGAGTCCTTCCTGCCCCAACCGACGTGCGGTGATGCTTGCTGGTTCACACCAACTAAAGGCTATTCACGATCAAGTGAGCACTTCTCTCAAATCAACCTTGAAAAAGTCACTGTTCCTATAAGCTGTTCACGGTGAAATGAGCACTTTTTAAGGCCATTCAACAGGCATTAACTACTAATAAATTCATTTTATTGCAGCTCCAGACGTTAACTTTTGTTAGTGGTGAAATGTACACATTGTGTAAGTCTGATGACAATATTTATGTTAGAAAGTGACAGGAAGATAGAAATCTAATGAAAAGAAAAATTCAGCAGGGACTTAAAAAGTGCTCACTTTACCGTGAATCGCCTATACCTGCATATATTCTAATGAGCGCACTGAATGATAAGCGCCCAGTAAAGTTGGTAATGATGTGATGGAAGGAAAGAAGTTCCATGTATAAACGTCGAATTAAAAGTGTTAGGTAACCATTCTTTCAAAATTAAATTATTTATTTCGCTTTCTATTTTTTTTTTTATGATCTTAGTGGAAAAATGAGCCATTTACTTTCCTAATAATTTCATAGTTTCACTTTACGAACGTATGAATAAAGTGATTAGGCCCATGGCAGTGTTAATTTTACATAAAGCGGAATAATACACAACGTGCATGCAAGCAGATTTTGAGCAGGGCTTTCAAAATTGCTGAATTTACCGTAAACAGCCTATACGTGCACACACCACACTCTTATGCACTGCGCCTAACTATTTATTGAGTTGCAGTCTATTCGCGGTTTCGTCACACTTTTGGGGGCCGCGGTGGTGTAGTGGTTAGACTACCCGCCTGCCACCCCAAGGCTACGCGGATTCGATCCCAGGCGGGGTTGCTCCCGGATGTTCGCATGTTGGAATTGTGTCAGACGATGTCGCTCGTCGGCGGGTTTTATAGGGGATCTCCCGTTTACCCCGCCCCTTCAGTCCGGCGCTGCTCCATACTCACCTCGCTTCACCCCCGTCGGCTCTCAAGACCTCGATGTTAAGAGCCGCTTAAATCTCTTCTCTCACACCCAATCACACCTTTTGAATCAAACCTTTGAATCACGTCATGTATAACATGGTTGGTTGATTCTTACAGACGTGATGTATCGCAAACATTTTATACTTATATTAGCAAAAATGCACCTTATTTTTAATTAATCAATTAAAACATTTACTGATATTTAATATACTTATACATGATATTTCATTTAATATTAATCTGAATACAAAAGGGAGAAAATAGGCGTATTTATAATGCTTATTGCGAAATATTACACTGAGTGCGCGAATGAAGTGCATTGCTCCTTTGCATCTTGGATGGACTAAACTAATTATAAAAACTTCACGCTTTTATTGCCAACATAAAAATATTCGTCGAAGCACATCGATACGATGAAAAGCTCAAGCATTCAGGTATCGGGAACCCTGTAAACCAAACGTATACGAAAAAAACACCAACATGAACTAATCGAGATAAGACACCTTCATTACGGTAAAGGTTATTCTACACAGATTGGGAAACTAAATATTTTACCTGCCAGGGTGCGCTAATGTCAAACGTGTACCGGATTTTTCTGTTTTGTATGAATCGAATGAGATCTTCCGATTTTTATTGCATACTTAAAGAACAAACTTTGTTCTTTGCACTAGAGTGAAAATATATCGAAATTACGTTCATATGTTTTTTAATATCTTTTTGCTAACTAGAGTTAGCGAAACGTTAACTTATGCAATTCAAATGACAACTGAATGGAAATAAAAATAGCGAAATTGTTAAACATATCAATTTTAGGGGTTTCCTGTGCAGTTTCCGTAAGGGAAACGAGACAAATACAAAGTTCATTTTGATGGCAGCTAAGTATATTTATTTTGTACTTAAATTCTATGACAAGACTGTGGTTATTTCCAAATTAGTGGCATAACTGAAAATTTAACTACATGTTTATTTTACGTGATAATTTCGGTAGATACTGTTTCGCATTCACTGCGGTTTTGTAAAGTATTCACATAAGTATGCACTGAAACGTTATTAATATGTATAGTGTAACTGTAGAGTAATATTAGAGATTCCTGTACCAAAATTGAAAAGTGCAGTGACCGAAACAGAACTCAAATTAAAATAGAGAGGCGTTTTACCTGCAGTTTTCCATAAAAGTAAATCATCAGTCATGTCGTACTAAATTTATTTTACCGTTTTCTCACCTGTACCTATACGCGACAATATGGAGGTAACAGTTACCTTGATGGCGTAGTAAATGCTTCGATACGATGCTTTACACCATCTGTAACTGTAAACAAATGACAAATCATTGTGTGAACACGTGATTTCAATACTTTTTTTTTTTGGCAATTTTTGGGCCACTGTTGACACACGCAAAAGAAGAAAATCGATGTACATCGTCTTCAGTCTATATACGTTTGCGGCGCTGATGATATTGACGACGATCAGGTACGACATGTGAGCTCATCTCCAGATGGCTTTACATAACGGGAAAGCTCTTAACTTTATTGGACGCTGTTTTCGTGCTGTATACAGTTTTGGCCAACCTCTTGGGCGAAAGCAGGTTACGTCAGATGAAAATATAGCTCGTGTGACCACGTTGCTAAAGGAAATGCAAGGCGTTCGCTAGTTATAAGTCAGTATTGTACATTTACTTGATTCTTACAGTGTACTGCTGCCTTGCAGTAGATGATGGTTTGCATGGCTCGTTTCTGGGTTACTGATGTGAATGAAGCCACGGAAGTTGGCGTGTCGCTAGTGCCATTGTTTTTAATGTTCTAGTGATGGAAAAATATACTGCCTATGGGAAGGGCAGGCACAAAGCAAAAATCGGTTAATACAATCGACAAATAAGGATCGTATAGCCTTCCATTAATTTATTATGTTTGTAGGTCTAGAAATTTCCCCTGAAGAAGTGCGTCAGACTAGAATATCCGGTGCCCTTTCGTGGCGAAATTTCTCATAACCGCAACGCATTTTAGATCTTGCTGTCGAAATAAGATAAATGTGGTAAATTGTAGCAATCATGTTATTTCCCGTTACGACTGTAAAGAAATAATTCACTGGCAAGTAAGTTAAGTCACTGAATTACAAACGCATTGTTTTCACTGTTCGACAAATTTATAGCTAATATTCTGCTTCGCAAACGTACGAGCTCAACTAAGTATGAGAAGTTATGAAAAAATAAAATAAAAAACGTACACCTTGCTGCTGCTGCCTGAAGCATGGACAAGAATATGGAATGAAGATGGCATTGCGTAGAGTCACCTTCCATGCCAGAAGGACCTATCTCTGTCACCTGTGATGTGAGATTGGGTTTGGATTAGGCCGAATGAGGGCGGGTCACGAAATGGGAGAGTGTCAATTATGTCATTCATACTCTTCGCTTGGAAATCCCTTTCTGAGGAGTCCCCGGTTTGTCGAAGCTTTCGATCGGGTAACATGTAACGACTTAATCAACAAATAATTAAAGCAAAGAAAAAATTAGTGTTTTGGATACTGTTATATGTTCGTAGAGGTCTCCCACACCCTCACCCCCTAAATATGATTAATATCCTATAAGGAGGGACGTGCAAAATTCGCGTTATTATCTGGGGACACGTTAAACTTCAAACACGTGTACCTTTGCAATACGTTTGTAATTGGACCACACTATGTGACACGCCCCGGATAACTCTGCGCCAATGTGTGCCCCAATCACGCGCATTTCAATCAGAAAGGGCGCGGCTTCTCGTCTATGCAGCAGCGAATTGAGAAACGAGGCCGGCTCTAGTGCATATAGTACTGTGGAGTTCAGCCTGATGCCAAATAATAACGCGAATTTTGTATGTCCCTACCTACAGGGACGGAAAAGCGGAGTACGCAGGGAAAAAAGAGGGTGGTGGGGTTGGGAGTGAAACAATAGTTTCCCGACAGACAGAGAATAACACGAAGACGCAACCCCCTTGGCGCAAAAATGTATGCAACGCGTTTACTTTCTCAGAAACATCTTGACACCGCCATGTGTTATTTTATGGATAGAAGGATTATCCACAGAGGAACGACAAAAGTATAAAAATGGCGCCATACCCGAGTGAGTTAGTCGTGAACAAAGGTGCCCAGACCTGACACATGGTGTTTGATACCAGTTGTGCCTAGTGCTCGAGCGAAGGACGACGGCATCTTCTCGGCGTGGGACTCGCGAATATAGACTCCTACTCGGACACTGGTGACTAATTAATTTCAATACTAAACAACTTCGATTATCATGTAACGTGGAGCCCCGAGTATTTCGCGGATTGATCTGGCAGCAGGCTGGACTGCACAATTCTCTATACACTCGAGACACTACCATTTGCTTATTGGTTGCTGCGATCAAGCGAGGCATTAGCACAGGATTGTTCAACGCTCACTCAAACTACTGCTTCCTGCTTACTACTGGCTCGCAGTCAAACGGCGTATTTCTAAACAACTGCAGTCCAGTCACAATGGAAGGAGAAAAGAACTATTGTTTGAAGTCTACCTCGCCACAGAATGAATTCGCAAAATACTCGCGGCTCTACATATAAGTTATTTATTTACTATAGTCTATTCGCCATTTCTTCCCACATTTGGGGTGAATACATCTTTAAATTTGCCACCATAGTGGGATGCAATCCATAAAATCCGATGATAAAACCGGGGTATACAGTTTGGCATTGCAGCTCCGAATCTACCGTCTACATTCAAAATTCAATTACACCACTCGATTGTCAAAGGATCAAAGAATATGGTACGTTGAGTGAGGACTGCGAAGCATCGCGCAATAGTGGAGAAGGGGGGGGGGGGTGGCAAAGTTTTTAGTTCGTTTCGCCGCGTCTCATAACTTCCGCGTAGTATAACTTTTGACTAGGAGAAGCTACGACGCTCGTTTAGGTTTCAATCGACAGCTCTCGTCAAGATCAATCGAATACGTGTATAAAAACATTTTCGTGGCGTTTCTATGGTGAAAATGTATGCGTTTAATGTAAAAACTTAAGAAAACTTCAAACAATTTCGGCCTATACTCGTCAAAAATCTAAGTCGAAATACAGAAGTCGTACATGGTTGGAAAGAGTATCTCAAAAGCAATCCAGCGATACCCATAAAACCCCATATGATCGATTGAAGCGGTGCCGGGAACGTAAAATATATATCAAGGCATCCGGGTGCGCACGCAAAACAAACGCCGTGTCCCCAACACCGCCACAACCCCATATTTAAATCAAAACTTTGGAAAATCACCCCATGTATGCCTTTTTTGGTTGTTTCTTAAATATATCATGTATCACAACAGAGTCATGCTTCTGTTAACATAAAGGAATCTTATTTTTGGTAAAATCGAACTTTTACTTATATTTTATCTGTCAATTATAATATTTCCTTTATCATTTATGTGAATGAAAACAGTGAGAAAATATGTTTGTTGGTAATTGGCATTAAGAAATAGTTCTTATGCAGAATATTATTAGAATAAGAGCGCACGAATACGGCGCGTTGTCCCTTTGGTATAACTTTGTTGACCCGGTTAAGCACGAGGCGGAGGTATAATTTTAAAGTAGAACTTAAGCAGGGTTTCAGAAAAGTTGGAAGCAACCAAGAATGGACTATACGTATTTTTTTTGCTAGTAGAACAGAATTAATTCCGCATTGATTATTGTGATAAAATACAGTCATTGTTTTAACGTGGCAATTTTCATTGTAATTGCATCCAGCATTACAATGAAATCGTGACAATTATGTTTTGAAAGATAAAAATACATTTTTACTGCAAGGTATTAGGAAGTTTGACTTAAAAGAAGACATGCACGGAAATGCAGGCCTACACCAAGAGCTAAAGGCTGTTCATGGTAAACTGAGCACTTTTGAAAGCCCTACCTGCTTGCATACCCGTTGCGTATTCCTCCACCCGTATGTAAAAACTAACATTGCCAAGAGCCTGTCAGCTTTATTCATGCATCGATCAAATGAACGGTAAAATTACTGGGAACGGGGATATTTTACGAATTTGTTAATTCTTACACTTCAGATGCATTGAAAGGGAACAGAAAGCACGGAACTACTTTATCTTCGTCGTTACCAACTTTACTGGGCACGTGCATGCTGGTCATCGTACCCATTAATGCAGGTACGGATAGTGACATTCTTCATAGGTTGATTTCAGAAGTGCTCACTCTATCGCGGACAGTCTTCAGCAATAAATTTCCGGGAAGTAACGTCGGGCAAACATCGCATACCGGTACATAAGTTATTCACAGAGACGATGGTTTATCGCGGGAAAAGTTGACAGTTTGCTAGGATTCAACGTACTGTTCACATGTCCGGCAGTTTTCTATCCGTATTGGCTGTCATGCATGTATGAAGCTACTGTCCCAATTCACTGTACCGATGAGGATTCTGATACTATAAGGCAGAACGTTCGTGATTCTTCTGCAAACAACTTAACCAAGACTTAAACCTTGTCCATCCAATTATTGAAGGATAAACTAGTTATATACTCCAAAACACTAGTTATAAACTCCAAAACAGCTCTCTATACTTGTGATTGGATAATTTTAACTGTCATGCATTACAGGTATTTGCCCGTGAATCACATACACCCAGTGTCAGTGTGAACTAATTCTGATTGGCCCAGTCAGGTAAGGAACTGTCTCTCAACAAAGACTCGTGGCCAATAAACAAAGGAAAACTGCACGTACGTCATAGGGCATTGGAGGCTAACTTTGGCATAAATCTTTTCGCGAAAAACAGGCGGTTTTAGTTACAGAAAATATGTTGGCTCAAGAAATTTCCTCAATTTTCCGTCGTCTGTAATTATTCGTGTTAGTACGACGACACGCTCGGATGTTGACTTCATCGCGAGGAAGAGCGAGCCATACGACGGCCGGCAGGTAAAGGCTGTTCACGACAATCAACCTTAGAAAATAGTCACTGCCCCTACCTGCATATATTTTAACGGGCGCCTGAGTGACGTGCACCCAGTTAAGTTGGTAACGATGGATGGGAAGTAGTTCCATATGTTAACGTCGAATAAAAAGTGTTAGGTAGCCATTTCTGATCATTTAAATTATTTCTTATGCTCTTTGTTTTTTTTTGTGCTTCGAAGTGTAACAATGAGCAGATTTGTAAAATATAAATTTCCCCAGTAATTTCACAGTTTCACTTGACCGACGCATGAATTAAGTGATGAGGTCCATGACAATGTTAATCTTACATAAGGCGGAAGAATACACAACGTGCATACACGTCGATCTTAAGCAGGGCTTTCGAAAGTGCTCATTTTACCGTGAATAGCCTATACGTAGTCGGGCGGGGCCGTACTCTGCGAGGACGCATCCGTTACCCCGGCTCTCACCAAGCGACGCGGCTTTTATTACCCGCGGCACAAGGTACGGCGCCCTTCGGCGCTAATGCAGAGTAATTTAGTGGGGCGCGGGAGTCGCCGTGGAAGAGCGCCAGTCGCGCCACAGATAATTAGCGGCTGCCGGTAATTACCGCGGCGCTCTCCAGGGGGCTGCTCGCGGCGCTTGCATGCACACACGCGGCGTGCCTGCCTTCTAGCTCGCTCCTCAGCCTCTACCATCTTGGCTTGGGCGCTTTCACACCCTTCGCTACACCGACGTGCATAGCTAAGCTTTCGATTATAAATTAATTATCACACCGACTGGAGAGGCGCAGTATAGTGGCTGAAACATGACCAACAGATTCTTAAATGTGTTAGGGCCTGTATTACCACCTCTAGAGATAAATGTGTGGAATAGCTATTCCACAGATAATATACTTGAAGGTAAGGTCTATTATGAATATTCCTTTAGTTAAGAGTTATATGGACCTGCATGTTTTTTTGTGAAATAGTTGTTTGCGCGAATACGCGTATGGCGGTTAATAAATGTTCTGCAAATACGACTTTTTGTCAGAAAAGATTAAAAAAATTATCTATGTCCCTATTATTTTACTTTTGTCGTATTTAGTATATTCTTGAAGAAACAAATTCGTGAAAATGGTCGAATATCGCATTTTTAAAGCTTGCCTGTGAAGTTTCCTTAAACGGCAAGAGAAAAGTACAAAGATACGGCCGTTGTTTAATCTGTGGGCTTTCATTGCGTGTAATAAAACCCCACTGTTACATATCTGAATTGCACAGTACAACGTTACGACGGAAACACTGCACGCCTTGCGCGTAGGAGCGATGAGGCGCCTGAAGTACGTGTTGGTGTCGCCCGTATCGCTCCCTCTCTTCCCTGTGTATGTTGGCAATAAAAGTCACTGTTTTTTTTTGTTATGGCTTATGTTAAGTTGTCAGTGACGAGCGCGAGATGTGTTTTGAATATACTTAACATTTTCCATGAGGAAGCAGAACTGATGCAACGGCAGAGGTATTACGCAGCCATGGCTGGAACTGGGGCCACAACCTCATCCTTAAATGTACCTGTGAAGGCTGAGGTGATAGCAGCAAAAACCCTCTCGACAGAACGGAGTTTACCAGTTGTCAGTTACATGGAGTTCGCAGTAACATTACGACATCCGTATTATTTGAAGATACGGGCGCAGAAACATTACTTCGCCAACTGTTTTCATAAGGTTCTGTGCAACGTAATATTACGTCCGCAGCACTCAAAAGTGTAAATTACTCAACGAACATCTGATTGCTACTCTTTCAACTCGGCAATATATCAGCAAAGAGGCCAGCTAGTAATGAACGCTGTACCGTACAGTAAGCGTATCCGGTGTTGTGTGAGCAAATAAGACTGTTGTAGCCAGCGACCGACAGAATTGATGGTCGTTCAGCTGCGAATAAAGGCGACTCACTTCAAGCTTGGAGCGGAGTGGAGAGTGTACTGAGAGAAAATCGAACAAAATATGTGTTTGTATAGGGCCAAACATATCTTTAGTTGCCCTAGCAAAATATATTGTTGAGAAAATAAAATTTTAAAAGCAACAAAATTACTTTTCTTCGTCTAACAAAATATGTGTTTGAATAAACAAAATCTCTGTGTTGGGCCAAAAAAAATTAGACCGTCAACTAAATATTTTGTTGAATCAAGTGAATATATTTTTTTGGCCACTCATTTGACTGCCTTCGTTCGAAAATACAGCTCGAGAGTTTGTTTGTATTTTTTTGTGACAGGATAGTAACCGAGTTTGTTAGTACATCTATTGATGCTTAACAATCGCATAAACACACGAATAAAACAATGTAACAAGAAATTCACAAGTAAAGCTTGAAATATTTGTTTGCACACGTTGCCCAATATTTGCAGTATATCTATTTAAAAGCGTTCTAGCGTCATCAGTTGTTAAATTAGCTAATATTACTAAGGTGTAGTGCTCGGACGCAGATGAACTACTTTCGAAACTTGGTCGAACTTTTAAAATGTTTTTATATCTGCCCAAACTGTTTAATGTAGGTGTAGCCAAACCAACATTTAGTTGCACCAATAAATCTTACAGTCTGGGGCAACCAAACGAGAACAACAAAATAGTTTGGTTTCAGCAACAAAATATTTTACTGCCCCTATACAATCAAATAATTTAGTTGCATCAAAAAAATCTTGTTTGATTCAACAAAACCGTTTTCTCAGTGTGAGGAGAGTATGGAGCAGCGCCGGAATGCAAAGGCGGGGGAAACCTAACAGCGCCAACGTCCGGAACAATTCCCACACGTGCGAAATTCCAGAAGCGACTCCGCCGGGAATCGAACCCGATTCGCCGTGGTAGGAGGCGAGTAGTCTGACCACTACACCACCGCGACCACACTTCCAGCTTGTCTTGTCGGTAAATCTGTACCACAAAGTTGCTGGGGTTGTGAAAGCACTAGAACAGAGCGAACGGGATTTTTCTATCTTTCATTAACTTGTGACGACTTTGGTTTAACCACATTGGTATGTAGAGGCCTGCAAAATTCGCGTTAGTATTTAGGAACACATTAAATTTCAAACACATGTGCCTTTGCAATAAGTTTGTCATTGGACCACACTTTATTTGACACGGCCTGTGTAACTCTGCGCGAGTAAATGAACACTTCACAATTTCGTAGTCTAATCACGTGCAGTCCAGTCAAAATGGGCGCTACTTCACATCTATGCAGCAGCCAAAGGAGTCACGACGCCGGATCGAGTATATACAGCACTGTAAAGTTTAGCCTGATGCCAAATAATTACGCGAATTTTGCAGGTCCCTAGTGATAAGACACACAGTCACTTTCGTGAAGAGTATGGCGCTATTGGACTACTGCTTCCCATAGCGCCAATGGGTACCTTCAGGCTTCTTTTTTACATCTTTTAGATCCCTCGAGTTTTCCTTGTCTTACTGAGGCTATTATTGTCAAACCGGCGCCTCGACGCTTCTTGGCAAGAGGCTTAGAAGCGCTTCAGTTACGTCTCTTGAATATGCAAATAATCACCGACGTACTACACAATCACTCGCGTTGGTGGTGCTTGCTTCCCAATGTGACATCTGTCACGTGGGATCACGTCCCTTTCGCAATTGGAGACAGGTCACAAGACTACCTGATGCGTAATACCTGGTGCGACGTAGAGGTATTCTCAGAGAGAAATAAAAGGGAATGAAGCTATAATCGCACAAATAAAAAAGAATTGCTGAACGATGTATTGGATGACGATTACTTTGATGTTTATACAACTAAGTGTTTTAACAAAGAGATTTAATGCCAATGCACATAAAAATCATACCACTGAAAACAAAGCAAAAGGCGTATCAATGATGTATCGGGACAATCGGCCATACTTGTAATTAAATAACTATTTTATGAAAGCTTTATAGATGTTATTCTGTTAGCGTAGCGATAACATAATATGCTAGACTTCCTGTTCTGTAATCTTCCATTCATCATTCTTCCGCATGTGTGTTCTTACATAAACTACGTGTTCCTCTTTACAACTGGCCTGTAGTACGCATGCATCTATCTGCGAACCTTATCAGAAATCCATCAGCGAAACTTGATACGCCTGGTTTGTTTCCTGTTCCATAAGCCCATGTTAGTGCATCGCCCAGTGGCAAACTTGCGACCATTGCTGAATTAATTTAGTTGCTCCAAACAAACTGTGTTTGATCCAACCAAACCCTTCTCTAAGAGTAATATTATTACAACTAGGGTAGAGAAAGTTTACAAACATCTTAAAGCACTTACATAAACACGTAAACTTTGATAGCACTGTTGGCTGAGAAGCAGTCCGATGTTTGAAAACGAGAGTGGCTTCCACGCATTTAACACGCGCCTTATACCCCGCCTTTCTCGCTCTACGTTGATGGTCTCGGGCAGTCGTTTCCGCTGGCAGCTGGGCGGTGTCATGTGAAAGGCTAGAATTGTTACTGAGCAACACAGAATTGACTGGTTTTGCAGCGCCAGTAAAATCAGACAATGGCGGGCGATTTTGCAAAACGTATCCGCTGAAGATATTTACAAATCGTAGGGTTACTGGAAAGAAGCTGGTAACTAACAAACAACTAGTTTCTGGATAACAGAAAATTTCAGTTTTAAGTTGATATAAAAATTCAAGGATAGTAAATTAAAAAAAAAAAAAAAACGGGTAGCCATTGGAACGGCTGCTCAAAAAAGTTATATAAGAAAGCATAAAACCTAATTTATGCCCCCATAAAAACATATTAACGAATGCAATTCTGTGAGACCGAAGAGTTTTTCAAATGCAAACAGTCTTGAAAAAAAATGTCTAACTAAATTCAAGAAATAAATTTATACACAGTAAAAATATTTTGTATAGTTATTTGGAATCTAGTTGGCAGATATTTTCTTGCAATAGTGTAATATTGTATAAATAAAAAGGCCGTGTTTCCATGTTTACAACAAATTTGAAGCCTACAGTAATTGCTTGTTAAAACTGAAAATTAGTTTTACATATTTTACAGCAACATGTCGTAAAATTTGCTTTAATTTATGTACTCATTAAGCCAGTAAATCTAATTATGTAAAATTGCCTTTTCTTCCGTTTTTCTACACTTCAGAATCGAAATAGTTAAAACTGCTTCAAATCAACTAATTTGGCTGCCGATTTATTGAAACCGCTCCATTTGAATCAGCCAAAAATCTATCGACTTTTGGTGAATTGCACTGGCCTTGTGGTAAAACCTCAGTGCATCCAACTAATTCGCCAGTAGGCCTATATAACAGCACATTAACTGAAGTTTCAGTAAAAATAATTCTGATTGAAATCTGTGATTCAGATTTAGAGTGTATATTGGCTTTCATAAAACTGTAAAATGTAATTCACCTCTAAGTCATTAATACACGTCCTACTAACTCTGAACAGTGAGTTCATTTGTAGTTAGCGGTAACGGAAGGAAACCAGACAGAGTAACAGGCCAGTAGGCGTGCTAACCTTCACCGTGTATTTGCAATGTCCTCTGGCGCCGCCCCTGTATCGTGACAAGTCCCTGTTGGCGTCGCCGATCGTCACTCACCGCCCCTCTCGGCACAACAGGCGTCGTTCGGCTGGCTGTCGCATCGTCGAGCCCTGTCGATCTACGACGCGCGGGGTCCCGCCCTACGGGCCCAGTTCGTTTGCAGGGCCGCGGTGGTGTAGTGGTTAAGTACCACCTCCCACCCAGGCGAACCGGACTCGATTTTCGGGGGGGTTGCTCCCGGATTTTCGCACGTAGGAACCGTGCCGGACGATGCCGCTGGTCGGCGGGTTTTCCCGGGGATCTCCCGTTTCCCCATTCATTGCATTCCGGGCGCTGACCCATACCTCGCTTCGCCCTCATCGGTTCTCGCGACCTCGATCCTCTTCACTCACTCAGTTCGCTGGCCAGTACACTTGTCTGCTCGCGTGTGACAGACTCTTCATTCCCGGAAGGTTGACACCCAGTTCTCGCATCCGCAGAATCGTGGTGGACTTAGCCGTTAGCCAGCGGGTTCTCATAAGTAGCCTCCCTCCCATCCCAGTTTCCATCTTTTCCACTATTCCATTCAGTGGCTGCTCCATTTCCGTCTCATTCCACCTCCAACGGGCGCTGAACACGTTTACCGCCATCCCCCAACAACACACGTTTTGGTATATAGTCCATTCGCGGTTACTTGCAACTTTTCTGAGGCCTTGCTCAGGTTCTCCTTCCAGGATATTCCTACGCCTCATGCAAACAAAGCTTAACGAAATTTACAAAATTATGCCAAAGGGACAACGCACCACATTCGTGCGCACTAAGTGAAATAATATTTTACATTATAGCAATTTCTTACTAAGTATTGCCAACACTCCTGTTTTCTCACTGTTTAGTATTAAAATCCGAACTCTGCAGTTAAGTGACTACAATTTTTGAGATGTACACGAGAATACAAAGTCCCCTATGATACTTTTCAGGAGGAAGCTCGGAGTTATTTCCGTAAGATAGTAGCTACATAAAAAAATATGACATAAGTACAAAAATAGAGTAACAGGATATGTAATACAGTAGATTAAATATTGACGATACTGTTTAAAATTACAAAAAGTTTCCTGTCAAATAAATTTTAATTATTTTTAGTTAATCATCAGGTGGCACAGATTTAATCTGACAAGTGAGAAAATCAAGGTTATTTTTTCTGTGTAAGACTTGACATGTTTATCAGAAAGTTTTTTCAATGTTGACTGAATTATAAATTAAATATTGCAACTAATTAGTAAAACATATGTATAAGATTAATTTAACCAAAAATAGCGTACTTTTGCGTAATAAAACGGTAGTAAAAAAGTGTGAAGAAACCGCAAATAGAATATAGTTTACTCAAGCCAAACATACTGGAATCTACGCAATATACAATGTGTTACAAAAATTCGAACCCACGATATACAATACCTGAATCCTGAATGAAAATGGAGATAAAAATCTTAGTAGGCTTAATAAAAATTCCGTACGGCGAAACATATCTTGCGCAATTTGGCAACGCTCTATGAGCACGTAGGATCCATATCAGATTCACATTTGCAGTCGGTATTAAACACGGTACCAACCATAATTCAGACAGCAATAAAAAAAAACCTATATATATTTTTTTTAATCTCTTAATTACATACAGTATATACGAGGTGTTTTAAACTACTTGTCGAAATTCAAACCACGTCATCAATAAACCCTAGTGGCAAAATATTGGGAAATTCATCTAGTAGTTTTAAATTGAAATTAAAGTTAGCAAAACAGCGCCGGGTGTCCGCAATTTCACGTGCCTGCGTGTACCAGGTGCATTATCACGGAGGCGAACGGAACTGGCGCGCTATGAGGAGAGCGCCTGCACATAGGACACCATAAACTCGAGGTACTTGGGCGCCGCTCTTGTGTCAAACTATCTGAACAATGGGAGATTAGCATATGAGTAGTAGATGCTGCCAGAGTTTGCAATCTCCCGTATGGCGCGCCAATTCCGTTCGTCTTCGTGTATGCAGCTTGTTAAGGCAAACAGGAACGCATAGCTGCGGACTAAAATTTAAAAATAATTTTATCACCGTTCCCAAATTTTATTACCGGTATTTTTGTTTTGTTTATATTAGTTCATAGATGCTTCGGTTTCAATTTAGATATGTTCTTCAAAAACACCTTGCATATATGAAATTATACACGCTTACTAGTTTGTGAAAGTTACGTTTCGTAGGATTGTATTTTGTTACAAATTTTTGATCCCCATTTTCCACTGGACTTCACGTATTGTAGAACTGTTGGCCCACAATTTTCCCTATTGCCGTAGGATTGTATTGTATTAAAAATATTTTCATCCCCATTTTCCAATGGACTTCATGTATTGTAGAACTGTTGGCCCACAATTTTTCCTAGTGCCGACACAATCAATATTGTAATAACAATTTGTGTATGTGTGTGTGTGTATATATACACACATACATACGTACACAGCCAGAAATTACATATATTAGGACGCAGCTTGGGCAAATTCCAAAACACGGTCACCGAAATATCACAGAGCTTCTTTTGCTTACGCTGCCTTAGTACTATATGCTTGCTTATATAACATTACAAGAGACACTACGCTGAGCGCCAATTTATTCGAGCGAGCTACTAAGTAGAAGCTGCCCAGACATCTCTGGGTTCTTTACAAGTATAGTCCGTTCCCCATTGGAAGCTACTTTCTCGGAGCCCTGTTAAATATCTACTTGCAGGCCCGTTTCATATCCTTCCGCCAAATGTAAACAAACATTGCCATGTAGCATCTGTCAAAATCAATGTTTACATGCTATTCTGTGTGTACATGTGTTCATATACTTTCGTTACACCTAAAAATAAACATTGAAATGTGACTTCTACTTTTATACCTGCCAAATGTGTTGTTTGCTGTTTACAGCTTTTCAAAGAATTGTGTCTTAGGTCTATTTCAAAAACCATTTCATACGAATATTCACAGTTTAGGCCTATAACATTATTTAGGTAAGTTTTAAGACGTTTTAAAAATGCCTGAATTAACGATAGTTCTTACGATTACGTTACATTAAAATATTTGTTTTCCACGACATAGCACATTACACGTAATGCACGTTAATAGTTTGCCGCGACTGTGTTCAACACTGTTACAACTGCTGGGTAATGAACTGTAGTATTTAACTTTTTGTTATTGATATGTCTTGGGTTATTTCTTTAAAGGACGGCCTCAGTTCGAATAACGAAGAAATAGCCAGTCCAACGAAAAAGCGACATTAAAATCAAGCACGCAATTCCTGTCGCACATTTTTTGTTATAGAAACTTAAAATATAGCGGTGAACATGCACACAATTAAACCTAACGAAATTTTTACTCCGCTCATATTTATATATATTGCTACTTACTGTGTATTAGATTTATTGTAATTTATTGGGGCTGGGATTGGTTATTTTGTTGAGATTGTTGGTAAATCACGTTACACGACTGTGTTTCACAACACCCAGGGCAAAGGTACAGCTTTGTGATAAATAAACATACGTGGATGTAAATAAATAACTTTGTCATATAAACAGTTCACATTTAAAACGTATAAATAGTTCACATCAAATATTTGAAATCACGCACACTGCCCTGGATGGTACGTTATACTACACGACTGTACAGACACTACCAAAATTATCAGAACAGTAAGATTTATGTTTTATATGGAAGAAGTACGCGTATATGTTGTGATACTGTAAAATATTTTGCTAAAATGTACCTTTTGTAAAATATTTTAAAAAAGAAATCATAACCGTTAACATTTGTTCAAAATTTTTATTCTAAATGTTTTAAAAAGTAAATTTTGCAAAAAAAATCGAGCAAAACTATTATAATAATTACTCTGGTTGTATGTAATAGGCCTAAGGATAAATAACTTTTACAAATATTTTTAATAATTGATGCACATCAGTTTTAGCTCCGAATGTCACAGTTTTAATAACTCATATGAACGTACATAAAATAGATTATTAAAATATTGTTTCAACAATAGTACAAACGTTTTATCACGCACAACCTATTAATTATCATGACTACTCATCTTGACGAAGGTTTTCTTTCAAAAAGCGTGATTCTGAACCTACTATAACCGTGGCAGTCTCGCCCTGTTCAGCCTTCTTGAACATAACCATTCAACGAAAAACAAAACACGTCTACATTACTGTTAATCGCTGCCCTCTTGCAACTTTTTTTTTTTTACTCTCGGTAAAATAGACCTACACGTACATCTGCACAGAAAATTCTTGTTACATACTCATACGACAGTATTATCATCCACATAAAAATACATGACGTCACTGATACGGTGCTATCTTGCAAAATGGCGGAAAAAATATGCTCCGTGTAACTACAGTTGATAGTTGTAATATCTACTGCCAACATACACAATTATATTGGAATTGATTACACCATTTCGACGATATAGTATTATAAGCGCCATTTTGAAAATAAGTGCTTGACATGCTTAAAACATATCACTTAACACCACCTGCATTAGTACTTCTTCTTTGCCGAATTTGATAGTAGGAATAGGTTAATTTTTTACCGAGATATGGCCCCTAACTTTATTCGTATGGCTGCTAGCTTCCAAAATGGCCGACAATGTCTTGTTATATATGACGTTTGTAACAAATAATTTCAGTATACAGGATTTGGTAGAAATTGTTTTACTGGTATGGTAGATATATCAAATAAACCTAAAAAATTTGTACACACGCTATTTCGAAAATAAGTACATAATCAAGATCAATTACTTACGTTTACTTGGCATATCAAAGTATTACTTACCTGCCAAACTGGGTGAGAATTGGTTTAATAGTTTTCGAGATATAATGTAAAATCTTTATTTCTTCATTTGGTGCTATTTTACAAAATGGCGGGCCAACAACTATATTCATCTCAAAATTTAATTCTTACTTGAAGCTCTGTCAGCATACAAAATTTGATTAAAAGCGGTTGAATGGTTTCCAAGATATGACATATCACCCCAAGTTTTAAAATGGCCGCCATTGTGAAAGAAAGTGCTCGATATGGTCAAAATAATAATAATGTCAGGCGTCCTTACTAAGTATTATATGTGTACCAAGTCTGGTGAAATTCGGTTGACGCGTTCAAAAACTGAAAGGTGGAGAAACGCACTCACGCGTACACACACACACACATATACATATATAGATCCTTTCTTACCTTCCGACAATAGGCTAAAAACAAACATAATAACTTCTTCTTAATGATTACAATGGATTGGAAGGAGCTGTTGCTCAGTCATATGCCAATACACTAAATTCTTGTATAAACTTCCACTCCACACAAATCAGCCATATACAGAGTTACTTTTTCTCCTTCATGTTACTACGTCATGTGCCTTGAAAATGAAGACAATAATACAGATCCACTGTTCAATTCTTTGAATTCACACAAGAATTGTGTTGCAGGTATACGAAACGAAGACGCTGGCGAGTACCTACAATGCAATGCATTCCAACATAAAGGCGGAAATGGAACTAAGTTAATTTGTCATAAAAACGCGTGGGAGTATTTCACGAGGAGACTATACTATTAAACGAAATGCTGCAACAAGCTGTTCATCAAATACTGACGTCCTGTGCCGTCAATATCGCTAACAGTGTTGTAACTGGGTGGAAAATTGGAAGACAGTTACGCGAGAACAGATACGTGCCACAAAAAAATTGTCTTGCATATTAGTACGTGCTCTTAACATCATTTCACAAATGTATTGTATTTTAATGTACAGCACTGGATGTTCTCTTAACTTGTGTTTAACACGACAGAACTAGGCGTCTACCAATAAAAAGCATAGGACTGGCACTCACTGCACATAACACAGTAAAATTAGTAACTTTAAAACTTCATGCCCTGTTGCACGCTATACTGGATTATTCTGAGTTTCATGTTAAAACGATGAAAGATTAATCCTTACTCAAAATTAAAATGATGCACTGACAGTAAACATACTGACCAAACTGGAAGTACCAGCCAAGCACAACAACTTTCGGAAATGGCACAGAAACACTGAAATTTTGTCAGCAAACCTCTTATTTCCTGGACACACGCTGCTTAAACGTGTTCTACTCATTCCAGTGCAGAAGTTGCGAAAATGGGCTATACCAGATTATATTGATGCGAAGTAGCAGACGGAATCGTTGGGATGCTATAAGACACGTAATAGTCCCGATGAACCTTGTACAACCTTTAAAAATCTAACACGCTGAAAGATTTGCACTCCAAGACAAAAACATTTTGTGCAAGTTGCAAAACAATTTATGCTTCATCAAAGAGGAATGCCAACGTTTCCAACGTAGTTTAAAGCATATAACTACAATAAATTGTCATCGAGGTCGTTGAATAGCTGCAGAAAAATAAAAATAATAATACTGTAATATTAATAATAATATTATTAAACAGTGGAAAACTTGTTCTGCACAAAAAATGCAGTTTATGACATGAACATTAATGTATTTATGTACATTTTACAATCAAAACAATGGTCATTTCCGTAGAACACATGACATTTTTAACACGCACAGTGTTTATAAAGTTGTTTCAAGAACTAACCTAATTTCATGTGGTAGGCTAATTTCCTGCATTTGAGAACCAAATGGTTTGTAGTAGGTTTTTTTTTTACAGTGTAATATTTTACTAACATTCAGACAATTCACTATCCACATGTTGATCTGTTGCATAAAATGTTGCCTTTTTTTATATTTTTAGTGGAAGGTTCACTGCAAGACGACGTTTATTTCATTCGTACACAACGCGACGGATAAAGCTAGACTGCTGGCATCACTCAAAGCGTGGCGGCGATTCGATGAGCTGAGGTAGACATATTTTGAGGGTTTCCACAATGGAAAACTTAAGCATTTAGAAGTAGAACTTAGGAATTTTCCATAACCTTGTCTCAAGTCGAAATATAGGTCTACAAAAGGAAGTTACTAAGCTTTACTGCTTAAATTTTACAGAATAAAAATTGGAAAGCAGAAAAATAAATTCGCAAGTCTTAAGTTTAGCCGGTCACAGATGATTATACATTTAAATGGACAAATAACGAGCTTTCAAGATTTATTTCTGTTTGATTGTTTCTAAAATTAAGTGTCTATTGCCAAAATACTACAAATTCAAGACCTGCTTCTGTTTTGATTTCATTTAACACGTGTAACGCTTTATTCTTGCTCGAACTCAAGCAGTAGGATCATTAGTGAGTCAATTAAATTTTTGGACCTACTGCCTACTGCCAACTGCTACTGCGTGAACTCATGGAGTCTTATGTGAATGTCCCCAATGTTGGCTTAAGAATTGCTATATAAAACTGTTAAAATCACGTGTTTAAATTATGATGTCGCATTTGTCTACATTTGGTTTCACAATAAATTCACACTTTTACGAAAAATAATAACTATTTATATCTTTCGGAACTTAATTGTACTGTATTTGCGTAACCACTAAGGCTGCGTTCCACTTGGTACTGACAGCAGCTGAAATTACTGACGAGCGTTCCTTTACATACAGATTATGCTGATCAGTAACTGACGAATGGTGTTGTGGCGTCTGGGTTGGAGGATATACTTCCGGCTGACGCTACTGAAATGCAGGAGGTCTGGCAGTCTCAGTAAATGCAGAAGACACGACATGGAGTCGATGGATAACGAGCCAGTTACGTTGTTGTTATCTGCAGAAGATGCAGGTGGAAAGTATATTTTCACATTCTTCGCTGGCAACATTAATTGATGTTATTTGAATCAGACGAAAATGAAAAATTATTTCTATCCATCCCTGTTGCAACATGTTTAGGCCTATGCCTAGCAGACGCATTATTCCAGCTGAAAACTCTGCTGCCGAGTGTTCCACCTGGTTCCACTACTGAGCGCTACTGAGTGCGAATTTTTACTGATGGTGTTCCTTTTGGCATGCTACTGGTCAGCGCTGTCAGTACCAAGTGGAATGCGGCCTTAGTCAAAAGCAGTGTGCTGCCGTACAAAGGCATTTCTTAAAGTAAACAGTGTGCTAACCCTAGTCAAATCAATGTAGTTTAGGCAGGTATGTAGAAAGGAAACCTCCTCCCACGAACCTGCGCAGGCAGGGGAGTGGGGGGAAATCAACATTGGGAACCAGGGTTTGCTGGGAGTACTCGGCTTTCCTTACAGATAAATAGCTTCCGCCTAAAATATTTTGATGGCTGTGGGAGGGGGATGGGTGGGTTGGCTTCTCCTTTCTCCTGCATTGCAAATGAGAACCGTCTGGCTGGTAAAGGGCCCTCACAAAGGCCTGAACTACCCCCGCTCTGAGCTTCGGCAGTTATTAGACTTGGCGGTATAGAAAGAAAAGGAGTTCATTGTTAGGGCACGGAGCTTGGTTTTTGCGCAACTAGCATGAGCAGTGTACCTGCCCTACATTTACAACAGAGCTCAATTCACGATCAAAAATTGTACGCCAAAGACGTTTGAATAGAACGTGTACACAAAAAGTGTGGTTCGTGGTAAAGTAGTCTTACGTTCAACCAATCTCTCACAACTAAGTAAAATACCACAGTTCACAGATGTTTTCTTAAAAGAAAAAACGCGAGTTTTTCGTTGTAACTAAGAATTTCAGATAAATACAATACATTAGTTCCCATTATTTTCTTTTTGCAATCATAATGGTTGAAGGCCCTACGCGCACGGACACGAAATGAAGTATTGCCATTCCGTACACGCACGAATACACGACGAGGATGCTTCCTACGCGGCACGTACACGAGACCATGAACCGTATCGTAAATAATAACTATCGGGATGACTTCGCGAACGACTAACACGCATCACGTTATCTATAAGCTCACATGTAAGTAAAACGCGGTCATTTATGATGCTTCACGTAACACGAAAACTTCGCGTAACTGAATATACGTACACGTTCATTACGTACATGTATTTTAATTATGAACCGAGCCTAGGAGCCATAAACGATACTAACGATCGGAGAAAATCGTATCGTTAAAGCTACAAACCTATTTTATCCTCAGTTTCAATGCGTAGAATAAATTATACCATTCTCGACTTGAACTAATTATACACATTTTATACATAGGCCCTACTTCAGAGTGGAAAACTGCACGGAATGCTGTTGATAATGGGAACTGAACTCTTTCTGCGGAAATTTATTAGACGTATTTATACAATGAACGTAAATTATTTTTAAGTAACCACAAAACTGTTTATTAGTGCTCATTTGTTCTTTTGCAGGTAATAAGAAACAAATTAGTGATCGTAACAAAATAATTTCTTGTTTTGACAAATAAACCTGGTGGAGTGAATTTTCACATTTTCTGCCTGCAATAACCTAGTCAGAAACGCCCGATTTCCGTGAAAAGATTTACGGACGGGGAATAGATTTCAGTATCGTGAGCGCACACCTGCAGATTTCCTTCGATTATTGGTGGAGGTCCATAGCCACGCTTAAACATAGAAGGTGAAAAAGTGTCGGGGGGTTACCGGATAAGCAGGGAGGGGCCATGACTGATAAATGTGAACAAATTAAATAAATTAATATTATATAAAATCACATACATGCAACAATAAATTATATGTATTTTTCGCGAACATCAGATTTCAGAAGCAATTAATAATTCATAAGAAGTTAAAACAGGGCCCTTCATGAAACAAATATTTTGACAGAGTATAAATTATTCGGCAAATTATATATATATAATTAAAATATGAACATTAATAGACAATAATAGACCTATATTAGCTCTAATGGCAACGAGAAACATACATGTAATCCACCAGCTGCAAACTTGAAACCCCAGGTAGGAAAATATACGAGGCCAAAACGAATATTAATGACTGCTATGAGTTTTGTTTAGTGTAGATTGTCACGGGTATTATTTCTCATAAGCGATGAGCTTTTCACAGGACGTTAAAGAATTAGTCAGTTAAAATTTAGAGAGGGGGGAGGCTAAAAAATATTAATGAAGAGCCTGGCTCCTCCTATTCCGCCCTTGGTTACCTTGGTTACGGGCCTGTATTGGTGGCGAGTCTTTTGACTGACAGGACATTTTCTTATATACTTGACTAGGCAAATCATAATACGAGTAGTTCGATGTTGAATGTCTCTGATTCGCGGAAATGACAGCTAAGCCGCGTAGCAATTTAAATGAACCCATTCCGAAAGTTGGCCTGAAAAAGTTCGATGGCAATGCGTAGCGCTAGCATGTTTACTAGACCTCGACCTTCCCAGGGTCCACTCCCACCTCCCCTTCACGCTCTGTCAACTGCCAACCTAAGTTTGGCGGCACAAGAAACGGCGTGGCACTATTTACAGCCGGCGTCTTGGGCGTGTGTTTGGGGACATTGGCTCGTCCTACTCGCCAGGTACTATTCATATGCACCACGTGCCAAGGAGACAGGAATAGCGCCTGCATCTGCCCGTGTTTTGCCGCGCACAACCGCGCTCTTTGTCCACCGCAGCCGACGTACTGCAGAGGGAAACCATCTTCATTTCACATCAAAGAAGAAAATGGCGTAACGATTGCTTTGATGTGTGCGTACCTCCTCTCTGATTGGCTGCGCCAGTCTCTGGAAACGGGGATTTGTGTGTGGTAGCGACTGCATGCTGCGGAAGGTCCCTATCGGTAGAGACCTGCAAAATTCGCGTTATTTTCCCGCTGCACACTAAACTCCAAGGTGTGCTAGAGTTCAATATCCTACATCCACAACCACAACTTCATTTGGTTATTGGCCTCGTGTCTACGTGAGAAGACATGTTCTCATTTGACTGGGCCAATCAGAATAAAGTATTCCGATACTGAACGGCCATGATTCGGGCGGATAGACACTTGAGGCACGTGACATTTAAAATAATTCAACCACGTAAGTGCATATGAGCAGAAGTGTTTTGCAGTACAACTAGTACTGGAATCTTTTCGCGAAAAACACCTGTCCCTGAAGAACAAGTAGCCATACCTGTCGGCTGACGCGGAAATACAGTGGTTGCCACGCGCTGATTGGGGAACAGTGTTGTGACATTTTGCTGGCCAGTGACGCCATTTCTCTGCGTGTGCGGCGTGAGTTCGCGGAATACGCGGTTGATTCACCTCTGCACTCCTTGCGCCAGCATTATTCAAATTGTAAATATCATAGTAACGATAATTTATAGATAAATATTTTTTTTCTTCTCAGACATATCTGCTTATTTTGACGTGAATAGCGCTTTAAATGTGTAACCATAGTGGGAAGCAGTCCAGAAAATCCGATGATAAAAATCGGGGGGATACAGTTCGGCATTGCAGCTACGAATCTATTGTATACATTCAAAATTCAATTACACCACTCGATTGCCAAAGGATCAAATAATATGATGTTACATTGAGCGAGGACTGCGAAATATCGCTCGTGAAAGTCCGTGGGGGGAGGCGCAATTTTGAGTTCGTTTCGCCCCGTATCATAACTTCCACGTAGTATTACTTGACTAGGAGAAGATACGAATCTCGTATCTTCTCCTAGTCATGTCAGGACTAGGAGAATCCTAGTCAAACTTAATTGGCCCTAGTTGGGCCAATTAAGTTTCAATCGACAGCTCTCGTCAAGATCAATCGATTGCGTGTGTAATAACGTTTGTGTGGCGTGCTTATATTGAAATTGTATGAGTTAAACGTAAAAAATTACGAGAACTCAACACAATTTCGACCTATACTCGTCAAAACGCTAAGTCGAAATACATAAATCGTATACGGTTAGAAAGAGCATCTCAAAACCAAACCAGTGTTACCCATAAAACCCCGTATTATCGAGTGAAACGGTGCCGGAACAAAAAAAAAAAAAAAAAAAAACACATCAAGGCGTCTACTTAGATGTAGACGTATTCACGCAAAACAAACCGCCAAACCCTATTTTTGCAGTGGTTATATTTCTGTAGCGCAACAGAGTGGAGTGGAGGTATGTGGGCGGCTCTTAACATCGAGGTCTTGAGAGCCGATGAGGGTGACGTGAGGTGGGAATGGAGCAGCGCCGGAATGCGAGGGCGGGGGAAATGGGATATACTTGAGAAAACCCGCCGCGCCACCGTACGGCAAGATTCCCACGGGAGCGACCTCGCGGGGAATCGAACCCGGTTCGTCTAGGTGGGAAGCGAGTAGTCTAACCACTGGACAGCCGTGGTCCCACATCAAAGGAACCGCCGTCGCCGTGTCATTTCATTTCTGTATGCTTACCTACTCTGTATCTTCACATTGTGCATTATTCCGCTTAATGTAAAAATCATTAGTGTTACGGGCCGATCAGCAACAACGCGTAGATAAGTTAGACTATAAAACTGTTAGATACACAAACACGCCATGACAATTATTACTGTGCTGTTTAGAAAACAGGAATACAGCGATTTCACATGCCACAAATTCCGAACATCGCAGCCGTAACACAGAACACTGCGCTTGAGTGTATCTTGGGTTACCGTAAAAAACATAATTTCTCTACTACCGAAAACAAAATACGTATGATGTAGTTTCGTGTCGTTAATGCTTGTTAGGAAAATTTTTTTTTTCCTAAATAATTATTTCGCATTCATTTGGAACTATAGACCACCCATAACCTTCACTGTGTTTTGTCAAGTTTGTCCAAAATAAGTAGCACGGCATTTGGTGATATTTTTCCTGCAGTTCAGTTATTGGGTCGAATTCGTCCAGGGAGTGGCTTACAGCTTACAAACTACGACCGAATGGGGAAAGGAAGTCAAATGTACACGTGTTTGAAGTGTAGCTTGTCCTCAAATCAATCTGAGAAATTACCGGGTCTCTAATAATAACCTTAATTCTATAACAAGTGGAATGAACAATACAGACTACGTTATCTGTTAAAAATTAAATAATATCTGGTTGGGAGACATTAACTATGCACTATGGATGGCAGTCAATGGAGTAACTGTGGCAAATGTGGTGCGATCAATAGGACGGTGGTAAGTGGAAAATCAGAGAACAGCAGAAATGGTGTTTCTATAATGGCGGATACAAGTGACACAATTATAACTTGTTACGAGTGTCCGTAAACCTGCAAGGGAAGATTGCCTACGGCGTACTATTTTTTACATTATTGCATTCATTTGGGCCAATCTTCAATGTACTGCTCCAATTTTGATTTAGTACGAAGCAGAATACATATCTACATTAACATGTCTAGTTAGCTGAAATAGCGACGCAGAAAAAAAATTCTTAGTGTAAGACTGCAATCGGTACGATATAGGAAACCAGTATCCAAACTCGTACCGCCAGTATCGTAAATCGTACCGCTACAAACACAAGTAGTTTAATACTAAATGTCCATGGAAACAGCTATAATGATGTTTTAAGTGTATACAAGTACATATTTCACCCTAAATAAAGCAAACAAACAAACAAATAATTTACATGCAACACAAATAAAACGTTTCAAGCCTGATTTACCCCTACGCAGGTTTCATGCACCCAGGTGTGACACTGTAAACATTACACCATATTTTCTACATTTTCCTCGCATACTGAACAAAACCAATCGTCTTGCACAAGTTCTATGGTTACGTTGGATGCGAACGAAGTAGAAGGTGCATTGTTGTCTGGAGTTGTTCTCAAACGCTTGTTTGCACATGCATAACGTCCCTTCCCTTCTGTAGATTTATTATCTACTTTGCTGGTCGTCTTCCTTCTTCTATCTATTGCAGCCATCAAATCACGTTTGTACGGACTGCTTGTCAGTACTACAGCACGTTGAGTTCCCCGCCTTGCTGGTGTGGACACATGTTTGGGGCATGTTGGAATCGTAGAAATAGCTTCAATAGAAACATTCAACTTCGAGATCATCTCCTGCTGAGTAGGCCTATCATTAGGGCTAATGATTTCACTACCTGATGGATCGTTGATGTTTTCTGTAGGCTTACAAGAAGACGTATCCGTCTCATTTTCATCGGAGTGGCATTAGTTTTCTTCCAGGTTTGCAGCTGCTAAAAAGTCGGAATCGTTAAAAATATTAGGATCTACCGGCCAGATTCCACAAGCACGAAATCCGTTCATGGCGTTCTGAATAGTTGCTGCCCTTGCATAGGCCTCTGCTACAAGTTGGGTAGCCTGATACTGGGTAACGCATAAACCGGGATTTGTTCGAAGTCATTTTTCAACTGCCTGGGTGTAATAAGTTTCTTACGGCTTGAAGAAGGACCTGTCCAGAGATTGTAGCCGATGAGTTGTATGGGCAGGCAACTGCAACATTAGGACGCCATTGGCTCTTACAAGTTCCAAAGCCGCTACATTCTTCGAATGTGTCAAATGACCATCCAACAATAAGAGAACCTTGTTGTAGATGTTTGGTCTGTTTCCGATATGTCAACAATACCTCCAAGAGGGCACCAACCTGCAGCTCATGCACCATTATCATGCGTTTAAAGATTATTATTGGTGGAACATACATCCCCGACGCACTAGTACAACACACTATTGTTGTACTGACACCTCTTTCCCCACTTGCAATAGCTCCCACCTGACGCTTTCCTTTCATAGCCAACACTTTCTGGCATCTCTTTTGTACAGTGCTGAAACCCATCCCATCCACATTGAACACACGAGTAGCATCAAATTTGTTTTCATCTATAACTCTTTCCAGGATATAAAAAATCCTAACACATTCTTCTTGTTGAACCCCTTTGCACGTGCCACGCAATTCCGACAAACCCCTGAAAATCAAATTTTGGCAAAAATTTTATAGATAGAAGTATTTTCTACACCGTTCCCCTTAACATAATCTCATTTACATTCTGTATATATTTACATTTACGTGGAAAGTGTGGTTATTAGACCTTAAAATGACAAAAAAAAGTCTATCTGAACTTAATTTGCCTTGTGGTTAGAGACTCTTTATCAGTTCGCGTTTAAATTTGGCAGCCTTAAATTTCATAAAAGTATATATGGATTGCACGTGTTTCACTGGACCTTCGCTCATCTAACACACCCAGCACGACGGCGAACCAATAGTAAACATTCAGCACTCAGGTGGCATAAAACATTTCTTCCCTTGCCATTTCTGTCAATTTGTGAAGCTGTGTGGTATTTCATTGCGCTCTGCAATTTGGAATGCTAACTTTACTGACATCAGTGATTGTTACTCCAAACAGAAGCTCTTCTAATCTTAAAATATGATCAACGTGTTGTTGCTCTACTTCAGTGGAAGGTGGTCGTATGGCCTATGGCTTTTACGGATTCGTTAGCTACAACTTTCTTCCCGTCCAAGTGCCGTTTCAATGTTGGCTTTGGAATGTTGTATTGTCGACAGCATTCATTAAAACCCATGTCCCCATTTCTATACGATGCAAGAGCCATTGCCATCTCAATTTCAGTCCAAGCTCCATATTTCCTTTTCATCATTCTCTAACACACAACGGACATGTGTTTTAGTAATATTTTATTTACGGTAACTATTAAATACTTTTGCACATAATATGGAACTTGGCAAATGTAAGGCGTGTTCAACTGAAACCCACTGTAAAACCGTAAACAATGCACAGATTTAAAGCGGAACCTATACTGAAGATTGTAATAAAATTATATCACTTCATAAAACTATGCAAAAAGTTATTTAGATTGTTCAAAGTGTTTACACATACAGTCAGCAATAAACGGGTTTCATTGTAACTTGCCTTTTAGTAGTATCCTAAATCGTAACGGTACGATTTGCGAAACTACGACGTGGTACGACTTAGGCAACTCGTATTCAAACAAAAGAAACATATGAAACATAACCTCGACTTGTTTGTCGTCAGATATAAATTAGTTCAAAATGTGAAGAATACTTGTCTTTACAATAATAAATATATTTAAACAATAATTAATTTTCAATTTCGTACAGGCTTACAACTGAGGTTCAGAAACTACAGACAGAAGTGCAAATAATCATAAACTCCAATAACATCGCTAAACGTGGTTCCACACTTACGTTATTCTTTGGACTGGCTGGGAACTACAACAGGTTCATCTTGTAGCCACAAGAGCGCAGTGGTATTCACATTTCCTGAAATACGGAGGTGGTACGATTTATGAGGCGGTACGCATTCGGCTACTTTCCCCTACAGAGTGCAAAGATATTAATACAGAGAAACACTTATCATAATTCCCGGGCAAAGCTACTGTGAACATGCAAGTAGAGGCTGTTCACATTACAGTGAGCACTTTTGAGGCCCTAGTTATTTTTTCCTTTTTGCCATTCCCATTTGTTATTCTTTAACTGCCTTTTAAAATAAATTTTGCCATGTAAGCAATTAAAAAGTGCGAATATTCCACCGAACTGAGAAGTTAACGTCTAAGCCTAAAACGAAATATATTTATTGAATATTATTCCGAATGAGAGGGCTTCCAAAAGTGCTCACTTTACCGTGAATAGGCTATAATTGTTTACATTGGGTAAGCTTTTATTTTTCAAGTTATCTAGTTCGAAAGAGCAAAAATCTAAAAGACGTGTTATTGTAGATCAGTATTATTGTGATATTTTAATTTTAGTTTCTTTAAACATTGCCTTGTCTCTAGTTCTGCTTAAGATATGTACATAATATGAAACAACTGATCTTTTTCACATTTACTACTTTTTGAGCTATCATATTTCTGTTTCGCCTCTTGTTAATGTAAATATTTTTCTTGATCTTTATGTTTACATATGTGTACACTGAGTTATACCTAGTTAAGTGTAAGATAAGGCATTGAAGCCTTAATTTCGCCAGTATAAATTAAGTCGAAATAAATAAATAAATAAAGCAACACTCAACTTATGTTTCTGCTGTGACTCTCAAATAGTACGGAGGAGCAACTTTCAGAACAAAGGGGGATTGATTGAAGGTGATAATAAATAACACGAGAAGGGAGCGTGATGACTTACCTGATGTCAAGAGGGGCCAGGTATATTACGTATTCTTACGTCTACTGCGTCACTGCGGGGCCACCTATACAGCTGGATTGTCGAGTGGACTGTCGGCAAACCGCTTACGCGAAACCAGCTGTGATATCCAACCGAGAAAATGTGATGCAACCCGAGCACACTATGTAAGACAGCGTCTGGGTGTACCTTACTTGCTGATGCCGACGGCTCACAAACCAGCATTTCACTGGGAATGCCATTTGTGCAGTTTACCCATCAGGTAATTTAAGTGGCGTTTAGTTTTAGCGTAACTAGCCTATGTTTAAGAGCATGTGTTTTTCGCGAAAAGATATCAAGACCAGTTATATTCCAAAACACCTTAGTTCATATGTCCTTTCGTGGTTGGATGATTTTAAATGTCACGTACCTCAAGTGTCTGCCCGCGAATCATGGACTTCAGTATAGGAGTACTTTATTCTGATTGGCCCAGTCAAATCAGAACATCCCATCTACATAGACGATCACACAATATTAAAAAGAAGTTGTGGTCGTGGGCGTAGGATATGGAACTATAGCATGAGCACAAATATTTTAGCCAAAAATACGTGACTCTACCTATGTGTCACATTCATAGTTGTAGGGTGTTGAATCTCATAAAAAAAATAATAAGTTGAGGAAATATTCATCCACAGTCATACATTGTTCGCAAATCCACTTTTTCAACGTTCACACAAAGACTAATATTACAATATGCAATAATATTTCTACGTAATGACTACAGTGGACAAAAAATATATAATTTTTTGTACATGATCCTTCATATGTCTTCAAACCGCACACGAAATTATGATGTAATTCCAATCTCACTATATCAGCAATTGAGTTCTCTTTGTTATTTCTGGAAATAGGCAACGTTACCTTCCTACGATATTGTGAAAAAAAATAATCATGTAATTGAAAGTTAGTCTATAGAAAATCGTGTGTCAGTGTCAGTGGAGAGCAGAGAGGAGAGAGAGAGAGAGAGAGAGAGAGAGAAGAGAGAGAGAAGACCGTAATTAAGTACATCGGCTACGAAGGAAATTTAATCACGTACATTTATGACAAAGCTACGGTAGTGAGCAAAAACAATTACTTTTTTCCTATATTAGAAACAAGAAAACAGATTGGTACTTTTGGGATGACATAAAGCAGGGAAATAATACGGTGCAATGGCAAAAGCTAACTGAACGAATTGTGTGGAAGTTGATGAGGAGGGAGCGGTGGGGGGTGTTCTTAACAGTGCTCCGTACTATAGGTTGTTCACGGTAAAATGAGCATTTTTGAAAACTCTGCTTAAGATCTACTTGTAAACCAGTTATGTATTCCTCCGCCTTATGTAAAATTATCATTGCCATGGGCCCATCACTCCATCCATGCGTCGCTCAAATGAAACTGCGAAATTATTAAGAAAGTAAATACTTTACAAATCTGCTCATTTTTACACTTCGAGGTATTAGAAAAAAGTAAAAACTAAAGAAATATTTTAAAGTTATCATAAATGGTAAATTAACACATTTTATTCGACGTTTAGATATGGAACTACTTTCTAGCCATCGTTGCCGACTTTACTGGGCGGATGTCACTCATTGTGCCCATTAAAATACATGGATGCAGGGTCAGTGACTTTTTTTCTAAGGTTCATTTCTTAAGTGCTCGCTGTATCATGAACAGACCTTTACTGCAGTTTTGTGTAGTGCGGCCGCCAGCCATAGAAAAATTCTTTCTTTTCAGAGCGGTAATGGCAGCTCTCTTAGCGCACTGCGCAGCGCAAGTGTAGAAGCTGAGACGAAAGAAAAAAAAAACCGGGTTCTATTTAAGACTGCACTTATGACTGCCACAATCGTAGCTGCCGTTTATACGGTTCTGCGACTTGCACTGTACAAGTTTAATTACCGGTACGTACTTTACTAGGAGAATTATGTAGGCCCTCCAGTATCTACCGGCCATAAACTGTGAATATACACGTCCTCCCTGCTTCTCTACCGACGTATCTCAACATAATGAGGTCATTAATTATTACCATTTTTAATTAACACTTTCAGGTCGGTACAGAATTATACACACAAAAGAAACTAGAAGCGAGGCGCCTAGACACGCCGCTGTAAGAACTCAGTTCGGTTCGCAACCAGTATGCAAGATTATCGTAGTAACTCATAAGACAGTTTTGCAATTTTGTGCCGGAAGGAGGAAATTATCTACCACTAGACAGTGAAACTTTGATGAAACATTAAATTTACTTTCACTGGGCGTACAGCAGATAAAGAAATGTTGCAATATTTCATATTTAGACATGGATCTGTTATAAAAAGACTGGATATCGCACTGTTTAATATATTATATATATATAAAAATATATTTATTTGATAATTAACAATATATTCTTTGTTAGCTTAACTTAACAGCTTTTGAAATTGGAACACTTTCTTTTATCTTCATTTCACGCACATAAAACATTTTGAGTCGCCTATAGTTTTGCATACAGGGTGTGTGTTGTCTCTGCATTTCTACACTTACATTGTCCTATCCGACCAAACTACTATGGGCATGTTTACTGTACAACGTTAATTGCTGGCAGGCTATCAGTCAATATTGTGCCGAGTTGACGGTGCCGCATAACACTTTCTTTCATCATTAAGCAGAGCATCACTTTAAGAAAATATTCGCAAATTTACTACACGAGTGCACACGTAGAGTGAGAAAGCGCGCATGATAACGTTATTCCCCATACATTTATGATAACGTTCATACATTTGCCCAGGAAACAGTCAAATGCGTATGAAACTTTCCAACTTTGTGGAGTAGCGACGCTAAACATTCCAAATTTGTAACCAGATGTGGGGTATTATTTTATATTATGGGTTAAAAACTTCCTACTCAGTTTAGGAAGTATATCAGCATTTTTTTTTTTTTTAGAGTATACAGTCAATCCTTCATTTAAGTAACTATTCAAAGACGATACTTTTTTGCTATCGTCAGGCAGTGTTATATTGCAAAGTCATGATACAATTAGCGAAACGATGAAAGTATATTCGCGCCAGTTTGTTTTCAAGAGCAAAGAAATATTTAAACCAACTCAATCGAACTACTCTCAGATGTGGATCTCAAAGGATTAAGTTAGCACGTGTTCAACTACCCGTGATGCCAGTCCAACCAGTTTACAATATGGCTAAAATAACCACTACGTTCTGTTTAAGAGTCGAGTCCAGAACAACCTGGACAGTACAAAGATACTGCATTATCACGACAGTATCAGTTTATACTGAGATTTATCTTATCTTTAAATGCATTTTTCTGTACTTATGAAATCTATATTACACTTGATAACTGAAAAGCAAGATTAATCACACAGTATTTCACAGGAAACCAAATCATTGTATAATTCCTATTGAAATTTGCGATTTTTAGGCATACACGATATGAAGTGAAATACTGACTGCTTGGTCACCTAATTAAATTAAAACGTATGGATAGATGGATACCGTTACGCTATAAAGGTTGTTTATTTAGTATGCACCCCCAAAGCATTTTTACGTACGGAACACGAATTGAAGTATAACACGTTTACTGCCATCCGCTTATACCCACAAGCCGAATAAAAAGAAAACAGCAATTACCAATGTTAGTAGAACGTTTTAGGATCTTCATAAAAGAAAACGTTACACTTACATGCGTGCCGGAATTATACCCACGATCATTAGTTTTTAACATGTATAGAGAAATATGTAGGTATTAGATTTTATAAAAACACTTTCAAATACTGTACCTTAGTGTTTATCCACAGACACTACCAAGCATGTGAACTAAGTTAGCAGAATATCACGTTTTTATCGGCCACCGCTGTAAGTACTTGCAGTTCATTTGTTAACGAAGAAATCATACCTGTCCAATGACATGGGAATGCAAACTCCGACTTGGTATTGCAACATTATTTCGCAGTCCTTCGAAATACACTAAAAGAGACCTTTCAACACTCTTTTTATAACACGTTGTATTGACTATACAGGATATTTATGCGGATATAAAGAGCCGCATTAATTATTTTACAACAGACAAAAAAAAAGACCACCTCTTAATTCCCATGATTTCACGCTGTGTCGGATAGAACGTTCTCCAGTTCGACCCCCTCACATAGAGGCGATGTAGCACTTAATATTTATGCCTGTTTCGTACTTAGTTCAGGCCCGTTCCCGTTCCTGAAAACCTCAAAAGCACTTCGATCGCTTATCTAGAACTATTTTTTACATCAGTTCAGAGCTTTGCGCGTTGCGGCGATGACGCACTTGATAAGGGCTAGTGCGTCATCGCCGATACGCGCAAGGCTCTGAACTGTATATGGGAATTAACGCCGCGACTCTATTATTTTATCGAAGGAAATTCCAGTATGTGCTCTATAGGCTATTCACTTTCTGAAGCCCTCTCTATTTGGAATAATAGTCCATACATATATTTTAATCATAGACTTCGATGTTAACTTTCGAGTCTGGTTAAATTCATACAGAATGTGTATTACTTACATTAAAATATTTATTTTAAAAAGTGACAAAAGGAAAAAAAATGGCTGCTAGGATAGAAGTAACTAGGACCTCATAAGTGCTCACTTTACCGTGGACAGCCTATATCGCAGTTTCGCTCGCGTCCGGATGCTCTATAAAAAAAATTTCTGCATTTGTACTCTACAATGAATTTTCTGGAAACTGGTTGCCAAAGATATTTTTGTAACACAACAAATAATGTGGATTAAATTTCTCAAAATTTTAGCAGAGAATATGTGAAACTAATATTGAGTTCTTACTAGCAAGTGAGGATTGAGCTAGTAAACAGTTTCGTACGTTTTCTAAAATGATGTTTTTTAAAAATACAAAATTTTTGCTGTAGAATTAAAAGAAAATCTGTAGCAACGAGATTCCAATGAATCGTTTGTAACAAGCACAAAAATGTTTTACTAGTTAGTATGATTTAAGGTACAGCTGTCTGAAATACTTTTTAACGAAGTCGGAGGTCTTTCAAATAATATTTACAGCATGCATAATATAATCTGGAGCGCGTTTTCTTTTCGCAAGTAAACATATGGGTACATGTTTAATAGTTTGGTATAAAAAATGTTGAACATGCTGCAAGGCAGATCAAGCGCCGCCAGGTTGACAACCGCCTAAAGGCATCCCGGTAGACTATAACACAGTTATACTCGGTTCACGTTTACTTCCAACTTTTCTGAAGCCCTGCTAAAGTTCTACTTCCAGGATATCCCTCAAACACATGCAACTGAGCTTAAGCCAGTCTAGAAAATTACACCAAAGAAACAATGCACCGCATTCGTGCGCTCTCAGTTTAATCATATTTTGCATGAGAACTATTTCTTTCTAGGCATTGCCAATACCCGTATTTTTTTCACGCATTTTTATTCATACCAATTATAAATTAAATATTATTATTTATACATAAAATATAAATAAAAGTTCAGTATTCCTAAAAATAAGTTACTTTTAAAGAGAGTTCACGATAAATTGGGCAGTTTTGAAATGAACCTTAAAAACAAGTCACTGCCCCTGAATGCACATATTTTAACGGGAGCACTGATCACATTTACCCAGTAAAATTAGTAACGATGGATGGAAATTAGTTCCACTTCTTAACACCGAATAAAAAGTGTTAGGTAACCATTTGTGATAACTTACAAATTATTTATTTCACTTTCTGTTTTTTTAATGGATCAAAGTGTAAAAATGTACAGATCTGTATAATATTTACTTTCCTAAAATTTCGTAGTTTTACTTTACCGACGCATGAATAAAGTGACGAGGCCCATGGCAGTGTTAATTTTACGTACGGCGGAAGAATGCATAACCTGCATACAAGTGTATCTTAAGCAGGGCTTTCAAAAGTGTTCATTTAACCGTGAACAGCCTATAACACAAGTGTAAAACACTTGTTATACATGGCATGTTTATGAAACAATAAAACGCGTCATTCATGGGGTGATTTTTCTAAGGTTTGAATCAAAAACTGTGAAGAAACTGCGAATAGACTATACACACTGACCAGCCAGGCCATACTATATACAATGTTTGTAAACAAAATAATGAACCACTTCATTTGATACCTAGAGCCATCTGTTTTTCCCGAAAATATTTCAGGACTACTTATACACCAAAACACTAGAGCTCAGCTCTACTTACCTGATTCGATGATTTTAACTGACACGCATTACAGGTGTATTTCCGTGAACCACGGACACTCACTGTCAGTGTTACCATATTCTGATTGGCCCAGGCAGACAAGGAACTGTCTCTCGACAAAGTAACGTGGTCAGTAAATAAAGGAAAACTGCACGTACGCCATACGTAGAGCCACGAGTATTTCGCGAATTCATTAGGAGGCGATGTACACTCCAAACACTTGTTCTTTCTTCCTACTGTTGTGATTGGACGACTGTTCTTTAGACACGCCCCGTTTAACTGCGAGCCAGTAACAAGCAGGAAGCAGTGGTGTGAGTGAGAGTTTAACAGTCCTGTACACAGGCCTCACTTGATCACAGCAACCAAAAACGTAAACGATAATGTATCGAGTATATAGAGAGCTGTACAGCCTAGCTTGCTGCCAACTCGATCCGCGAAACACTCGGGGCTCTAGACATAGGACACTGGAGTCTAGTTTTCGCGTAAATATTTTCGCGAGAAACAGGTGGCCCTAGCTTATAACGTCGGGGTCGAACCAGGGACCGCTACCTCGTACGAACGGCGAGACACCGCGGTTCTAACGACGCGGCATGGTCCCTAACGCGCGAGCTTGTTCTGCGGCCTTGTCCTTGTAACGAGCAACAGGCAAGGCCACGCGCATTTAGATACGCAGACGAGTGAAACGAGAACAGCTGATAGGCGAAGGCCAAGTGGGCCTCTACCGTAAACACGTGGCAGGAACACACGCAATGCCTTTACAAACAACTCCCGTCGCCAGAAGGGTAAATAAGTTCCGAATGCACATGGTAGATAATGCAGATCCATAGGCTCAGCGCGGAGGGCAGCGGCTGAAACCCACCGACGAGGCCTGTTTACCGTCCAGCTCCATAAACTGACTCAAGAAACATTTATTCAACCTTGTTGCGTTGGAACTTCGATATTTTTTTTGGCGTGTGCGAATTTAGAAGACTCGATCTGGTATGTATCGGAAACTGATTAAAAAAATTGACGCCTGACTCTCTTCCAAAACGATATAAAGGCCGGATGGTTAGTTACATTTGTCGTAAAAAAGGTTTTAACCCGCCCTTTCTCTCCGCATGCTTATGTGTTAATTAAGCATATCTGTAGAGCAAACGGAAGAAACGAACGACACAAAACGAAGGAAATGTCGCGCGCGGCAGGAAGGGCGATAACGTCTAACCACGAAGAGGAAACATGTTTTTCCAGCAACGGAATATTCTTCGTAATGGTATACTGAGATGCTTAATAGCTTTTTTTTTTTTTCGTCATGGAAACAGGATGTAACTGAATTTTTAATTATAACAGTACCTCGCTTTGTACTATTTGAACGTCGCCCATTCATCCACGAATATAAGCACACTTGTAAGTGTATTCGATCTTATCTCCAAAAAAAGCCATGTATCAATTTTTTTTTAGCGTGCGGTCACTAAACTCATAATTAGAGACCTGAGAATTTTGCGGGTTCAATTCTAGACAAGTTGGAGTTCACACACTTGTACGTTAATGTTACGTTTGTAACTGGTCGACGTTTGCTTGACACCTCCTGGAGATAAATGAGCCAATAACAAACATGCAATAAATTGTGCGCCCAACCACCGTCTTTTACTACAACAACAATTAACCAATAAACAGTTTATATCTGTATGAGAGTATAAAGACTGTGAAGTCTATCCTACAGGCCATTGAATTCGCGAATTTCTCGGGTCTCTACCCATAATTGAGCGCCACTGCGCAGTTTTAGTCGGTTTCCGGAATCCTAAAACAGCTGCGCACAGACCCGACCAAACCGCCAGCCACAGACACTACATACTTCCTTTCGCAGATGCCATCATCAATAAAGTGAATGTTAGTTGCCTTTACTTACAGGCGCAGTTAACGGGCTTACAACAGAAAAACAAAACATGCGAATTAGTTCCAGACTCGTCAACATTACCAGCAATAGTTGTATTATGCTCTAATTAGGCAACTGCAACTCAGCATTCATTACATTTTTACGTAACACGAGTACAATTATCTTCATCAACATCAGGAAATTTACGAAAGTGAAGTGATAAACTGCATATTATCTTTAGTGCACAATCTAACATATTTCAGTAATAACTGCATTGCATGTTTGCTGACAACATGCGTTTACAGAAATAAATCCACGCAAAAAAAAGATCTAAACCATACCATTAATTTAAAGCAGTGTTAAAATAAAACTCCACATAGTTAAAAATGTTGGCACATCAAGCACTGCCAGGGGATTCCAGAGAAAAGGAAGCTTAATTACAAAAGCAGGAGATTCCACAACAGCACACGCGAGCCTTACGCAACTAACGGAATACTTGCATCATTGCGGATGTTGGAGCTGGTGTAGATGACCTTACGTTGCGCAGAAATTTCGTGAATAATGTAATACGGACAAGCTGCCAAGCCTGGGATTAGTTTGGTTGAATATGCTTTCTATCCTGTGCCTGATAGACACAATAGTCCGCGTCGGGGTTTATTGCGTTGTCATCTAAGAGGAGGAAAAGATGGCTGGTGTTACGCCAAACTACTGTGCACTCGAGCCAAACAACGTTCGCCAAGTATTTCTAATGAAAATAGGGGCAACGATTCGCCTCGAAAAATTTTACGCGACCTCCGCACGTTTCAAAACATTACAGCTGAATTTTATTTTAACCATGAAATGATGGCTAGATTTTTACACGTCTTGGCTATCTGCAGCCATCTATATTTCTGCCCCTCACTCTCTCTCAAATACACCTACACACATCTGAATCGGTGATCTACACTAACCGAACATTCCGTTAATAAGCTTCAACTAACTCGCAAATCAGATAAAAATTAATTGAAAATAACTACATGACGTCGCCACTGGGCTGGGTACATAAGTACACAGAGACGGAATAGCGTCACGATTCCTTTGATGGGAACGAGCCTTGTGTCCGATTGGCTACTAGCAAGCAGCGAATGCTTCCCTGTTGGCTGGGATACAGGCTGACGAATAGGCTAAGCAGGCGCTGATTGACTGTGGCCCAACATTTCGCTGATAAGTGTCGCCATTCTGTTGACTGTGTGGGTGAAGTTCGGAGCATACTCCAGTTTTCCTCCTCTCTATTCTGTACATTCGTAGTTTGCGCGTCTACGCGGATCCCGGCAAATAAACGCAGTGGCAATGGGACTTTTTGCCACGAAGGGTGAAAAACAACTATCTAAAATTTTTATTTTTACAGTATTAAGTTTATTATAAAATTTAAAAAATGGCGAAAGTGGTGGTCCAATATCACATATTTAGATCTATCTACGCAGCTTCATTAATAGGTAGGAGAAAAATAAAACCGTGCAGTCGTAGTTTAATCTATGGGCTTTCATCGCGTATAGTAAAATCCCACTCTTAATGATCTCACTTGCACAGAAAAGTGTAACAGCGGAAGCACTTCACGCAGGTTCAGCACCTTGCGCGTAGGAGCGACGGGGCGCTGGTCGCGCGTGATATTGTCGCCCGTATCGCTGTACCTCGAACGCGATAAAAAAAAATCAGGGCCATGTACTCGTTAAGTACTCATTTCTAAATCCGTGTAATTCAGTGGCTGATATTATCACTAAGATTCCGGAGATTTACTTTTCACACTGTGTACAGTCGTCGCACGCGAACTGCAGTCACGTTGAGAGTAACACCTGCACAGTGGAGAGAAACCACCAGAGCGCCGTCTGCAACACGGCCATGCAGCACGTCTCCGGCGGCAGGTTATTAGTGAAGTGAAATCGAGTTTCCCCCAGAAGAACAGGAAAGAAGACGAGGAGCAGGCAGAACGCTCTACTTGCTGGAGACATCCATCCCCACGCTCTCTCCGGAGCCACGCGTACGCCTATCATAGTATAAGCTGGTCACGGTAAAATAAGCACTTTTGAAAGTCCTGCTCAAGATCTACTTGTATGCACGCTGTGTATTCTTCCGCCTTATGTAAAATTAACACTTTGTAGACTATGCTCGAGTGTAGCTCGAGCAAAGCTAATTTGAAAATTTCTTTGTTGTTCAGAACGAAACTCGCATGGATGTGCAGTCTTTGTTCGGCTAGTGTTTAACATAACCTCATAAGAACACGACAGCGCAGTAACAATGGTATTGCTAACGATAGGACTTATTTTTTATAGCCACACAAAGTGACATGATTGAATGTAAATCCGTTTATATGATAAAGGACATTCGATTGTGTTAATATCATCTCGGCTCTGCATTGGTAGATGACCGACCAATAATGAACGCTGTAAAGTACAGGGTAGTGTCCGGTTTGGTATGGACCAATAGGACGATGGTGAGTTCTAACATAGACACCAACAACCGGTGTTCTTGCAGTAGTGGATATACATGACTCACTTCTAATTTGTCGTAAGTGCCAGTAAATGTGTGCCGACCTCAATGTGTTAACGTTGCCATGGGCCTCACCACTTTATTCATACGTCGGTCAAGTGAATCTGCGAAATTATTTGGAAAGTAAATATTTTACATACCCGCTCATTTTTACACTTCGATGCATTAAAAAAATCACAGAAAGTCAAAAAATAATTCAAATCATCACCAATGGTTGCCTAACACTATTTATTCGACGTTAAGATATGGAACTACTATCCATCCATTGTTACCAACTTTACTTTACTGGGTGAATGTCACTTAGTGCGCCCGTTAACCGACTCAGACCCAGTGTACACAATTGTGTACATTACGCACGTGTAGGTAATTTTAAGTATGTATTGCACACTGCGAAGTTCAATGTGGGTAAACGATTCGCAAACTTTCTTACTGGTCTAAGTCATAATTAGTTCATATTACAGTAACTGAACATATAGCCTACAGCTCATTGACTGTGACAATGAAACAAATTATGTGTCGACTTACGTACAACACGCATCATGAAAGTTTTTGATTGCAACTCCTGAAACAGTAAATAAAAGTGGCTCTGAAAGGGTTCAAATATATGCCGGAAGGGACCGTAACTTCTTTCTAACGTTGATTTCAAAAGTGCTCCTTTTATCGCATGTAACACGAAGGGGAGGTGGAAGCCATCCTGGATGTATCACTGTAGAGGCACCTGTTGTGTTCCAACCACTTCGGTGACTGGATCATTTGAAATGTTACGCGTTTTGTCTGTCTGCCCGCGAAATCACGGACGCTCAGTATAGGAGCAACTTAATTGTAACTGGCTCACTCATGTAACAGATTGCCCTCACACAAAGACAAGCAGACAAAAGTCAAATGAAGACTGCAAGTGTGCACATAGTACATCGAAGTCTAGTCTCCCCGTAAATCTTTTCGCGAAAAACAGGTGGCCTTATGAATCAGGTATCTAGCTATACAGTTCGTTTCAATCTTACCATAACAAAAAAACCCTTGACCCAGCCATGGCACAACACGTAACTCAACAGTAAAGATTAGAGACAGGTGTATTTCGCGAAAATATTTATGGCCAAGCTAGATTTCAACATTCTACGTCCACAAACACAACTTCCTTTGGTTATTGGTCGCATGTCTACGTGAGAAGACATATTCTCACTTGACTCGGTCAATCGTAATAAGTACTCCGGTACCGAACGTCCATGATTCGCGGAAAGACACTGAGGCACGTACATTTAATATTATCCAACCACGAAAGCACATATGAGCAGAAATGTTTTGGAGTAAAACTGGTCTTGAAATCTTTTCGCGAAAACACCTGTCTCTAGTAATGATGTAATGCTTCTATAAGTTTCACGCGACACGAAAACAGCATATCTGATTCTAGAAGTATAAATACAATTAAAGCAAAGCGATAGAGGGAGAGGCCAAACACTACTAGGAAATCAATTAATACTTTGAGGACTATGACAGCGTGTAGCTTGGGCAAAGCAAATCTGGAAATATCTCAACTTCTGCTGACAAAAACCGCACAGATACAGTTACATTTTTTCCCTAGTTTTTATAATGATTTTACAAGAAAACATAATCTCTTCAGCACACACTGTTATGAATAATGTATATTTTTTTGTATAATCACGCAAATAAACACGATGTTAACTCGGTTTTCCATTGGCAGACAGACGGCCAATAATAAAGGTTGCTAGTGCAGCAAGGCTCTCTGGTGTAGCTTGGACCAAATAGGTATAGCTGCAAGTGTAAAAAAAAATACAGACACGAGCAGAGCTTGAGTTCTTACAGTGGTGGATTCAGGCGACTTGGCTTTTAGCTTGTTTCGAATGATTGTAAATGTGCTAAATTATGCTATGCCTTTTCTTATTCCCTAGCAGTCACGTTTACAAAGAAAATACCTGAGACGGAGGTTAATTCTGAAGCATTCAACACAGCTTACCTTCACCAAGCGACATAGTGTTACCAAGTACCAACTTGCTCATTACTAGACAAAATTCCGTTTCATTCCAGGAGGATAATTAAGACGCCTACTTTTGCAGACGCAGCTTCGGGCTTCAGCAGCGGCAGTCGCTTGTTCGGCGGCTGCCCCGTTAATTAGAACCAATTTCCTAGTTCAACTGGGATGCAAGCAACTTGGCCGCCCGAGCTTTGCCATGTTTGTTACTGGGTCTGAAAAACAACAGAGCGTGCCTTGTGCATGTACTCTGCTTTCAAACTACAGAGCGAAGATTACAAGGGTCCCCAGCGCAGTTTGTTATTCACACCGCCACGCCGCGCCGTCAAAGAGTATAATATAATAATCTGCTTTGAGTCCCAAAAACATGGTTTACTAGAAAACATGGTTTACTAGAAACCAAGCTCCTGGAACCCTCTGCAATTTTTTATGGAGTACCTGGTTAAAACAACTTCTACCTCCTGCCTATGGGCCTAGAACCTAGTTACTAAGAGCATAATTAATTTAAATGGGGTGTTGTTCCCTCCCTGGTGTTTAATTAATCCTAAGAACCTAAGGCTAAAACTTATAGCACATCTAAACCTGCTTATAAAATATTTTTATTTAATTTTTGATTTTTTTTTAAATTTCAAATTGATATTTTTATGTTCGTGAGAGTATATTCTCTGTCCTAATCTAGTTTTGTTTTGTATTTTCAACCTTAAACATACCCCCTCCTGCTTGAATTTAAATGCAGTTGCTAATCTAACTTGAAGGGTGGAATGGAGTAGATAGTATACAGAGCTGAAATAGCCGTTTGTACCGCAAACACCAGCCGTACAAGCCAGCCACCAGCCCGGCCAATAGGGGGAACCTTTAAGGTTGAAGTAAAGCAACTGCCTATGGAGCACTGCACCAGGCTATACAAAGTGAAAAATTCATTTAAGAAAGTAGCACAGACACCAAAAAAATTGTCAGAGAAGTGCGATTTATTCTGTATATGAAAGAAGAATGTATATATTTGCAACATTATCAAATATTATACTGAAATACACCTTTTAAATGTAAAAAATAATCGATTAAAATAGTTTGGCTTTTAACAAAATTTAAGCGCATTTCCATTCTGGATACTTCGGAAAGCAGAATTTACAAAAAAAAATCTTCGTCATGGAATATCGACAAAATGTTTACAATGATTGTGTAAGAAAATTGGTATAACAATGTACTAAATATTTTTATAATCAATTTTATGTGCGGGCATTTGTCACAAACATTTATAGCTGAAACTGATGTAAAAATGTTAATTATAAAATTCATATGATACTTTATTACTACGATTTTATTATACGTGATCACAGTAAATATTATGACAATCATTCCTAAAGAAGATTTTCTTGCGAATTCTGCTTTCCCAAGCATCCAGTAAGGAAGTGCTCTTAAATTTGGTTAAAAATACAGAATATTTTAAATCGCACTTTTCTGACAATTTTTATGGTATCTGTATTACTCTTTTTATAATTTATTCACGTTGTATAATCGGATGCAGTACTCCATAGGCAGTCGCTTTACTCTCCACAGTAACACATTTTCTGTGAAATCGTTGTTTGCGTGTATTCGCATATCTCGGTAAATATATGTTATGGAAATATGGATTTTTGCCAGTGAAAAGGTAAAAAACAATTATATATTCCTCTATATTTTTACTTTTATAATATTAGGTATATTCATGGCAAATAAAATTCGTGAAAATGGTGAAATATAGCTTTTTTTTTAAAAAGCGTGCCTACGCCTTAAGCGGCAAGAGAAAAGTACAAACATACGGGTGTAGTTTCATCTGTAGGCTATCATCGCGTGTGATAAAGTCCCCTCTGTTACAGATCTAATTTGCACAGTACAGGACCACGACGGAAACTCTGCACGTCTTGTGCGTAGGAGCTATGAGGCACTAGCCGTGCGTGTTGGTGTCGCCCATATCGCTTCCTCACTTCTTGACCTTGAATGCGTAGCCGATAATACGTAACGCTCACTCCCCCAGGCTCGTGCAGCCAATCAGCGGACAGGTACGCCCACGTTAAAAAAAAACCACCACTCCATTTCACTTCTTTGCACTTGCTGCTGCCGAGGAATCGGAATGTTGTTTAATGCAGTACACCTTTTTCAAAGGATGCTGCAAATTAATTCAATGTTACCAGAAAATATCAAAGGGATGCTCTACAAGACGAACCGGGTTCGATTCCCGACGGGGTCGCTCCCGGATTTGCGTCTGTGGGAATCGTGCCGGACGATGCCGCTTGTCGGCGGGTTTTCTCGGGGATCTCCCATTTCTCCCGCCCATTCATTCCGGCACTGCTCCACTCACCTTATTTCATCCTCGTCGGCTCTCAAGTCCTCGATGTCAAGAGCCGTCCTAATCTCTCTCCACTCCACTTTACAAGACAAGTTGTTAGAAGAGGAAGTTTTTTTAAAAAGGTAATCCAGAGAATGGTTTGAGCCAATGGATGCAGAATAATTTTCAATACTGTATGTAGTCACAGCCTGCCTCACCGGCATACTTAGGACTCGATCTGTAAAGTGAAGAACTTCTGCGACAGTGCTGCGTTTATAGAAAAAGTCACCGAAACTCGCCTGTTGAACTAACTTATAGCGTTTCAAAGTAGGGCCTGCATCGAATCACGAAATATTTTCACAAAAAAAAAAAACGCCCTAAGAATGGTTGTCAAAATGCCAGAAATTGGATAAGCCTAGTATGAAAGTAAGAGAACGTAATATGTACTACATAAAAAAAGACATTAAGCAAGGTCGCAGATAGCCGTGATCGTAAAGTGTTGAATGCGAGACTCAATCACGGCATGACAGAATTTAAATCCGAGAATGTATTTACGTGGTGCAGAACTCAGAATTGACAGAAGTACCCTAAGCATTTTACCTTCTAGCGAATATCTGCTAGATGTAACAACCCCAAATATATCTCAAGTAAATACATGGAAATGCATACAGTTTTACTGTACATCCTGTTCGCTACGCTAAAAAACATAGGGGTTAATCCCCAAACATTTTCGGTATGGTAGAATGGAGATCTCCCTTAACTTTCCACGTTAGTACAAGTTGTACTGCCCTGCTTTTAATAAGCTGTAACATACAGTACGTAACGTTTCATTCCAACAATATTTCCGTTTTGCTACATTTTTTTTTTACACTACAGGAGCTTACTTAATTATTGCAAGTCCCAAAAAATGAAGAATTTGTTACATTTATTTGAACTATGACAACAACACTGGATGCAAATGGAGCTTTTCAGTATACTTAAATTAGACTTATTGTAAGTTTCCAGTTTTTTTTGTTATAAATTAAGAAGAATATCCATGGCAGGTATTTTTATCGAAACAGTTCCATTACTGATTTGAAATGGTATGTGTCATTACAATGGAAACATCCATTAGTTTACATTTACTGTTGTTTTGCGTTATTCGGCAATGAGGTATTGGTGAACCAATGTGGTAAATAATTTTTGCAAGGCATCGAAGGTGCCATAAGAAGACTTTCTTATACAGAAAAAAAACAAAGTCTGGAACACTTAACTCAAATGGTGACTGACATTCGCCACCCTAGTACCTAGACCCAAACTCCAAGACTACTGGTCGCGCCACCAAACTATTTAGTCTCGTAAGTTATCTGTTTGCAGTTGCCCTCGAAAAAACAAGATATTGTTATCGCCTGTTGTTTGCTAAGTCTCCATTGTGAGTTTCGAAATCCTAAGACAGACAGGATTCTGATTAGAATATCCCTACGTGGGCATTCCACATCAACTTTGTTAAAGGCTGTTCACGATAAACTAAGCACTTTTGGGAGCCTACTTAAGATCTGCTTGTAAGCACATTGCTTATTCTTCTGCCATATATTAAATTTACATGGACATGGACCTGATATCTTTATTCATGCGACCATCACGTGTAAGTGTAAAATTATTGAGAAAGAAAATAGTTTACATATTTACTTATTATTACACTTCCTCGCATTAAAATACCGGACAACAAAGGGAATAAGTCCAGTACCCCCAAATGTTTACCTAACACTTCTAATTCAACGATAAGCGTAGAACTACTTTCCCTCCGTCGTTACCAACTTTACTCGGCGCAAACCATTCAGTGTACCGGTTAAAATATATGCAGGTAGGGACAGTGACATTTCTCAAAGGTTGGTTTCAAAAGTGCTCACTTTACTATGAACAGCCTCTAAGAAGACTACGCCGAGTGTTAAATACGATCCACTGATCCGTAGCCAGTTATGTTGAATCCTTCCCACATCAAGCGAGTAATTTGCACCAAGCTTCTACTTTCATATGCTCATTTCCACGATCGACGGCTCAAGGACCACCTCCCCCTTCCCGGTTGCCAAAATGCTCGGCCTGTTTCAATCTCCGGTGAGGAAATGGACTGGATCTGATTCGTTAATCGAATATTTTCAGGGGTGCCACACCTCATTCGGCAAGCGAAGTGTCACGAATTGACGCGGACATAATGCGCCTTCATTTCTGACAACAGGCTGGACGTCATGCGACAGGCCATTAATTATGTACGCACTTTTCCGTTTCGCTGCGCCGTACATGATTCGATCACACAGTACCATAGACCCGGGCCTATGCCTGTTACACGCTGTTCACGGCAAAATGAACACTTTTGAAAACCCTGCTGAAGATCTACTTGTATGCACAGTGTGTATTCTTCCCCCCATATGTAAAATTAAGGCTGTGTTCGAATTGGCACTTTTAGTTTACTAAAAGGTCACGTGACCTGAATTAGTCTACTAAAAAGGTGACATATTTCGTATTTTAATATTTAGTATGTAACGAAACTTACTAAAATACCAAATCGCAACCATTTCCGAACAAGTGACTATCGACGGCGTCCGAAGTGAACGCTACTAAACACTAAAATCATAAAATACCAAATTGGTCAATTTGAAAACGGCCTAACATTGCCGTGCGCCTCATCACTTTATTCATGCGTCGGCCAAGTAAAAGGATTAAATAATTAGAAAAGTAAATATTTGTAAAAATTTGCTCATTCTTGCCATCACATTCATAAAAAGAAAAGAAAGCAAAAGAAATATATTTTGTATTTACGAAAGTTTACCTAACACTTTTAATTCAATGTTGAGACATGGAACTACTTTCTTTCCAATGTTATCAACTTTACTGATCGCTTTACATACGTATCGTACGCTTCTTTATGTATCAGAGGGACAATGACATTTTTCAAAGGTTGATTTCGAAAGTGTTGAAATAACCGTGAAAAACCTATACAAATAAATAACCCAGTCCACGTAAGTCACAATATGTTGTGAGAAATTAAAAATATGACAATAATTAAAAATTAAACGCAGTTAACAAAAAATGGCAAAGTCTGTATTAGAATCAGAAAATCTTTGGACTTTCTCCACTGACAAAGCTGATTACGAGAATAAATAAATAAAACATACAATAATAAAAATATAATAGATACACAAAACTAGATACCAGAACTTCACCAAAAATAGTGCAAAATAAATATACAAAATATAAAACTCAATAAACAAGACGACAAGGTCCATAAAAAAACTGACGAAAGACGCAAATGTTGAGGGTTCCTGTCTTATTGTGTTGCCTATTTTGCTTCTTTTTTGTGTACGGAATTTTTGTTTTCATTTGTGTGGAAATTGCATTTTAATTTTTTGCATACTTTTTGCATGATTTGTTTATACAAATTTTGTTTTATTTTTTCGCGTAAATATTGGATTTTTATTTTGCATATTTACATTTCACAATTTCCGTTCAAATTTTGCTTTTATATTGTATTTATATTATTGCATGTGTTATTATTATTTGCTGTTTTCCTCGGAAGCCGCTTCAGAAATGAGAAAAGTACGACGAATTGCTGAGTTAAGTTGAACTACACCATTGCTACAGAATTTAAAGAACTTTATCGTATCGAAAGTTATAATATTTAGAAGTATATAGAAAAAAATATGCTGCTCGTAAGTCAAGTAAATAATATAAGAGCTTCTGTAAAGTCGTAACTGACTGTGATTTGGTTCCACTAAGAGGAAGTGTTTTGAAGTTGGATTCCATCCGTAATAAATATCTACTTTCATAAAATTTACTCGTATTTATTTTCGTTCTTGCATTAGAGAGAGAGAGAGAGAGCACAGTGTACGAGTTCTTTCCCATTGTAAGACTAATGCACACAAGCTGTAAATATGGCATTCTGTGAGAAGTCTGCCCCGACGGAAGGGACGGGACGCACGAGTATGAATGTGAAATTAAAGACAGAACTTTACTTGATGAAATAACTGTGATTTTCGTGCTACGCTTCTACATGAGCACAAGAATGAAAGAAAATAATGTAAGTATGTATAAGGAAGCAATGTAGGTATTTTTCCCCGACTGCACGCTTTGCAAATATGATAACGTTCTGTTCGTGCATGCGCTGGAAGTACAAATAAATATCAGCGTTAACATTCTTGTCTACCTTATCCAAACATACTCACTACAAAAAAATATTAAAAAACTAAGACAAGGTAAAATATATTTCCTGACTTTTTAAATACAAGGTTTGTTTCTACGACGGCTAAACCGATTAGATGAGTTCGTCGATTTTCGCGAAACTGATCGACAATCAAAGCTACACCAGCTCACAATCGCGGAAAGCGTTTTGTCGACTATAAATTAAATGGGCGTCCTCAATGAGCAAATGGACCTGCCCTTGTAGCGTGGGTACAACTGCCTCCCACCAAGGTGAACCGGGTTCATCCCCGGCCGGGTCACTCCTGAGTTTCACAAGTGGGAATCATGCGGGACGATGCCGCTGATTGGCGGGTTTTCTGAGAAATCTCCCGTTTCCTCCGCCCTTTCATTCCGGCCCTGCTCCATTCTCTCCTCCTTTCCTCATCGGCTCTCAAGACCTCGTTGTTAAGAGCCAAATCTCTCAACTCAACGCAACTCCTTGCCACAAGTGTGCGACGCCTTACCGAGGATCCATCTTGACAAACTGGAGATCCATGACCCAGGGGAACAAAATCCGCAGGAAAACCACCTTTTAAAAAAAAAAAAATAATTTATTAGCAAACGAGCTCCACAAATGCGATAAACTGCGGCTGCTGGTTGATCATAAAAATATTAAATAGAAAACAGCTGTACCAGAAATTGTCTTGAATCGTTTTTAAGTGTAATGCGTGACAATGAAGGGGAGGTGAACTACTTATTTATTACAAACTTTACACTATAGGCCGTTCACGGTAAAGTGAGCACTTTTGAGGTCTAGTTACTTTTTTCTTTCAGCTAATTTATATCCTCCCACCACTTGCTAACGTAAAACCCTACCATGCGAGTAATAAATACAGTGTATACATTAACACCATACATCCCAAAACCAAAGTCCGAGGCCACAATGAAATGTAATTATTGGTTATTATGTCAGTTGAAATAGCTTCAAAAGTACTCACATTACCGTGAACGGTCTCTAGTATTAAGGGTGTAACAATGAGAAAGCCTGGGTTACGAAAGAAAAGAAATTATCTGCAATTACTAACGTGTCATTATCACGAATTTATGTCATAACTAAGTTTGCCATCGCTGTTTTTATTTAAATGTGACGCGAAGGCATGAGTGGTTTTCGACGAAGGATTATTGATCGAGGGCTAAATATTAACGACGGTACTTTCAAGGACATTTTTCGCCTTTGATGTCCCGACAAAAGATCATATTTTTTACCCTGACAGTGGCGGTGCATTACTTTTATACACAAATTAAAGCAACAGAACTGGTTAATTCTCTTGTTAGCTCCCCTTCGCTTCGCAGATAACTTCTTTCGCCGATAGTTTTCATAGCAGTTCTTAAGGAACAAAATGTAATTTGCAGTGATCGAAAACAAAGTCTCTCTCCGGGGTTCAACTCGTTTCTCATTCCTCGACAGGCCTGTTTAGTTTCGTCTCTCGCCTTCTGTTCGCTACACGGTGCGAGATTCCATCTGGGAAGTGCGGCGTTCAGAAACGTTACTCTGCGAGTAAACTTTCCTCTCTGGCTGTCCCAAAACACTCTGAGTAAACGTTTTACTCGCTCTCGGCAGTGCCCTAAAACTTCACAGTAATTACACGTGAGCATTTTGCCAGACTAAAACTTTTCCACGCACTATTTCAGCGAGTAACGAAGGGTAACCTGAAAATGGCGGAAAGTTTAATAGACATTGAAAGGAATATGCAATTTCTGTTTACAGACACACCGGGGAAAATTAAAAATGACGAGCGATAAAAACAGTATTTTTTTTTTAAAGTTAACTGTTATAAAGTTTATATTTTTAGACGTAATGTTTATGATTAATTTATAGCAAGTAAAGCTGTTTATGTATATAAATAACACATAGAAATCGAAATAATTAGGGAAATGGACAAATATCTTTTAGAATTTACATTGGTTGCTTAATCACTACATATTTGTAAACGCAGACTGTTATTTACATCATGCTCATTCCAAAACGATGTTTAGTTTTGCTTTCCTCAACTGTTACTCTCCGTTATAGGCTGTTCACGGTAAAATGAGCACTTTTGAAAGCCCTGCTTAAAATTCGTATGCACGTTCTCTAGTCTTACGCTTTATGAAAAATTAACATTGTCATGGGTCTCACCACTTCATACGTACGTCGGTCAAGTGAAACTGTAAACTATTAGAAACGTAAATATTTTGCAAATCTGCTCATTTTTACACTTTTGACACATAAAAAAAACAGAAAGCAAAAGAAATAATTTCAGTTATTACAAATAGTTACTCAGAACTTTTTTTGACGTAAAGTTATGGAAGTACTTCCCTCCATCGCTACCAACTTTACTGGGCTCATGTCACTCAATGAGCCCATTAAATATATGCCACGCAGGAGCAGAACATAAGAGAACATATTAAAATGGTACAAGTACCCAGTTGAAAGCCATAACTGATCTTAGTTACATCAATTAAAAATAAATTTGTAAAATAGTCAAAACATAAAATTTGTCGCGTTATAAAAATAAAAAAACAGGCTAAATTTTAAAATTACAGAGGCTTAGAATTATATTCTGTTATAATCTAAAAAACAAAGGTTATGTTATGATTTAAGAATGTCAAAAGTTAAAATTCCTCAGCCTCCACCCTTGAACCCTCACCCCGCCATCCTCTCCGGAGACGGAGGCCCGACGGTTGTTTTCGTGAGGTGTCCGTCGTGTGTTTGATGTTTGTGTCTGTGTCGTGTTGGTGTCAGTGTAATGTTGTTTTGTGTAGGGTGTTGTACAGTGTAGGCGTTGTTCCTTTAGTTTATTTGTAATCTGTAAGATTGATGTCTTTGTGGGTCGGACGATATCACTATACAAGATTAAGATATTTTTTATAATGGTATGTGATGCATTATTAGTGAGGGCTCAAGAGGAACATTTATTAATTTAGTTTCGAAAATTATACTAATAATAATTATTATTCACACTATGTCTACTATCTAGATTAGTAGGTATTACTTTGATTAGTGATTACATTTCAATAAGGGAGATCCTTCTAGAACCCATTCCCAAGTGAACATTGCTACAGGAATGGATAAGTTAAATTCTAAGGTTCATTTCAATCGTGCTTACTTTATCCTGAGCAGCCTTTACTTTACAGTCGGAGTAACGTTGTGGGACGCCGCGCCGCCCTGAGACTGCTTCGCTCCATCCTTCTCTCGCCTCGTGTTTGCAGCATGGCGCGGTGCGGGTTTCCAGAGGTCGGACTGTTCCCTGGAGGCTCCGCAGATGCGCGGCAGATCGCTTGTCGAACAATAGTGGGGGGGGGGGGGGGGGGGGGCAGCTTGGACGAGGCGCTTGTTTACTCTCGTCGCGAACAAACACATGACTGGAGCGCGAGGGCCGTACAATAGTGCAGAGCCTTGCCGCTGCACCGGCCAAGATCGCGAGATCTGCCACTGACATTCAACACGCTACAAGACCCACAACAACACACAATTTAAGCGAATTTCGTAAAGAACATCTTCGTTCACAGAAAATTTGAATACGACGGAATCCCCCCCCCCTTTTTTTTTCTCGCTGTGTAAATGAAAAAGAAAAATATTACAGAGGTTTGGACCAGAAATATCTGACTCGCCAACTTAATAAAATAATTAATGGAAAAAGTATTGATTTTATTACTCTATTTTTGTAGGTATATCTTTTAGGCAAGGGAAAAACAAAATTTAAATTTTTCTAAAGACCATGTAGCATTTCTGTGTGAGGTGTCTTACGCCTAAGGTTCGAGTCCAGCTACATATACATACCCACACAATCAAATATGCTGGACAAAAATGTGTATTTGGAATCGGAAAGTGCTTCTTAACGTCCCACGGTGTTGTGCCTGAAGGCTTATATCAGGGGACTGCTTACAAACACACTTATGACCTAATTTAAACTTAACACCCATGCCTTACCTACGATTCGAAACCAGAGCCTTGCGCACCGTAGACCGGCGGCGCATCAACCGACTGCGCCACGGGAGTTGGGCGGTAAAAAATGTGTAACAAAAACTGTAACATTAATGCGATTTTTTTTTAAGTTTGCCGATTTGTAAGAGTTTTCCTGTTTAAAATTGTATGTGTTTGTGTGTGTGTTGCGTTTACTAGTACACTATTTCAAGAATCAAATCAAGCAGTGCCGTAATCGCCATGCTGATTTTCCATATAATAATGCAGCAAAATATTTCCCAGATAAATCTACACACCTCAAAATCATTTTTTTAAACACAGCCTGTACTTTGTTGCAGATTATGGATGTTCGCTGAGATAGTCAGTGCATCTCAAAGAGGCATTCGTCAAGTCTGCGTGGTGTTCTATAGACAGTGAGTATTTTCATCTAATGCTTTCTCTTGGGCAGTGCGCAACTTAGTAACGCACAAATCCGGGTGATGCATAAATTATTTCCGAGATGTATATAAATAAATTAGTCACGTCTGATCGGCTACACGTTTACCTTGGAAAAGAAAAAAATCACCAGGAACAGACAAGTACACGAGTGATTACGGTGGAAGGTCTACAGTATCATTTGAGAACAAACATGCAACGTATTCCATTAGGCCTACCTGTTATTCAAAGCAGTAAACATACCAATTATCACGGCTGCCAAACCAAGGTCAAGGCAGCATCCAGAGCGATTTTGACAAGTGAAACATGTCAAACGCTAAACGCGGTGGCCGTGTTTGATAAGGATAGAGCAAATCCCACGCACAACTAAAAAGATTAGTGAGCAGGAGTAGATATCCCAACTGGTTCGAAGCCCGCCATCATGAGCACGAACCTTGATCATGAGGACTCCTTTACGCTATGAATAATGGCTAAATGTAAAGCAAAAATATTACTTTTGATTACACGTCTGGGGGCCGCGATGACTGAGCGGTTAAATTGCTCGCTTCCCACCAAGCAGAAGCGGGTTCAATCCCCGGGCGGTTCACTCCGGATTTTCGCAAGTGGGACTCGTGCCGGACGATTCCGCTGGTCGCGGATTTTCTCGGAGAGCTCCCGTTTCTCCCCGCCCTTACATTCCGGCGCTGATCCATAACTCACTTCACCTTCATCGGCTCTCACGACTTTTATTAACGTCATGACAAGTCAAAATATTCAGTAAAATTCCTAAACTTTAATGAAAGTTTTAAAACCATGCGCGGTCTGCAAATGCGACAAGCTCAGCGTCACTATTGCACAAAGTTGAGGACATTCCTATGGGACGACGTGGTACACTGGTACACGACTAGGCTCGCATTCGGAAACACCCGGGTTCGACTCCCGGTCCATCCATTCTGACTTTGGTAGCCATTCTGACTTTGGTTTTCCATAGTTTCCCAGATCACTCCGGGTGAATGCTAGGATGATTCCATTCCTTACTGCAGAACTTTTTATGACGTGATTAAAATTTCAGCCAACTGTTAATGTAAACATTGCCATGAGATTAATGAACACATTTTACAGTCCTCGAATGTTGAAATGTGTTTTATTATGTCTGCTGGGACGACCTTAAAAAGTGCCCGCCGGCAAGCGGCATCGTCCAGCACGATTCCTACATGCGAGAATCCGGGAGCGAACCCGGATCGCCGTGGTGGGAGGCGAGTGCGCTAGCTACTGCGCCACAGCTGCCCTCACTTTACAGCGAATAGCATATGCCACAACACATCTGATACATTTCCTGAACAATTAATTAGTTCAGAGTAAGACAGTAATTTGAAGAGAACCGCCCCAGCTCTCCGTGGGCCGCGCTCTTGGCCCATATACCCAGTGCCTGCAATGAAGCTGCAAGCTCGCCAAAGAAAATGGGGACGAGGTCGCGAGGAGCAGCGGAACACCGCCCACTTGGAAAATACTGAAGCTGTATGCTGTTCAGGGACATACGCACGCTCTAGTGTTCCTTTTGCGATCGGACCACAGTCTTGTGACAGGTCCTCATGGACGACTCTTTTAAGTAGTAACAGACATAACTATTGCAATACTATCACATAATATATTACATAAAAGAACTGTTACCATGGAGCATCTACTGAATAAACAATACATATTAAAGGACCGAGTAATCTAGGCTGCCGCTAAGAGAATACGCGAAATTCGTGTATGTACTTCCACTTATTAAGGCCACGAACCTTCATTTTTACAGCTTTTGCGAAAATTAATATCTTGAATTCAAATGGGAGCCTATATTGTAAAATCCTCTTACAATTTCGTTACAAATTGTTTTTATTATGTTGTCTAATTTTTTCAACACAAAAAAGTGTTTACTTCTATTCAATTAATTAATTAACCAAAATTTTGTTTATTTAATAATTTGTTAAAATTATACAGTTTTTGGGGATGGAAAAATTAGAGTAGATAATAAAAACAATTTTTACAAAATTGTACGAAGATTTTACAGTATCGGCGTTCGTTTGGGCACAAGAAATTAATTCTCGCAAAATCTGTATAAATGGAGGATCGTGGTAATAATAGGGCATTTTTTTTTTTTTTTTTTTTTTTTTTTTTTCGTGAAAACATTTCACGGCTCGCTGTACTTCAAAGCAGCGAACATAAGAAAATTCAGATTCACTTTTGTAATTAGATGATTTTTAACTGCTACGCGTCTTATTGGGCGTCCAACCGCGATTCACGGACGTTTAGTGGGCCTGAACAATTAAATTCTGATCAGTTTAGTCAGATAAGAAAATATCTTCTCGCGAAGATAAGCTGCCAATTACCAGAAAAATGTTGCAACTGTGCGTGAACGGATATTGAAGTCAGCCTGCGCGAAGACGTTTTCACGAGAAACAAATGGTCCTACCTATCAGACATCGCAAGGCACCGCGCGGCGACAGAATAGCTTTTATCGTAAGGGACCTGCACGCGCGCCACTGGGTCCGTGTACGGCAGCCTGCTTGCTACTGGAGCCTGTGTGCCTCGATACAGTGTTCCGCACAAGCTCGGGTGGAGCTTTTACGAGACCTGCGAGCAGGGCCGGATTTCCTTTGTAGCCGCCTGTAGGCCCATAAATATGTGCCGCCCCTCCAGTAACACTGTTTTATTTTTCCTACATCATGTTTATTTGCTATTTTAAGATCCACGGAGAGCATATGAGATGCGACATTTATTTTGAACCAACGTGTAAATATATTGGCAATAAATTACAACATTAATAAAATAATGACAACCGGAAATGCAGATATCATGAAAATGATTGCAATGAAAACACTGGCATGGTATCAGTCAATAGTAAGGACAAACCTTTAGAAATATAATTTGACACGCCGTAGAGTAGAGAAAGAGCGTTTGCCTGAACAGTTTGTTACTGGAGCACTGAGAATCATTCTGAGTGGTATGTTTACAATGGGATGGACTTCAACAAACCCTTCTTGGTTTAAAAATTTACTTAAAATTGTTAGGTTGATATTTCCCTCGTCGTCAGGTGTTATTGGCTTCACAAGCACTCTAAGGTGCAATGACTCTTCTATAATGGATGCTTCAAGATCACTATTATTTACGTGCATATAAAGAAATCTGTGCTGGTTCATACGTGTTGAGATGAGATGTTCTAAAAAGCCAAACCTCTCATGAAGCTCATTGTAACGTTCACTTCGCACTTGCAGTTCTGATCTTAGTGTACCCAGAATTACATTATATGTATAAAAACGAAAATTATCTGACCCAGTCTTAAGAGTTATTTCTCCAGCCCTAGTCTCATCAGGCCTCAGAGTGCGTTTCCTTTTCCTTTCCTCGTCAAATTTGTAAATTTCTATTCTGCTACACGACTTCGCAAGGCAATCATAGTGGTCAAACATTTCTGTTTCTCTTAAATTTGTTACAAAGTCAGACAGCGAATTGTACATTTTCACAACTTGCGCTAAATCTCTGTTTACTGACTGCAGCTTGGCACTAAGAGCAATAAACCTACGAACGAATGCAGTCCAGAAGACTACCATAAATGCAGTTTATAGTATATTTAATTCTTGTCTCAATGTAGATGCCTCATTCCTCATTTGAGGTTTTCCTGAACTATCATTTTCTAAAGAAAGCAAGGTCTCAAATAGTCCATACCAATTACTCTCTAGTGCATAGCATGCATCATTTCGAGTAGACCAACGAGTCTTCGACAGACTTTGTAGTGTCCACCTCCTTCTCCTTTGCAGTTTCGAGCTAGGAGAGCCAAGCGGTATGTGGAAGATGAGAAAAAATTTTACAGTTCCTGTAGCAGACCAAAAACGATACTGCTTCAGTGCACGATTCCGCAGCGCACGAACCCACAATATGAAGAGAGTGTGCTGCACATGGCACATATTCAGCAAATGGACAAAGTTCCTTCACCCTTGCTTGTATGCCTGTATATGCTCCATACATATTCGAGGAATTGTCATATGACTGGCCCCTGCAGTTTTTTTTAATGTCCAATTCATATTTGCTCAAAACAGTAAAAACAGCATTGGCTATTTATTCTGACTTATGCCATTTGATAAAAAATAAATGAACCGTTCAACTGGCTCCCCAACTCCATCCTTCATAACATATTGTGTGAAATATCTGGAGTGGAATCGACACCTATACCAAAGTATTTAGCTTCTTTCATTTCTTTCACTATTTCATCCCTTACTTTTTCAGCCATCAAAATAATCACTTCTTCATAAATGGTCTTGGAAACATAAGATGTGTGTCCCGAACCTCTGCCGCTATATTTTCTTAGATGTTCTGCCATGAATGGATCAAACTCTGCGAGAAACAATAGCGACCCTACAAAATTGCCATTGCTTTACTACCTACGTGTTCATCAGTACCAGAAATGGTAACCCTCTAATAGCCAAATACTTTACTGCTGCGATGATACGTTATAAAACATTTTTCCAGTGGTTGCATTCTTGCTCAAACTGTGCAACGAGGCTATTATCAATTCGTGCTTTAGTATTTCCTCTCAGTGTAAGTGTTGCAGTGATACTTTATGCTGAGGTGATTTATCATGGTCTTGTGCCCTTTTAGAAGCATTTTTCCAGTCATTAAACCCTGATGTAAACATACCAATTTCCCCACTAAACACCAAGTAAGTCGCAAAAATACACATCCCTTTGATGGTGAGTATACTAGCCAATGCCTAAGTTGTGTTTCTCCATTATGCAGTTTTCGAGAAAAAATATGCCTTGAAACACCTTTCTTTATCGGAGTATTTATGCTTTGAAGCACTGAAGTCTGCATTTAAGTTTTGTTCGATTTCATGAACAGCCACATAGTCTCGTAGCTAAACCTTAATTTCCCACTGGGTTGGATCTGTACTGGGTTAAAAAACAATCTTCTTAGGATTGCTAGTTGCATCTGGTTCCATCAAACTCAAATTCATACAGGTCGCTTCAGCATGGATATGTAGATGGATACTACCACTGTTCAGTGAATTATTGGTACTTGACTTTGGAATTCGCTGTTCTTGAACATACAATAATTTTTCTAGGAATGACGAAACACATGCATCGGTAGCCTCTAAGTCATCACTATCAAGGGAAGGGCGATTTATTGAGGTACTTCAGCTGTTACTAGCATTATCACTTGCAACCATGGCGTCGGCGACATCTTCGTCCTGTCGGTTATCACTGTTACATACAAAAAAAAAAGAAGAAATCTTAGGGATCTGCTTTAAAAGAGCATCACTCCTTTCTTCGTTATCTATTTTTAAATTTTTTGTATTGAGCAGAACTGAGTCTTGCTCTTTGGGTACTCATTTTGTTCACGATTAACAGGCAGCTAAATTCGCAACAATTAAGCACGCGGATGCACGCGTAGCTATTTTACGCTTATTAGCTCGGACATGTTCACGGTTTGACGAAAGATAATTAAACAACATTGGTACGAAATGCGAGTATTATGTAGCATGATGTGGCCCGCACTGCGCCGCGCGCACACATCAGCACAACTAGTGCCAACTGGCAACTATGCCATTTCAAAAACAGAGAACAATGGTAATGAATCATATTTCCCTTATCGCGGTGGTCAATCCTCTCACCGTGAGGATGGTGAAGGTTCAAATTAACCCCCCCCCCCCCCCCCCCCAATAAACTACGTAATAAAACTGCGGCAGAAACAGGCAGGATGGGAGTTTTGCGAAATTAAGTACAACGTATAATATATCAAGCGAATTCCCGTGTGAACAAAAAGGTTGAAAATGGAAACAATGTGTATCAAATATGCCCCGTGTGCAGCTTATTATCTAGAGCGTATTGTGTAAGCGAAGATTATCTACAAAGCGCGTTCGCGCATGTGTGTCGCATTTCCCGGTGATAGCGAAGTAACGCAGCTGTCTTCAGCATCAATTATGACGATTTAAGGCAGACATGTCTTTCTCCATGCCGCCCCTTGGAAAAGGGCCGCTCTAGGCCCGGGCCTATCGGCCTAATGGGAATTCCGGCCCTGCCTGGGAGCGATCAGGTACCAAGGTTACTATGGGAAAAAAAAAAATTTGGTGTACCTGTGTTGGGGACACCACCGTTTGTTGTGCGTGTATACCTACGTCTACGTTGACGCGCTCGGACGCCTTGATGTTTTTTCTATATTCCCGGCACCGCTTCACTAGATCATATGGGGTTTCATGGGTATCGCTGGATTGCTTTAGAGATCCTTTTTCTAACCGTATACGATTTCTGTATTTTGACTTGGCTTTTTGACGAGTATAGCCCGAAATTTGACCATAACCACGCTACACAAATGTTTGTATACACGCAATCGATTGATCTTGACGAGAGCTGTCGATTGAAACCCAAACGAGCGTCGTAGCTTCTCCTAGTCAAAAGTTATACTACGCGGAAGTTATGAGACGGGGTGAAACGAACTCAAAATTGCAGCGCTCCCCCCCCCCCCCTCGCCGTACGCGATACTTCGCTGTCCTCACTCAATGTAAAATATTCTTTGATCCTTTGGCAACCGCGTGGTGTAATTGAAGTTTCAATGTAGACGATATATTCGGAGCTGCAATTCCAAACTGTATTCCCCGATTTTGTTATCATCGGATTTTCTGGATTGCCTCCCACTATTGTCGCAAATTTAAAGACGTATTCACGTCAAAACCTACCACATGATACTTGCTGTCATACAAGTAAAGACGAGTGCATTTGTTACGGTTTTGCTTCTGTAACTGCGGTTCAGAAATGAACTTCACTAACGACGTCTACAATATCCGCTTATACACAGACCCTAAATTTTTTTTTGTGGTAACTGGAACTTTTGTGTTAAATAAACTCGAGTGTTTACTACAATTCCATACAATAATGTTATAACATCAGTTCGTTATTTATTTTTCATCAAGCCCTATTGCTGTTTGTAGAGATAAAATAAACTAATTTACAGCTATCGTCAATACCAAACTCCACCACCCTCTCTTTTACTGGCCAAAATTTAAACATTGTAAGAAACTCTCAATCGAAAATTGCCACGACCAATTACTACACGCACCTGTTTTTCGCGAAAAGATTTCAGGACAAGTTGCGCTCGAACACACTTCAGTTCAGAACCACTTTGGTGACGGGATCATTTCAAATGTTATGCGTCTTGTCTGTCTGCCGACGAATCACGGAAGGTCAGTATCGAGTAACTTAATTCTGACTGGCTGACTATGTAACAGACTGTCTTCACTCAAAGACAAGCACCCAATAGACAAACGAAGACTGCAAGTGTGCACATAGTAGGTATATTGAAGTCTAGCCCCCGCGTAAATCTTTTCGCGAAAAACAGGTGGCCTAAAGCTTCTTACACAATACAAAACTTTAGCATTTGACATTACGTTTCCTTTCCTCTGACGAACCACCAATACGCAATACAATTGTAAAGTCAGACGACAACTGAACATCGATTCTGCGAGCTTCGTAAAAATGTGTATCTTGTCAAGTAAATAATTATGATATTATCCAGGAATACATTTTACGTACTTTAAAAAAAAAATAAGCTTAACATTTATATTAAAAGTTTATTTCAAAAACAAAAACCTAACTTGTTTACTTTATTAAAATATGTCAATTCATATAGTTCCTCTTCAGATTATATTTGTTTGCCATTTATTTAATTTAAGACGAGCTTTGTTTAATACACCGAGAATAAAATCACCCTACAATAAAATAATGCACTTTCCACATAATCTCTGTTAGATTCTCGGCAAAATGGCTGCGTGAGTTTGACATTAAATTTCAACTTTTCAAAATCGTAAAGCTCGACTTTACCTTTGACAGTTCCATTGTGTCAAGCTCCATAAGAAACAACATGTCGGAAAGTAAACATTAAGTCAAATCGTAAAGTCAAACGTTAAAGTTTTCGATTGTGTAAGGGCATTTATTACGAACACGCCCATGAAAACGGCCAGCAAACGGCCAAATCTTCCGCAGAACCATCCATAGAAACGCCACGCAGGCTTACAAGGTAACTTCCATCGTGACAGCTAGGTTTAAGACAGTAGCACTGAAAGGGGCTAAGGAGGCGGAGTGCTTTCTCCCGCTCTCCTTCGACTTGTTTCCGCGATGAGGGGCGTCGCCGCAGCCCGGCGCGGCGGCGGAGCGGAACAGCACCGAGCACTGCTGCTGGCAACTGCACGTCGCGTCGTTAAAGGCTGTTCACAATAAAGTGAGCACTTCAGAAATTAACCTTAGAAAAAAGTCACTGCCCCCGAACGCATATATTTTAATGGGCGCACTGAGTGACATTTGCCCAGTAAAGTTGGTAACGACGAGTGGAAAATATTCCCATACTTTAACGTCGAATAAAAAGTGTTAGGTAACCATTTGTGATTACATAAATTTTTTTTTTTTTTTAAAGCATCGAAGTGTGAAAATTTGCCGATTTGTATAATATTTACTTTCCTAAACATTTCACAGTTTTACTTGACCGACGCATGAATAAAGTGATGAGGCCGATGGCAATGTTAATATCACATAAGGTGGAGGAATACACAAAATGTATAAAGTAGATCTTAAGCAGAGCTTTCAAAAGTGCTATTTTACCGCGAACAGCCTATACACTCGCATAAACTAAAGATGCGGTATAGGTTATTCACGGCTGCTTCATACTTTTCTGAAGCCCTGCCAAAGTTCTGCTTCCATGATGTTCCTCCGCCTCATGCAAACAAAGCTTAACCGAGTTTAGAAATCTACACCAGAGAAACTACGCACCGCATTCGAACGCACCCAGTGTAAACTATTTATTACTAGGCATCACCAACACACTTATTTTCTCACTGCTTTTATTCATGCCTATCATAAATTAAGTATATTTCATAGATAAAATATAAATAACAATTCAATTTAACCAAAAATAAGGTACCTTTTATGTTAACACAAGTATAAGACGCTTGCTATACATGACATATTTAGGAAAAAACCAAGAACGTCATACATGGGGTGCATTTTCGATGGTTTGATTCAAAACGTGAGAATAAACTGCAAATAGACTGTAGACCGATTCTTCGTCTTCTGCGCATTCACACAACATTGGCCTACCGCAAACCAGCATGGAATGCCAAATCCATATGGCCAACAGAGACGAACGCCCTGCTTGTGATCTACTTGCATGCACGTTATGTTTTCTTCCACCTTATGTGAAATTAACATTGCCAAAAGTCCCATCCCTCTATTCATGCGTCGGTCAGGTGAAACTGTGAAATCATTAGAAAAGAAAGTATTTTTACAAATCTGGTAATTTTTACACTTCGGAGCATTAAAAAACAGAAGAAAAGATAGTTTAAGTTATCACAAATGTACACCTAACATTGTTATTCGACGTTAAGTTATGGAACTTCTGTCCATCCATCGTTGCCAACTTTACTGGGCACGTGTCTTTCGGCTCGCCCGTTGAAATATATGCCGGCAGGAGCAGTGACTTTTTTCTAAGGTTGATTTTAAAAGTGCTCACTATAATTGCGAACAGCATTTAAATAAAATATTTTAACCGATTTGAATTTAATCAAAAAACATTATACACCGGTTAAAGGAAGTATACAAACATCTTGAAGCCCTTGTTTTATAAGCACTGTTCTAACCTCGAATCCTATCCAAGTAGTTTACGATGGTCGTGTAGGCAGAAAATCAGTCCAATGTTGGGACACGGAGACTGATTCTGCGCAGCCAGCAAGATCACTCTACCTCATATTCACGCACGGCCCAACCTCTGCCGCGGTCTCCTCTACTCTTAAGCAGTTACGGACCCTTGATAACTTAGGAGGAATAGTGCACGAAAGCTGTATATTTCTATCTAAGTTTCGTAACTATATGTTTGTCAGAGGTTTTTTCGAAATTTTTGACATGGAAAGGTATACATGATAAATTCGAACACATTCTTACATTGCTAGACACTGACTGTCTTTATTACTATCGGAACATTGATGAAAGATAAGAAATAATATCTTGTTTCTAATCTTCCGTCAGTACTCCGAGAATAATAAAGACAGTCGAAATCTAACAGCGCAACAAGGTGTTAAAAATTATTATTTATGTCTTCTCGTGCCAAATATAATGATAAACACCAATAAAACGATCTACGACAAAAATCGGGCAACTATACTGCTTCGTGCATCATCCCCATTAAAGGTCTGCCTGCCTCCGTCTAATTGGGTGACTGACTCTTGCTCACTTACCACCACACTATAGGCTGTTCACGGTAAAGTGAGCACTTTTGCGGCCCTATTTACTTTTACCTGTCAGCCATTTTTTATTCTTCCGCCATTTTTAAATAAATATTGCCAGGTAAGTAATAAACACAGTTCATATGTCTCACCAGACTCAAAAGTTTACATCTAAGGCTACAATAAAGTATTTATTGAATATTATCCCACATGAGAGAGTTTCAAAAAGTGCTCACTTTACCGTGAATAGTCTATAACACCAAACAATAAAATAATGTGTAATCAGGAAGAGTTCAGGCGTACGCTGAACCGAGACTCTTTCATATATATCTAGGTCCACATGATTTTCGCGAAAAGATTTACGCGAAACCTATAGTCCATTCCCGATTGGAAGCGACTTATAAAAATCAACCTTTGAAAAAACACTCTAAGCAATACATGTCAACCTGTCATTCAATAACCTGTATTCCACAAATATATAACACTGTGGTTAACTTTAGAGCACTGTATTATTGAATAAATGAACCTTTACCTTAATATATTCTATAACTTGTCATATTTATTTCATTTTTAAACACGAATTAACAACAGCGAGTTCAGCGACGTGTTGGCAACGACCGGTAAGAAATAGTTCACAGTTATTTTAACCTCGTTTTTTAGGATACCATTTGTAAATTAAACGGTGCCTATTTAAAAATTTAAATATTTAGGTAGCCCCGATGGCAACATATCTCATTTTTACAGTTTAAAATATCAGCGGAAAATACAGCGAGTAGGCCGTAATGGTACGGTGTTGTTTAATCGATCGAGAAAGCAACTGGAAAACTGTCTGCTGGGCGAAACTTCTCGCTCTCTCGCTCTCTCTCTTTCTTCGTCTCTTTCACACTCCGGAAATTTCACTTCGCTAGTAAGCAAAAAAAATTATACATCTTTTCAATTGTAGCATATTTCATACTTATTACAGCAAAATTATGATTTTTGAATTTGTAATTTACAACTTAAAAGAGATTTTAATGTTTCAATACTTGTTAAAAAATATTTAGATATGATGGCGGGGCAGTTACCAAGTGGAGTTGGCAGAGACGTGGCGAGCCATGACGTAACGTGTTGCTTTTTGCCAAACGAAACGCAAATTATTCTTACTCCGAAAAATACTTCAAATTACCACATCACGTTTGTAGACGTTGTGTTTTTTAAACCTACCTAGGCAAGTTACGATGCTGTGATAAATCTGTGTTTCCACGGCAGTAATCAATATACTGTGACGTGTGTTTCATTTATCATTGCGTGTGAAATGGCGTGACTTTGTGCATCGTGGTCGATACGCTGGCCCTGTGTGTGCGTGATTTCAAATATTTGATTAGCACTATTTATACGTTTTAACTGTGAACTGCTATTATGACGAAGTTATTTATTTACATCCACGTCTGTTTTTATTTCACAATGTTGTACCTTTGTCCTAAGGGGTTTAAAACACAGTCGTGTAACGTAATTTGCCACAGTCCCAGAAGAAAAATACTAAGCCCAGCCCAATAAATTTCAATAAACCTAATAAACAGTAAGTAGAAATTCATATAAATATGAGCGGAATAAAAGTTATCGTATGCTTATTTGTGTGTATGTTAACCGCTATCTTTTAAAAATACTAACGTGCATTACATGCATTGAGCTATGTCGTGAAAAACAAATATGTTAATGTAAAATAACCGTAAGAACTGTCGTCAATTCAGGCATTTTTAAAACGTCATAAGCAGACCTAAATAATGTTAGAAGCCTAAACTGTTATTCATACGGAATGGTTTTTGGAATATGACAGGATTCTTTGAAAAGTTTAAAACAGTAAACACATTTGACAGGTATAAAAGTAGAAGTCGCATTTCAATGTTTATTTTTAGGCGTAGGAAAGTATACGAACATATGTACACACACAATGGAATATAAACATTGATTTTGACAGATGCTACATGGCAGTCACATGGCAATGTTTGTTTTCATTTGGCGGAAGGATACGAAACGAGCCTGCAAGTAGATATTTGGCAGGGCTCCGAAAAAGTTGCTTCCAATGGCGAATGGACTATATACACCAATGTCCTATGACGTACGTGCAGTTTTCCTTTGTTTATTGACCATGTTTCTTTGTTGAGAGACAGTTCGTTACCTGACCGGGCCAATCAGAACTAACGTAACACTGACAGTGAGTGCCTGTGATTCAAGGGCAGGCACCTGTATGTAGAGCTTAGCTCTAGTGTTCTAGAGTATAAGTAATCCTGAAATGTTTCCCCAAAAAATAGTTGGCCCTATCGTTTTAGGCGTTGCAACAAACAACATTTTTGTTCGTAGCTGTACTGCCATCGGAATGACGCTGTCATACGTCGGGCAGCAATAAAAATCTGTTTGTGCTTCGCGTTAGTAGCAGGTGTTTACGAGACTACAGAGCATAGTATCAACAGCGAACGGCAGCTTCCACATGTGAGACATTTCATTCCCTCCTCACACGCTATTTACTGCTGTGCGCAATCTACAGCGTGTCTCTTACGTAAAGACACTAGCGACGCGCCCCGGCCTCGCTTGGGTGCGATTTACAAATAAGATAACTAACATACGATTAATACTGTGTTGTTCACAAAGTCGTAAGTGAACCCCTATTTTTAAAAAGACCAAAATTGTTACTGTGCGTCATCCTTAAAATACAAAAATATGTTGTCGCGGACTTTTTTGTATACCTTTTTAGATCTACAATTCTCTAGTACGTTAATTTGGCATATCTTTTATGGTTTAGTCATCGTAAGCCATGTAAGCGCCCGAAAAGCGGCTTTTTCCGACTTGGTAAGAAAACGTCGATATTGCTCTACTGCCCTTACATTAAATATTATTGTTTTATATACCTAAACCTCCCTCGAGAAATTCTCTAAATGATGGTGAAAACCGCATCAAAATCCATCGAGAAGTTTAGAAGCCTTAGCCGAATACACGGACACACGCGGCCGGGCGACTTTGCTTTTTACTATGTAAGGATTGTGACTATAAGGGTTAGGATTAGTATGTCACGTCAGCCTCCTTACTATTAGCAATAAAAATGATACCCCTAATAGCGTTCGGATGAAAAATTTATTAAAATACTACGTCTGCTGGACGCTCGTATTTCCCCTCACGCGCGTGATTTAACAACTGCCTTCATTTCCAAAGTTGAAATTTTACGCTGGGCGTGTCAATACGACTCAGTACTAAGTATGGCGTCAACAGCACGCCCACTTACGCCCACCATTATATTAAACTCGTTTAGACCTTGCCACTACACCTACGTATTGTGACATGATTTTTACAAGTCCTGCGATTTACGTTAGTTGGAGTGCAGGCGCTATATTCTATTCGCGGTTTCTTCACGCTTTTTGCAGCAAACCTTTGGAAAACCACCCCACGTAAGACGTGTTTGGTTCTTTCGTAAATATGTCTTATATCACATGCGTTTTATATTTCTGTTAACATTAAACTATTATTTTGATTAACTTACATTTTTACTTATATTTAATTTGTATATTGTAAAAACTGATATATAATTAAATGAATAAAAACAGTACGAAAACAGGCGTGTGACAAGAAATAGTTATCATGCAAAATATTAATGTAAGTGCTCACGAATTCGGGGCGTTGTCCCTTTGGCGTAGTTCTCTATACTCAGTTAATTTTTGTCTGCATGAGGTGGAGTAATATCCTGGAAGTAGAACGTTAGCAGGGCTTCAGACATGGTTAAACCAACCGTCAACGCACTATAAAGGGAGCCAACAGCACGCAAACCGCACAAGGCTACATCGCTGCGTTGCTCTATTTAAATTGTGTCGATTATTCTGTAGCTGACAGACTCAATGCGATCGCTGTTGACACGGACAGACGGGCCCGACAGCACCGACGTCAGCGTCACGAAACTGAGCCTTGCCGGCTGGTGAAGAGTGGAACGTTATCTAGTCCATCAACTTATGAGATGTTTTCATCGTAAATCACTGACACCAACGCTCCACATAGGCCTACAACTGCGACGCAACTTGAATCCAATCCTTACTTAGGCACAATGATTTTTCGTGAAAAGGTTTCGGGTCTAGATACTGTGTGGCTTGTGAGTACGTTTATGATTGGACGATGGGCTTCCTGTTGAGCCTTAACTGTCTGCTTACGAATCATGGAAGTCCACAACTCTCCGGGTCAAAAGGCGGAATCGATTATCACATAAACACTGAGCCAATAACAGACGAAACGTGTCAGCAGAGTTGCCAACTTGGTATCCTGCCAAATACGATGATTCCAGAAGATGACCTGCTGACGAAATATAGACAGAAAAGTTAGTGATTTATGTAAAAATACGCCAGATATGGTAATTTGATGGAAGACCGATTTTTTCTTCCATTATCACGTAATTACAGTTTTGTGACTTCAGGATTGTCATTTTTCCCCCAAATGAATGATGCACACCTGGAAAGAGAATGGGAATACCTTGAGATGCATATTACATATGTTTTATTGTATTTGATTATTTATGTATAGGTAGTCGTGTGGGCGATCACTTGCGGGAATAACGATACAATTTGGACCCATCGATAGCGAAGTTTTAAAAATCATTACATTGGAAAAGTACTTGAACCTACAGCTTGAGAGTGCTGTTATGTTGGTACGTATGTCTAGCAAATGTTGTTAAAGAATTTCAGGTAAGACTTTTCTTGCTTACTATTTACTTTATATTTGTGACAAAGGTATTTACGGAAACGGCAGTTAAGCAACTGTGGTGACTAATAGTGTATTTTCAAGCTGCGTAAATAACAATTTTATGTATTTTGTCTAAATTTAATTTTAAATACACTAAAGTTACAAACTTGTAATTTTATATATCGATTAAGAGACATTTAATGATTATTTAACTCTCACGTGTAAATCATTTGCAATCCGTATTTAAATTCTTTGTAGGCGGGATTTAAACACATCACTTACAACAACACTCCAGATCCGACTTTGGAAGCAGCTTTTGTCACTGACCCCCGCCCCACTCATATTACGATACTTATGGGTGGTATCTGGGTCAGTGCCTGACGTGACATGAATAACGTGCGAAATTGCGGTTTTCGGGTCTCTCATCTCGGCGAAAAATAGTGCAAGGAAGAAAACATCCGCGCGACCCTCAAGGCCAGCTGCGGTAATCACGGAGCAAGCAAACGACGTCAATGGTCTGGAGTAACAACGCGCGTCAATGCGGCGGAATTACCCTACCGCAAGGCGCGTTCACGTGTCACGTGGCTTGTGACGACAACGTTGCGTCAAAGAATAAGCAAGTACGTAGAAGCGAAGTAACGAGGCAGTTTCTTTTATGTGGACGTACCCGTTCGCTGATAGTGCGAACGAGTATGTGAGTTTGCTCACAATGCTACCATTTTTTTTGCATATAAATTTTATGGCAGAAGGCTTTTTGTGATTTTTGGGGATTGTTTAGGTTTTCAAGGGTAAAGGTCACCATATCTAGGTCAAATGTCAAGGTCACCACGATCCGACTGGCAGACAAGATGACCGTCGGCTGACCGGAATGACAGAGCATGAATAACTCGATGCACCACGCCAGACACCGATGGCGCCAACTCATATTTTTCCCTTCTACTTATAAAGCTCCAGCGAATGGACTATACTGCCTGCTGCGATTGGTGCCATACTATAGTCCGTCTCATGCTTAGATTGCAGTACAGGGCTTATGGCGCTCAATGTTGCCAGATTGCTTTAGCTTTGTGACGTAACTAGCAAGCTGAGAAACGAATGGGCGGTGAAAGTAACGGCCTGATTAATTAAGATAATTTTTATCTGTTTACTTCCCTGCCAATTCGTAAAGGAATTCAATCCTGCGACTCAAAGCTAAGCGGATCCTTTGAAACTGAAGCCGTGAGAAACCCTACCAGTGTGATTGGACGGCGCAAGCAAGCAACGTAGATAGTTTTCATCTTCGAAGATGCAAAAAAAATAACTTATCAGGCAACAGCGCATGCAGGAACAAGGTCAGTGTTAGCAACAGAACTCGTGTATTGGAAAGAGAGAGTGAATGACCATTACACCGCACACTGCAATCTAAGAGTCAGACGCTGTATAGCTGGGCCACCGGATGGCAAGTAGATTACCAGGGGCTGAATGGCGAACGACTTCAAGAATGCTGCTGGCCAGCGACTAACTATATTTTGGTGGCGTGCACAGCTGGGGTTCGCGGAACGAACGGCTGTACACCTTTGAATTTTTAGAACTCCGTGGCTGCACGAGTCACCCGCGACGTGTAGTCACAGAGCACTTTTTTTTGTATAAAGGCTGTTCACGGTAAAGTGAGCAATTTAGAAATGAACCTTGGAAAAAAGGTCACTGCCCTTGCATGCAATATATTTAAATGGGCGCACTGATTGACATTCACCATGTAAAGTTTGTAACGATGGGAAGGAAAGCAGTTCAGTATCTTAACGTCGAATAAAAAGTGCTAGGTAACCATTTGTGATAACTTAAATTATTTATTTCGCTTTCTGTTGTTTTTTATACATCGAAGTGTAAAAAATGAGCAGATTTGTAATATATTTAGTGTCCTAATAATTTCACAGTTCCAGTTGACCGACGCATGAATAAAGTGATGAGGCTCATAGCAATGTTAATTTTACATAAGGTGGAAAAAACAACGTGCAACCAAGTAGATCTTTAGCAGGGCTCTCAAAAGTGCTCATTTTACCGTGAACAGCCTATAGTACTGAAAAACCATCAACGTCGGTCAAGTATTTTCCACTGTATGAATTAATATTTATTAAGTAATTTACACAGTGAAAATGGTGCTTCACAATAACGTTTATTTACATAAATTTAATATAAAAACTTGTGATTCTACTACTGGGAAGCAAATATGAAATTCATTCACCGTCACATTTTAATATATATTATCTTAAATATCGCTTATTTAATTCTTTATTTATGCGAAGTGTTGCAAAATATCTAGGCATCCAACAGTGTCTGAGAAAATTGTATACAATTCTATTTAGACCACAATCTCGGCATCTAAAGAAATTTTGTAAGACATCCCATTATTTAGTCGATGAACAAATAAATTCATTAATTAAACGACATCGCACACTATCGCCCATAGTGATTGTAATATAATTTTACGAATAATCACATTACCGGTACAAAAGTATTACAGAAAAATGTGAACATTGAAAAAACTTGACTAACTCCTGTGATTTGTGAAGCACAGATACTGTCGGTTTATACTCGTAATTCGTGATATTGCGAGCCTACTCACATTTCCAAGATGTATTCTTGACTATAGGCCATTCGCGGTTTCTTCACACTATTTGAATCAAACCGTTGAAAAATCACCATATATTCCGTGTTTGATTCTTGCCGATACATGGCATTTGTCTTGAGCGTTTTATACTTGTGTTAAAATGGGAGTTCAATTTTTTTGGTTCAATTGAATTTTAATTTATATTTTAATTATAAATTATAGTATTTCATCAACAATTAATATAAGTAAAAATAGTGTTAAAATATGTGTATTGGTAATGCCTAATAATAAATAGTGCTTATGCAAAACATTATTACACTGAGTGCGCACGAATGCGGTGCGTTGTTCTTTTGGTGTAATTCCCTAGACTTGGGTAAGTTTTGTTTACATGAAGCGGAGGAATATCCTGAAAGTATAATTTAAGCAGGGCTTAAAAAAAGTTGGAATCACCAGTGTATAGAGTATATACATAATGTCTAGATATCCTATGCGTTGTATATATTTATAAAACGCATAACCGGGCGACTGTATGACGGGAGTAAAGTAAATAAAAATACATGTTACTCGCACGCACGCGCTAGAGACATTACGAACCGCTTGTACCGGATGAAGGGAAGTGTTAGACGAGCGGTGGGTCAAGCCTCCTATCGACCTGATGTGAATCACCGACTCCGGCGCTGCCAAACAAGGTCGGTCCCCTGCCATGTTTGCACGATCCTCTGACGAGGCACTCTGGAGCAACTGTGACGGAGCAGTATGACGTTGCAAACCATTGCAATGTGTGTCTGTAGTACCTATATTCGCGGATTCTTCACACGCTTTAAATCAGACCTTTGAAAAATCATCTTGACGTGTGACGTATGACGTCTTTGGTTGTTTCCTAAATACGTCACGTATTACAAGATTTTTACACTTTTGTTAACACAAAGTTATAGTATATTGTTTTGTTTAAACTGAAAATTTATTTATATTTTGATTATAAATTATAATATTTCAGTCATAACGTTTGCATCAAACTTTGTATAGGCCGTTCACAGTAAAGTGAGCACCTTTGTGGCACTAGTTACTTTTTTCCTATCAGCTATTTTTTATCCTTCCCCCACTCTTTAAAATAAGATTTGCTATGTAAGTAATAAACACAGTGTTTGTATTTCAGCGGGCTCGAAAGTAAACGTCTAAGGCTACAACGAAATATATTTATCAACTATTATTTCAAACGAGGGGCCATCAAAAAGTGCTCACCTTACCGTGAATAGGTTTTAGAGCCTCGATTATTTAGCGAATTCATTCAGAGATGAGGTAGACTCCAGACACTTGTTCTTTTCTCCTACTGTTTTGATTGGACAACCGTTCTTTATACACGCCCCGTTTTACTGTGAGCCAGTAATAAGCTCTAGGCAGTAGAGTGAGTGAGTGTACTGCACAGGCCTCACGATAATGTCTCGAGTGTATAGAGGACTGTCCAGTTTAGCTTGCTACCAACTCAATCCGCGAAATACTCGGTGCTCTACCTATAACACTAGGTTCTAAACAACTTTTTAAGACAACCTGTGAGTAAGCAGGTCTAAATTAACAAATGATGCCGTCTTGTGGCACCACTATCAGGTGAACAGTTTGTGAGATAATTCATGTTGAACATACAAAACAGAATTTCTGTAACATTCCAGGTAGGCAAACCACAATAAAGAGTGGGGCCATTTAAATTAGGATTATTCAGGGGCGCACAGATCCCTTAATAATTACTTGACGAGAAAAAAGGTACTAACATTTTAGTCTTATATTTTCGTAAGGAATACACTACGGAAACTTAGCCCCAATGTTTTGGAAACACGTTATATATATATATATATATATATATATATATATATATATATATATATATATATATATATATATATATATATATATTACACACCACACTATATATATATAATATATACATACACACACACACACACACACTATACACACACACATATAACTGTTTACTTTTATTACAAGTAATATGTGGAATGCCATGAATGTTCTTTAGTTAAAATTAAATACTCAGGATGAAACCAGCCGAATATGTAGTACACCGTATTTACGCTGTACAAGAAAAAAAATTTAAATATGGGCCGATAGTTTAATACTTATATTGCGCTACCTTGAAGAACAACACAGAAACGTTATAATTTTAATATTATGCCTACATACTCTCTGCGCAACCAAGTTCATGATCGGAAGAAACGTTATCATTTGAAGTAAATAAAATAAATTTAATTGTTAATAGAATACTCTACCAAATAAAAATATTTACAATAAAATGTTTAACTGTTTAATGTCAGACATATCGGCATGGTAAAACACGCAATATGTTCTACATCAGAATATTCAAAACAGAAATTGAAATAATCTCGTTAGCTGAAATGCAAAGTAAAATAACTCATATGATTTATGATCCATTAAACAACAGGTACTGAAATTAATTATTCTCTCGGCAATTTCTCAGTGGATCCTTGTGTCCAGTGTCATCTTGCCAGCACCCTGAATACTCTCCAAACACCACTGACACACCTAAATGCCATTGGTTTCACGCCACGAGTACTCTCGAAGTCTACGATCTTCTGTGGTCGGCTAAAGTCTCACAGAAATCCACACCCTAGTACACCTACCGCGAACTCATTGCTCTGTGTTAAACTCAATCGGTTCTCAATTCACCTGACCCACTCACTACTATCCACTCTCGGGGCTCAAAAGATCCACAGGTAACTCGCAAGATACGTGTCATTTTACTTTAAGTCACGCGAAGCTCCCCAGACGATTCTGTGCATATCCGCACATCCGAGATACAGCAGCCGTCTAAATTATTCTCAGGAAGTAAACATCCACAACACGCCCGTCCCGCAGGTGTTTGCGAAGTTTAATGTCGAATAGTGTGATTTAATCAATCAGAATTTAATTGCACCTCGTTAACTACAGTGTCTAGATTTAGAACACACAAGCTTACATGTTCTGGTGAGTACAGACAATAGATAAAGTCCAATTAAATTTTGAATACAATATCCAACGGTTGCCATGCAATCTCTGTGAAGTTGACACGTCATTAGCCAGGTGTAGGCTGAGTGTCTATCCCTCCTCACTTCACCGGATGTGCTGCAGGTCATTAAGGGGAGGTATGATTCACGTGTACAGGGGAGGATGTGCCGGGCCTCGACAAACAATTGGTTTAGCAGGCACAGTAGTAGATCTTCGAAGATAAAATGTATTATACGAAAAGGGAAATTATAATCGCAATGGCAACACGGGCTTTTAACAGGATCGTCAGCCAATTACATAACGACTGCTGTTTGACTATAGAATAAGACTGTGGATTTGAAACTGTTACATAATTATTGGTGGGGAGGTGGATGACGCAGTGGTGTTGTGGTTATGCTACAAACGTCTTTCGTAAAGGGTGCTTATAACTTGTGAACTTTCTAAGTTATGTGTTTCTAACTTATGACAGTTCTAAGTTAGATTTTCTAAGTTACGACAGATCTAAGTTATGCGAACTCTAACTCGTGTGGATTTCTTCAATAATTCTAAGTTATGACTGTTATAAGTTGTGATTTTCTAAATTATGTGTGATTCCCTTCCGTAAGAGGGAAAGTAGTGGACTTTGCTGTTAGCCGGTTGGGTCTTCTTGGCGAATTTCTGTTTCCTCCGTCACTACATTCCGTCGCTGCTACATTTTATCTCCCTTCACTACCTTCGACGTTACACGCCTCAGCTGTTCGCGTCGTCCAAACCTCCCACGCCCCCACGGAATTATTACAAAAATCAGTACTCCCTCCGATATCCTCAGCGATGTCACAAAAGGGCCATTGTTGTGGCATACAGTTCGTAATCTAGCATGGGAAACAAGAGTACCGAGGGCTAACTGGCTGGCTCTACCATGGGTGCTGTGTGGTAACCGATCAAACGTGCTGGACTCGTGGTGGCAGACAGTGCTTGATTATTCGCATCCTGGAGGAGCTGTTCCCCCATGCCATGATATATCAGTGAGGCTGGCCACCTCACAGTTGAAACACTGTAATGGTCTGGTAGTAGGATGTGGGCAGCAATCCATCGGTGTCATGGATGTTCCGAATGAACTAAGGTACTATATGCATAAAAACGAACAACTTTTACTTTATCGGTACTCTGGTATAGGCTATTCACGATAAAGTGAGCACTTTTGAAATCAACCTTAGAAAAAAGTCACTACCCCTACCTGCATATATTTTAATGGGCGCTCCGAGTAACATGCACCCAGTAAGGTTGGTAACTATGGATTGGAAGTAGTTCCGTATCTTAACGTCGTATAAAAAGTGTTAGGTAACCATTTCTGATAGCTGAAATTATCTCTTTCGCTTTCTGTTTTTTAAGCATCGAAGTGTAAAAATGAGCAGATTTGTTAAATATTAGTTTTTTAATAAATTCAAAGTTTCACAGGACCGGCGCATGAATAAAGTGATGAGGCCCATGGCAATGTTAATCTTACATAAAGCGGAAGAATACAAAACATGTATACAAGTTGATCTTACGCAGAGCTTTCAAAAGTGCTCATTTACCGTGAACAACCTATAAGCAGTTTGTTGGTAAAAAGTGCATTAGCACCAGTTCAGCAGAATTGCCCACGAATAAGATCGGTCTAAATGAAACACTATTATGAAACTTCAATGAGTCGCCAACGACGATATGTTATGTCACTGATATAAACCACTCGTCAGATTATTTTAGTGTCGTTTGTTGATATTATACACGCGGGAAAGAGACGTAAAAACTTTCGTTGCGTTTGTTTACCTCATCGAGTTATTTCCACTTCAGCAAGTGAGGTGTAATTACAATACTACTGATAATAACTCGAAATGGACTTGGTGCCAAAGCCAAAGCTCGACGTCGATCCTATGTAGAAAAACGGCAAATGTAAGTCTACGTCTGGTTTTCAACGAACGGATGAATAATGTACGTAAAATATGCCCCACATAAATATATTTGAAACCCAAATAAAAATGTTTAATTACTTTAACTCGCAGTGTTTTATTGCGGACGATTAAAAAGCGTTTATTAAAATATTTTAACAACTTATTTTACGTGTATGTTGCTGTTTATATAGAACACAATGGCTTTGAGTTAACAGTAAAAAAAAATGTTTCACCCATAAATGTATCATTACCGAGAAAATGTAACCCTTACGGCGGGTACGCGAACCAGAATGTTCAATAAATAAATCTATTTTATTTTATAATGATGTGCTCAGAATTTTTGTAAGGAAACAGTGTATTGAAGTTCAATTCGCAATGAAAAATTTCCTTACTTAGACAACAGGAAGATAATGTAAACTAAAGAAGTTGATATCTCTCTCACTGTAAAAAGCAACAAGTGATTTATTTTCAAGTTGGTTTTACGTACATCAGACAGATTGCAGTGAGATTTGTGATTTATACATCAGGCAGACTGCAGTAAGATGTGGCAATTTATTTCCAGACGATCCGAGAGCAAAGTATACTTAACAATACTTCAAGTGTGCACGTGCGCACTGAATGGTATTCGATTCGCTGTTGCACCGGGCCGCTCGGAATTCTGTTAAACAAATGATCGTCCATGAATCTGAGTACAACAGCTCGGTCATATCACAGACTCTTCAATCGCGAAAGTACATAAAACGAGGCTACAGTATTTTGAATAACATCTGATAACTTAAGTAAATACTGTATGTAGCTTACAAGCTCGTCAGTATACTGGGCGTTTAAGCTAGGTGTTCTTTGCGCACACTGGAAATCTAATACGCCACTAAATGCATATTAGTTCATCTCAATTTTTATGACACTCTTTCGTTAGTTATTCCCAGCGCCATTAACCTTTCCTCCATGAGGTATGTGATGGACTTTGAATTATTCGACGGAAGTTTTCCACAACTTTACACAGTCAAATTTATTATATTTAACGTTGAAACCCTAGAATGGATTATTTGATCGCACATTTTAGCTGAGTAACAACAGTGTTTGTATAGGGCCTATGTCTATTTAAGACATATGGTTAAGGACAAGGAAAGGCGGAAAGCATCAATAACGTCATAACAAAAACTAAAATAAATAACATATTAGAATCGCTGTCGAAATATATGTTAAAAGTTTATTACTGATTTGAAACTAATCTCCACAAGTGAAACTGTGTTTGACTATACACAACAAAGCAAACGTAAAAATGGCATAGTACACTTTTAAACGATACACCATTGTGAAGTTTTGATTAATCGACTTTCAGTGTAGTAATATTCAGCGGTGTATAAAGAGAGTGATAAAGGCAATAGCTGTATATGTTGTCTTTTTTATACGATTGTTACGCCACGTACATAGAAACACACCTGCATTATGGGTGAAAAGAGAGGGAGGAAGGAACATTTAAGCACGTAATGAACACCCGAGACGCAAATTGCTGTGTTAGTATTTTTTGTAAAAGAAAGAACCGCGAATTGAGAAGCGTCTGTTCACTGCCTTCCTTCTTGCGAGATGTTGCTTACTAACACAAAGGAAGAAAAATTACTAACGACAGTACTCATTATTATGGTTTCTGCGAATTCCCTTTTACATTTGCGCTCTGGTAATAAAGTCACACTATAATCCGTCTCACGCTTAGATTGCAGTACAGGGCTTATGGCGCTCACTGTTGCCAGATTGCTTCAGCTTTGTGACGTAACTGGTAAGCTGAGAAACAAATGGGTGGTGAAGGAAACGGCCTGATTAATTAAGATAGTTGTTATCTGTTTACCTACTTGCGAGCCCTTAAAGGAATCAACATGTGACGCAAAGCTAAGCGGCTCCTTTGAAACTGAAGCCTGTGAGAAACCCTATCATTGTGATTGCATGGGGGGCACGCAAAGAAAATTGCATTTTTTTTTAAGGCTGGATAAAGATAACACATCAGGCAACAGTGCACGCAGGAACAAGGACAGAGTTAAAAACAGAAACCATGTACTAGAAAGAGAGAGTAGATGCCCATTACACCGCACACTGCAATCTAAGAGTGAGACGTTCTATAGCATATGTCAGACCCCTTTTTCCTTTCACGTTTCCTTCCCCACCACTGAACAACTGCTGCACCCTACATACAGGTTTGTTAACGGCTAATCGAGCACTTTTGAAATCAACCTTTGAGAAATGTCACTTTCTGTTACTTGCATACATTTTACCGGGCGTACTGATCAACATTCATTTATTGAAGTCGGTAACGACGGGGGGAAAGCAGTTAAATATTTTAACGTTGAATTAAATGTGTTAGGTAAATATACGTGAATATTAAAATCATTAATTTTGTTTCCTGTCTTTTAAATGTGTAAAGGTTTAGAAAGAGAAAACTTGTAAACTAATTACTTTTCCAATAATTTCACAGTCTTACTTGACCGACAAATGAATAAAGTGACCAGGCACGTGGCAGTGTTCATTTTACAAATGGCGGAAGAAAACACAGTATGTATGCCTATAGCTTACGCAGGACTTTCAAAAATGCTCAGTTACCCCTATGCATTAAGAGCGAAATGAAATTGAAATTATATATCTTATTGTAACTCTGAGGAATGGTAGAAAGTCGTTCTTCAGTAAAATGCACTGTTTGGAACCACGGAGCATCAAAGACGGTTCACTAATCGAAAAAGACGATTTGACCCCGTGGAGTGCGTAGACGTGACCCCGTTAGCTCGTGGAACGTTTCTTGGCAAGCGCTGTACTGCGGGAAAAAGGCAAATGGTAAACAGGTTTGATGCGACGGGGAGATAAAAAAAAACCCCAAACACTTGCACTTACGCGTACGCTGGGAAAGGCGAGCTTCTACTGGAAGTCGGGAACTGGAGCAGCTACTACGCCCACGGACAGAAGCGCGAAGAGCCGTTACGGCAAGGAAGGTTGGAAAGTTGCTCACGTTACAAATTATGCTGGGTTTACAATAGAATTAAGCGTTAAATTATGCTTCATGACTAGAGACATGCAAAATTCGCGTTATTCTTCGGCACCAGGATAAAGTTCACAGTGCTGTCTGTACTGGAGCCGGAGTCGTTTCTCCATTGGCTGCTGCATAGATGTGAAGCCACGCACTTATGATTGAACTGTACGTGATTGGGGCACATAGTTCAAAATTGTTCATTCACTGACGCAGAGTTACCTATGGCGTGTCAGATTAAGTATGATCCAATGACAAACGTATTGCAAGAGTACACGTGTTTGAAGTTTAACTTGTCCCCAAATAATAACGAGGATTTTGTAGGTCTCTAGTTATGACGTGTACAGACGAAATTAGTGTTATCTTACATATTGATTTCCACTGGAACGTAGCATGTCACCAGCTGTTCATTGTTGGAATTTCCTTAGCGTTAAAACAAATACCCATTTTATATCTTAAGTGAAACTTGTGAAATGACGACCAATTCAGAGAGCAGTCGGTGTTGTTGGTGGGAAACTGTTATGTACAGTAATGTAATATAAAAAATATTAATACGGTGCGTGTGTGTGCACAAGTTTACAATGAAATTTGTTCACAAAAGTCTCTAACAGAAAATGTCGCTTAGAAGTACGATCTGCTTAAATACGATTGTTTTACACGAAGTTAATTAGGAACAAAAATAAACAGGACAGGCTTGTCCAAGTTTTCCATTGGTTGGATTAAGAATTATTATATCAATTGTGAATCGTAAGTGCAGAAGACGTAGTTGCGATCGTAAAAAATACTGCGGCTACTGCATAATTCTTAACGCAAATTCTTTATGCAAACAAGCTTAATGAAGTCCGCTACTGCTGCCGAAAGGTAAATGTGCGGTCAGATATTTACGCTAAAGGGGGGAGGGATTGTTGTACCCAGCCTGTCACACCATGTAACAATAACACAAAAATTGTCCGTAGTGATCGACGTTTTCGCTCATATGCCCGTATATACTTTCCAAGCCATTCACTGCTGTCGAAGAGAGCACACCATTATCGTATCTGCATTAATACAACATATAGTTACTATTATTTTATGGATACTATGAACTCTAAATACGTATTTATCATCGTAGTGCTGAACTTATTGAACACAGGCTACCTGCTCTTCCTCCGTACCCCCCCCCCCCCCATATAGTGTTCGATAAAGGCACTGTTAAAGTGAGCACTTTTGAAATCAACATAAGAAAAAAGTCACTGCTACTAACATCATATATTTTAACGGGCGAACTGAGTAACATGAGCCCAGTAAAGTTGGTAACGATTGATGGAAAGTAGTTCCATATCTTAACGTCGAATAAAAAGTATCAGGTAACCTATTTACGATAACTTAAATTATTTTCTTCGTTTTTTTTAAATACATCGAAGATAAAAATAAATTACCAGATTTGTAAAATATTTTATTTTCCAATAATTTCACAGTTTCACTTGACCGACGCTTGAATAATGTGATGAGACACATGTCAATGCTAATTTTACACAAGGCGGAAAAATACACAACAGGCATACAAATATATCTTAAGCAGGGCTTTCAAAAGTGCTCATTTTACTGTGAACAGCCTATAGCAGGGCTCTTTGTAACCGCCGTCCATGCTCGCAGATACATACAGTGTTTACGGCTTCGTTGCCAGCTGTTACTTTTGTTAGTATACGTCAAAAAAATATTAGACGAGGCCCAGAAGAACCGGGTTCGTTTTCCGGCGATGTCACGCCCGGATTTTCACGAATGGAGAACGCGGCGGACGCTGCCATTGCACGGTGAACTTTACTGGGGTCGTCCCGCTTCTCACACCATTTTTCATCACCATTGTGTGTCTTAAAGCTGTTCGTTCAAGTCGTGTTGAGACGATTAAGATATCAACTTAACAGAAATACCGGATAACTGTAAAAATAACATTAATCCTTTTTTTGGGCAAACATGGAATTCCAAAATTATAGAACATAATTAGGGTATGAAATGCGCAAAATAATTTCAAGACAAGTATTATTTGAAAACACTGTAAGGTCGTTTACCTATCTAAGTGGCTGATTTACCTTTTGCCACGTGTTAACTGTCTGCACACAAATTACGTAGCAGCTGTGCCTATGTTGCCGAATTCTGAGTGGCCCAGTCAAATATAAAACGCCTTCTCAAGCAGCAGCAACCTAGCAGTATAGTCCATTCCCATTGAAGCTACTTTCCGAGCCCTGCTAAATATCTACTTGCAGGCCCGTTTCGTATCCTTCGCCAAATGTAAACAAACATTACCACGTGACTACCACGTAAATCCGTCAAAATCAATGTTTACATACCATTGTGTGTGTATATGTGTTAGTATACTTTCGCTACACCTAAATTTAAACACTGAAATGTGACTTCTACTTTTATACCTGTCAAATGTGTTGTTTACTGTTTACAGCTTTTCCAAGAATTCTGTCTTAGGTCTATTTCAAAAACCCTTTCGTACGAATATTCAGTTTAGGCCTATAACATTATTTAGGTCAGTTGCGGAGTAATGAACTGTAGTATTTAACTTTTTGATATTGATATGTGTTGGGTTATTTCTTTAAAAGGACGGCCTCAGTTCGAATAACGAAGGAATAGACAGTCCAACGAAAAAGCTACATTACAGAAACTTAAAATATAGTGGTGAACATGCACTCAAATAAGTCTACCGTAACTTTTATTCCACTCATGTATTGCTACTTACTGTGTATTAGGTTTATTGAAATTTATTGGGGCTGGGCTTGGTTATTTTGTTGGGATTGGTGGTAAATCACGTTACAAGACTGTGTTTCACAACACCCAGGGCAAAGGTACAGCTTTGTGATAAATAAACATACTTGGATGTAAATAAATAACTTGTCATATAAACAGTTCACATTTAAAACGTATAAATAGTGCTAGTAAAATATTTGAAATCACGCACACACAGGGCCACAGCGAATCGACCACGATGCACAAACGCACGCCATTTCACAGACGCAATGATTGACGAAACACACGTCACGGTATATTTATTACTGCCGTGGATAACCAAATTTATTACAACATCGTAACTTGCTTAGGTAGGTTTAAAAAACCAAAGTCTACAAACGTGATGTGGTAATTTGAAGTATTTTTCGGAGTAAGTATAATTTGCGCTTGGTTTGGTAAAACAGCTACACGCCATGTCATGACTCGCCACGTCTGCCAACTTCGCTTTGTTTCTGCCCCGCCATAATATCTAAATATATTAAAATAAGTATTCAAACATTAAAATCTCTTTACAGTTGTAAATTACAGATTTAAAAATTATTATTTTGCTGTAATAAGTATTAAATATGCTAAAATTGAAAACAGGTACAATTTGCCGCGTACTAGCGAAGTGAAACTTCCCGAGTGAGAAAGAAACAAAGACAGAGAGATCGCGACAAAGCTTGCTCAGCAGACAGTTGCTTCAAAATTGCTCTCGTTCAATAAAATAACACCTTACCATTACGACCTACTCACAATATTTTTATTTTTAAGTGTAAAAATGAGATTATGTTACCATCGGGGCTACCTAAATATTTCAATATTTCAATAGGCATCGTTTAATTTACAAATAGTATACTAAAAAACGACGTTAAAATAATATTTTAACTGTGAACTATTTCTTACCGGTCGTTGCCAAAACGTCGTTGCACTCGCTGTTGTTAATTCATATTTAAAAAGAAATAAATATTTCCAGTTATAGAATATATTAAGGTAAAGTTTCATTTATTCAATAATACAGTACTCTAAAGTTAACCAAAGTTTTATAAATATTTGTGGAATACAGGTTATTGAAAAAAACGGGTGACATGTTATGCCTAGAGTGTTTTTTCAAAGGTTGATTTTCATAAGTCGCTTCTAATCGGGAATGGACTATAGACAAACTGCTTTGGATGCATATAGTATCAAAGTCTACCGTGTACTCATATCTTTTCGCAATCACAAGCTCTAAACATAAGGTTATATTCCTGAAGGCCCTAAATGTCTCATTTCAAGTTACAGCTCAGTGATAACAAGCCCCTACCGGTTCCCTCCTCAGAGAATGCCACGTCCTAAGGCGCATCTGTTCATACGCATCAATATTTTGGTCTATTCGTTGTTACTTTACAACTTTTCCGAAGCCCTACTCGAGTCCTACTTTCGGGATACCCACTACATATTTTCCAGTCACTTCAAAACAAAACATCAACGAGTGTGGAAGAAAATGCCAATGAGTAGGGACAGGCGAATTTCGCGGAAAGATTTCCGCACATGCTACATTTCAATACCCTACGGCTGTACCAGCAGTTCTCTTTTCCTTATTGGCGGCATGTCTTTGCGAGACGGCATTTTCCTACTCGGCTGGCCAATCAGAATTAAGTAACTTCAATACTGCACGTCTGTGATTCGCGCGCACACGCGCCCAAGCCGCGTTTAACACGGAAACTATCCAATCACGAAAGTGGATCTGAGCTAACGTGCTGTAGGGTACAACTGTTCGTGAAATCTTTTCGCTATAGTCGGGTGTTCCTGCCAATGAGAAACCAGCGCACCGCATACGGACGGTGGATAGGCATTAAAAAATAAATATTTACATACGTAACAATGTAATGTGTTTCCACTTTTACATTCGCCAAAATTTTAAAACAAAATATCAGTGAAAGTTTTATTTAAAAAAAAAAAGGGGGGGGGGGGGCGCACGACATTGTTTACGGAATTATTTAAAATACGAAGTTACACACTGGGTAAAAACCCCCACATATAAATCAGTTCAATTACTGCAAGCTAATTTATTTGACATTCTGGGAAGGAAGCATAAAAGTTTCTGTTTTCAACGCGTGTACTGAGAAAAAAAACAGGGCCTCAGTTAGCATGTATTTGTGTATAGGCTAATCACGGTAAAGTGAGTGCTTTTGTTTGAAAACCCTCTCATTTGGAATAATATTACAAAAATTTATTTTATTTTAGCATTAGATTTTAAATTATGACTGTGGTGGAATATAAACACTGTGTTTTTTATTTACATATAAAAATTTATTTAAAAAGGTGGACAAAGGATAAAAAATGGCTGAAAGGAAAAAGTAACTATGGCCTCAAAAGTGTTCACTTTATAGTGAACAGTCTATAGTGCAATATGTTAATAGTGATATCATTAGCTTTCCAAACGACTGATCACATCTTCTGGAGTCACCATATCTACATGCACTGTTTACTGGTAGCCAGAAGCATACAAAACACATGTAAATGTGAATCTGTACATTGTTTCCGCCTTCAAGGGGTCAAAATTGATGAGAGCAGTTGGCGATATGTGGAGCGTCCTCCTTACCCGAGGGGCATAGACCTGTCCAATCGGCCACCAGGGAGAATTCATGAGCTGACAGGTGAGATGGGGTCATAGCAGAGGCTGAGTAACAACGTGGGAGGAAACTAGAAAACCCCAAGTAAACCCCGGCAGTGTCAGCCAACTCCCCAAAATCAAAGAAGTGAAACAGCGCTTTCTGCAATGAAATAGATCCCCACACGCCAGCAAAAAATGGTGTTTCTGGTCAGGAACCTGGCACAACGCCGTTCGCTAATCAATGCTTGGTAAAGGCTGTTCACGATAAAATTAGTAGTTTTGAAATCAACCTTAGAAAAAGAATGAAATGCCAGTGCCCCTTTTTGTATATGTTTTAAACGGAGCACTGAGTGACATGCACGCAGTAAAGTTGGTAACGACGAAGGGAAAGTAGTTCAACACGTTAGGCAAACATTTTCGATAACTTAGATTATGCTTTCACTTTTCTAATAATTTACAGCTTCGCTTGACCGACGCATGAATAAAGCGATGAGGCCCATGGCAGTGTTAATATCACATAACGCAACAGACCAGACCAGCAAGAGGGAATATTTCACAGCGCGCAGTAGCCATCAGGCGCAACGTACGTTTCGAGAGACTCGTACAGCCAATTGGCATGGAGGTTCCTTTGACGTAGGCGTGTCCATTCGCTTCTGATTGGCTGCGAGAGGTCTGGGAACAGACCTTGCGTCTGATTGGTTACTGCATGCTGCAGTGTTCCCTATTTGCTGGGACGCCGGCTGGAGAATAGGTTACCACACGTTGATTTACGAACGGCATCCCAAAGTGTGCTGGCGTGTGTGTGACTAGAGTTCGCGGCATAGGCGGCTATTTCAACTCTGTATTATCGTGTACTCTGTGCTATTGCCTACCACGAGTATCTCGTCTAATACATTCTCGCTCGCCAGGATTAACCGGACACTCCAACGGTGGAAGACCAATGTTACGAGATGTGATCAGGCCTTAGCTCAGCGGCCTGCCTGATCACACCTCCACATGTTTATCCTGCACACAGGCCGTGATTGCTGAAATGAGTTATGAAATCGCAAACCACAGAAACCCCCTTCACCGGCCAGCAAACGGGGACAACGCAGCCGATATAGGGCAGTGTAGCCCGTGGGCGGTGTGTTTTTCTTGTCGTTGGAGCCATTGGCGCGATAAGACCACTGAACATTGGTGTGTACGGCCGTCGACTTCCGCAATCTTAATCAGCCTCCGGAATCACAAGCAAGGTGGGGGCTGTCCAATTCAACTTTATTCAGAATGTGGGTGGTTAAATCTTTATAATTTAATATAAATTAATATTTCAGCATATCTATATAGCTTACCCCACGTATATTCAATAATTTTTATATAGGAATAATATTGTACAAACTTAGTCTTATATACACCTCATATCTATATTCTTCATTACATAATTTTATAAGTAACTTGCTACGCTTCTATAGTCCCATTTAAACTCACGTAAGCAATAACAGCCTCCCTTAGTTATGAATCTTCCTATAAGGACTTAGAATCTAAAACTGCCAATCACACCCAATGCCCGTGTTCAGAGCCCCGTTCGGCCAATGGGATACCAAGTACTCTTACATGAAAGAGGGGCCACCTCAGCGTAGGGATAGTTTTTAGATAACTTAAATCATAATGTTGTTTTTAGGTAGCTTTTTTTGAGATTTTTCTGCTTGGATTGACCACTGACTGACATCCACAACTAAAAAATATACATAAAATCGGCATCCTACAATAACAGGAAAAGGAATTTACAGTAAATTCTTTTTCATAACACATCAACTGTTTGCAAAAAAAATTATAACGATTTTCCACATGCGTTGGGAATTATTGAGTGACTGAACCGGGCTACCTACAAATGATGTTACACATGTCGCTTAAATCGTAAACATGCCCATCACAGAACAGATAAATATTTGCAATGGTGTGTGAGGACTTAGATGTATGCGAGTCCACGCTAGTAGGTCGTATACCATACTAATGGACGGGGATGCAGGAAAATGCCAGTTCGGAAAAGTATCCTTACCATTTAACACAGTCTATAAAAAACATTGAGCCTAACTCCTTCCTATTTGAAAGTTGTATAGGCCTATCACTCGTGTGAACAAGTTGCAACATCGTATGACATGCTTTATTTGTTACTCTGTACCAGCAACAAGTAATGCGTTATGGATGCAGTCCACTAGGTATGTTCGCCCTTTTTAAAGAAAAATCCAGATGCTGTACTTCTGGACAATCAAGTCGAGTAAAGTGAGTGAAGAGCTTTGCGCGGCTATTAACAGCGGGGTCTTGAGAACCGATGAGGATGATTGAGGTGAGAATGGAGCAGCGCCGGAATGAAAGAGGAGGGGAAACGGGAAATCCCCGCCGACGGCACGATTCCCTCATGCGAAAATCCAGGAGTGACCCGGCCGTGGATTGAACCCGGTTCACCTTAATGGGAGGCAAACAGGCTAACCGCTCCGCCACCGCAGCCCCAAGTCGAGTAAAATGTCTAGCGTTCACATACGACCGGTCGAAAAGGATCTTCTCCGAAATAGCACATTTTCCTGGCATTTCCCTGAGTGATACTAAGTCACGTTCGAGTAAGGTGATTCCGCTGCCTTATGTTCACACAGGATGAGAGAGTCCTCGCAGCACTATACTGGCTCAGTGAGTGGACACGAGCCTCACACACTCAAGGTTCTCGGTTCAAAGTGCTTGCGCCTGTTGTGCATTTTTCAGAGAGTCAGTAAAATTAAACACAGTTTTCGACGGGGGAGAGAAATTTTCAGACTGTGGTTCTCGTATTGACAGCGAGCTACATATCAAGGCAAGCGGGTTTTTTTTTTGTAGGGATGCCACTTTTTTTGCCCTCGTCGTTATCCTGCCCCTTGTCAGTCGCATCTAATCGAGTGTGTCTGGTCATGAGGAACTCTGGTCATGCGGAAACACACCTGACTCGTCCTTGGTGGATTCGATCGCAGCATAATGCGCCATGAGTGAATTTCCCTATACGTTCTTTACATCTCTGATCCAGACAAATGATTGTGCATTTCCGAATTGCGTATGTTCCTTTTCAAGTCACTATACGGTCAGCATATTAACAAAAGAGGATATAACATTACGTTTTATCAATTTTATTCAACTTTTTTCTGCGATATCTACCGCCTATAACAAACTCCCTCACAAATATTAATCTAACTGTAGAAACAGAACACAATTTTAGAACCATGAAAAATAATTGGTCTAGGATGTTCGCGATTAACTGAGCTCTATTTTCTATTCATTTATATTCCTCGGCCATATGAAACATTTACACAGCAGCCACTTTATCCATGCGTCTGTCAAGTGAATATGTGTAATTGTTCGGAACCTAAATGTGTTACTATAGTTGCGCCGGCCTAAGAACGGAGAGAGACAGAATGACTTAGAAAGCACCAAACACAAGTAAAGACTGTTTACGATAAAGTGAGGACTTTTGAAATCAACCTTATAAAAAAGTCACCGCCTCTGCCTGCATATATTTTAACGGACTCACTGAATGACATGCGCCCAGTAAAGTTGGTAATGATGGATGGAAAATAGTTCCATATATTAAGGTTAAGTAAATGGTGATAGGTAACCATTTGTTCAAATTGCAATTATTTATTTTCCCTCTGTTTTTTTTTTTTTATGCTTCTAAGTATAAGAATGAGTAGATTTACTTTTCTAATGATTCCACATTTCCAATTGACCGACGCATGAATAAAGTAATGACGCCCATGGCAATGTTATGCGGAGGAATACACAACGTGCGTACAAGTACATCTTCAGTGGGTCTTTAAAAAGTGCTCATTTGACCGTGGACTGGCAGGCGGGTAGACCAGTTGCTGCCGTACCACCGTCGTCCAATTGTTTCCTTTCCAGGGGAGAAGTGGCCTCGACACTGGCAGAGCTCACTACGCCCTACGTTACAGCGGCGCTACTATAGTATGCCATTTCGAACCCACTATAGAAAAATATCTTGATTCGCCATTAATTTAACATTACGCCCGCAAGAGACTGTCAATACTTAGAGAACTACTTTACTTCATTCGGTGGCAACTTAACCGGGAATGTGCTTGCGACTGTGCATGGTAATATACCTACATTCAATGGGCAGTGTTGTTATTCTTTTAACGGTTCATTTCAAAAGTACTCACTTTGCCATAAACAGCCTACAAGTTACTTAGTTCAATACATGTTTTCATTTTCAGCTGAAATATTTTAGTTTCGTACGCCCATTATTATTTGTTAACTTTATTAAGCCGAAGTTACCTTAGTTTTTAAGTCCATAGATTTTTTGATTCTGCGGTGTTTGTAAGAGGACTTTACCGGTTCGCAATCACCTATGCCATAGGCCTCCATACATAGCGACATTTCTGTTAGATTTATTGCTGTCCCTGCCATCTCATCTCATCCTATGCAATCTTTAGTCTGGCGTCGAAGGTCCTGTGTTTCCCAGATAAGTAGGCCGCCCCAGTGTGCCTCCGACCGAGAACAAACAGCAGTTTTTTTTTTTTTTTGGCTCTGTAGCAGTACGTCGTCGGCGTGAAGGCAAACATGCTCGCATAGCCGTAGCCTAGTTGAGTGAAAAAAGAGGAGGAGGCGGAGGAACTGCTACCGCACTCCTATTTGCATTGAGTATTTTCTTATGAAGATACACTGAGAGAAAATCGAACAAAATATTTGTTTGCATAGGGCCAACAATATATTTAGTTGCCCTAACCAAATATATTGTTAAGCAAACAAAATTTGAAAAGTAACAAAAATACTTTTGATCGTTTAGCAACATATATGTTTGAATGAACAAAATCTCTGTGTTGGGCCAAAAAAAATTAGACTGTCAACTAAATATTTTGTTGGATCAACTGGCCTCTCATTTGATTGCCTTCGTTCGAAAATACACCTCGACTGTTTGTTTGTATTTCATATGACAATTAGGATAGTAACGGTGTTCGATAGTGCATCTATTGATACTTAATAATCATATAAACACATTAATAATACAACACAACAGGAAACTGAAAAGTAAAGCTGTAAACCTTGAAATATTTGTTTGCACACGTTACCCAGTATTTGCAATATATCTATTTAAAAGCATTCCCAACTCATGAGTTGTCACATTATAGGCCGTTCACGGTAAAGTAACCAATTTTGGAAGCTGTTTCATCTGACATAAGAACCAATAAATAAATTCCATTGTGGCCTCGGACTTCTAGTTTTGGGTATAGTGAATGCATACACTATGTTTATTACTCACATGGCAGGGTTTACATTAACAAGTGGTGGGAGGATACAAATTGATTGGAAGAAAAAATAACTAGGGCTTCAAAAGTGCTCACTTTACCGTGAACGGCCCATAGCTGAAGTTACTACAGCGTAGCGCACGGACGCAGGTGATCTAGGTTTGAAACTCAGTCGAGCTTGTAAACTTTATTTATATCAGCTTCCCAACTGTTCAATGTACGCGGAGCCAAACAAATCTTTAGTTGCACCAACCAAATCTTTGTCTGGGGGCAACCAAATAAGAACAAAAAAATAATTTGTTTTCAGCAACTAAATACTTCATTGCCCCTATACAAACAAAATAATTTGGTTGCACCAAACAAATCATGTATGATTCAACAAAATCTTTTTCTGAGTGGATCATAAGAGAAATTTTGAATTCATTTTCAAGGCTAATGATATATAAGTATTAGTGAAATATTTTGACCCCTTAACGCACACATTAATTTTTTCGTTTCAGGCAATGTAATTAAATTTTTTTTTTTTGTGGTGTGAAAAGTACTTACGAACTTCTTATAACAACTTATACTCCGGCACTTCTGGGGAGGGTTTCAGTAGAACCATGGCAGAAGAAGCAACCAAAATGAGTTGGTGGGTCAAAAGTAGCATTGCCCATGGGACAAGCGATGTCCTTATTGGTGCTACCTTCTGGACTTGCACCACAACATCGACCACGATTTAATCTATTCGGCAACATGTCAGGCGTGAACGAGTACACTCGGGATAATATGTTAAAGGGTAAAAAAATAATTTGCAAAGAAAATATACAAGGTAACTGTATGTCAGAGAAGTTGAGTTATAGCCTCGTGTTTCTATAGCTGGGTTATGCCACTGAAACAGCTTGGAATTTGTTTACGTGCGCATTCCCACCCTTCAGAACTGAGACTCTGCTGCTGCTCGCAGGAAGAGTCGTGTGTCCCGCGAGGGAATCCCGATAACAAGGACTCTTGCAACATGGAAGAAAACTTGCCCATCACGCCGCGAGAACTTCAAGCCAAGATCGCGCAACTCTGTCGGGGGAACTCTTTAATAATGCCTTCCGCTCGGATGCCGCCGACACCCTTCGCGGCAGCATGAATACTACGTCACGACACAAGCTGCTTGGGCTGCGCGTCGACGATAAAAAAAAAAAGTTTGCGCATTACCTTGTGACAGATCATCAATTTTACATCACGAACTTGACGATACAACGGAATCACAATGAAAAAAAAAAAGATCAGCAGAAGAAGAGAACACGCGCTGTTATAGGCTGTTCACGGTAATATGAGCACTTTTGAAAACCCTGCTTAAGATCGACTTGTATACGGGTTGCGTATTCTTCCACTTTATGTAAAATTAACATTGTCATGGGTCTCATCACTTTATTCATGCGTCGGTCAAGTGAAACTGTGAAATTATTAGAAACGTAAATATTTTATAAATCTGCTCATTTTTACACTTCGATGCATTAAAAAAATACAGAAAGCCAGAGAAATAATTTAAGTTATCATAAATGGTTACCTAACACTTTTTGTTCAACATTACTATATAGAACTACTTTCCCCTCCATCGTTACCAACTTTACTGGACACACGTCACTCATTGGACCTGTTAAAATATATGTAGGCAGGGGCAGTGACTTTTTTCTAGGGTTGATTTTAAAAGTGCTCACTTTATTGTGAACAGCCTTTATCAGTTTTCAGGGTAGCACCAATGTTAACTTCTGTATACTAGCATCAGACTATTTTTTGGTTTATTACAGTTTTCTAACTGTGAAAATAATTGAAACATTGAATAAGTTATTCTGTTTATGTAATTATCCGATTTGTAAGTAGTAGGATCACATTAGATCATACGCAGTGTAATGTGTTCTTCCTTATTTTCCATACCGAATCATCTCATGCAGTTTGTATCTGACATTATTAAGGGATAGACACACCCTTAAAATTGGGAATTAAAATTCGTTATTTCCGAAATGTCATAAGCTGTGTGAGGGTGGGGATGAAAAAAGCCACGCTTTAAAGGCAAGCGGCTGCGAAAATTAAATAGGAAATCCCATGCTAAGGAAATTTCACCTCAGTGCGTTAATTTTATAAGATAGGCGTTCTAAAGAAAATGTATTCTTCATGAATATTTTTAGAAGAGATGTTTCCATAACATGTATATTCTGTCCTGTTTGCAAGGAAATTTTAAAATTTATGTTTTGAAAGAAAGTACATAGGCCCTACAGTCTATCTATATTGAAAATGTATGCGCTCGTAGGGATCTTCCCCTAAAAAGTTCGTGAAGAATACAATTTGTTTGAAACGCTTATCTTCAAGATCAACGCACTGAGGTGACATTGCCTTAACATGGGATTTCCCATGTAAATTTCGCAGCTGCCAGCTGGTTCACATCCACGCAGATCACGCCAAACAGACCGGTAGAATCCAGAACCTATGGTTGTTCACATGCACGCAGATTTTCAATATTACCGTTTTGGAGCTTGGTTAGAGGCTCTGTTTACGACCACGCAAGTTCGTTCGTTATTTTAAATAAGAAGTTTCCGAAGTAAATGGCGGACCACAAACTACCTATACGCTGCTTAAGGTTATGTTCTACTAAGTAATTTATACGTGGCATGAATTTTTACTGAAATAACTTAAAAAGTCTTTACCATGTACATACAAAAAAAATATTTTATAGGATGTGCGTCATCAGTTCGTTTCTAAACTACATTTATATGATAAATGCGTTGAGTAAAAACAACATTATTGTTCGCATATTTCATTATAAAAACAAACATTTAACCATCGTACACTATCACACCAATATACGTCGATATGTAATTGTTGTTGTAAAACATGCGAAACAGTTTACATCTGGGAATTACTGGAAGTAATCTGCTCTTTTCGCAAGCGAAATTTTTAAAATTTTTCGGCGTGGTTCGCGCAACAAACTATGACGGTACCTGCTTGGCTGTTCCAGTTTTTCGCTACTTGTGGGCATGATCGGCATACATTTAAACGAGGTATAACAGTGTAACTAGACATTTCCCCAGCGAGTTTGGACCTGCTTCGACATTATGTGCTAGGCCCTTGCTTCCGAACGGGTCCCTACAGCCTATAACGCAGACGTCAAATATAGACGCTGGTCACTCAGTGGCAGGGGGCAAAGTTCTGATTCGAATGTGACTCCAAAAACAATAATCTCGCTCCCCTCGGACCAGGCGTCGGACGATATGGTCGAAACGATGAAGACGGGGCTAGAGGCTGTTCACAATAAAGTGAGCACTTTTGAAAACAACCTTATAAAAAAAGTCACTGCGTTTTCCTGCAAATATTTTACCGAGCGCACTGAGTGACATGCATCCGGTAAAGTTGGTAACGATGGATAGGGAAGTAGTTCGACATCTTAATGTTGAATAACAAGTGTTCGGTAACAATCTGCGATAATTAAAATTATCACTTTCAGTTTTTTTTTATGCGTTGAAGTGTAAAAATTAGCAGACTTTTAAATACTTAGTTTTCTAGTAATTTTACAGTTTCACTTGACCTACGCATGAAGTATGCGATGAGGCCCATGACAATGCTACTTTTACATAAGGCGGAAGAACACACAACGTAAATATAAATAGATCCTAAGCAGGGCTTTCAAAAGTGCTCATTTTACCGTGAACAGCTTTACGCTGATGAAGCATAGCCGTAGTCTCGTTTCCTTTGGCGCACGTTACATTAAGATTTCTCCTACAAATGTTATCATTCATCTACAATATGCATATTATGTCAAGCTACTGTATGCTATATGTGAAAGTTGATTGGATAGGAACATATTTAAGTAAGTGTATGATTTCAAACTGGACCTCAATAAGTTGAATGAACTATTGCAGCGTATGTGTGAGAGCATTTGCCAGACGCCGACGCAACGCCTTTCTCCAAGCAGTCTGAAAAACAACTCGTGCGTGCAACGACTTACAGGATACGCACATGGGATGAACACTTACTAATTTCCAAATTTGTAGCTTTTAAACCGCACAAGATATAGGGAACAAGACACATGGAAGCATAAACCCTCGGTAATTTAAACGGTAAATAAAAAAAAAGCATTAGAATTTATACCTTTCGTATGAATGCAGCCGGTAAAATATGCTAACTACTGACGAAACTACATTAATATAACACACATTAACCAGGAAAATTATGTTTATTTTAACGAAATCTTATGTAGTTGCAGACGGAAAATATTGAAATTACTGTGGAAATAAAAATAAAAATCTATCTGAAATTAGAGAAATTTAACTGTAACTGAGTCAAGCAAACTAAATTTTAAATCAATTTGACTATCATCTCTCTTTTATGAAAATATAATAAATTTCAAATTACATGGCTAAATAAGTGATTAGGCCTACTTGAGTTTCTGGTTTCAATAAAACAAAAAGTAATAAATGCTGGGAATTATTACATCTCGGCTAGCGTGCATGCTATGATTAAAATCTCAGACCTCCGGAAAGGCCTAGGTAGTTAAAACTGTAAAACTTTCAAATAAAATTAATGGTAATACGTTCCAGAAAAAATTTAACTCTTGATGAGAAACGGAAAAAAATCATTGATGTATGATGACAAGACGGTAGCATACATTTTTAGCAACACTCATCCTTCCGAAGTGGAGCCGGCAGTGTCGGTTGAATAAAAACCCGCTCAAATTCTAAAATCTGGCGTTTCAGGACTGATCCTTGTCCACACACACATAGAACTTTGAGGCGCATTTCAACACCTTTTCTAAACATACGCTGGGCAGCCTTGGCAAAATTTTACTGAAAAATCGCCGTACAAAAATGACAGTGGACTGCCTTCCATCATTCCTGACGACCCGGAAAAATATCTAAGATGACGTCATATCCTGTTATCACAAACTTAGATAAAAAAAATAGTAAAAGTTAATTTCTCTGAGATGCAAAATTAAACTTACATAAATACGTTTTAAATAGGCTGCTGCAAAGAGAAAATAAAGTTACATTAATTCTACCACAGGATATATAAACTGCACTCTGTAGTAAAATTACAATACTTAAGAAGAAAAAAATTATAAAGAAATTTAAGAAAAGTTGTCAAAGATATAATTCTAACCAAAGTAAATGAAACGTAATCAAACAAGAAAAATGTGATAAAATTAAAATATACTGACTCAGTTCACATGTAAACAAATGAACATATGGGAGGATACGGATACTGTCTCACCACAACTGATAGTGCTATCTTGCAAACAGGTGGAAATAAACTTATTTTTCTTCTTTTAAAGTTACTCATTTCGTGAACAATATATGCCAACTTAAGAGCAACTGATGCGGAGACAATTTTGGTAGATGAACAACATAAATAATGTTGGTAAATTATGCCTGTAATTATGAACCATCGTGTACGCTTAATATGTGGAAGCACAGCGCAGAACGTAAGTTCGTAATCAACTCACGTGCTAAATTTAAGAACAATGAAACTTGGCGTATTTCTACCAACATGAAGTGACAAACAGTATCAGTTTAGTTGAACAGGGATCTGAAGACATCCTTAACAGATTTTGACTAACCCTGCACTATTCAAAAGACCATCTAGCAATAACTGACTACACGAATTCACACACGATTTACGCCACATCACCGACATTAGGTAATGTGTTAAAAAGTCAACATAACATGTATTCAATCCAAACAGCGTCATTTGCACAATGGGCTCCTATGTTGAGACCAAGGTTGTCTAGACATTATTGAGGTATGGAGTCCCATTCCCTGCACTAAAACTACACAAAGCTCCTGGATGGTTAGTGGAGATGCTGGACACACATCAATACAATGCTAAAGAACGTAGGTCCCAAACATGAACGATAGGGATGGCATCGGGGGACCTGACACGCCAGTCCCAATGAGTGATTTTTTCGGTTTCCAGGTAATCATCCACCAATGTAACCCTTATGTGGACGGTAATTGCCATTCGTAAATAGGAAACGTGCACCTACTACCCCTGAAAAGCCTGGTGTGTTTGAAAGATAGGACCACTGCATACTTAACCACAGTGCCACAGTCAAACACATGAAGGGTGTAGGATACAATGAACCCATGACGACTAGGGGCAGTGAAATTTCACGAAAAGATTCCAAGACAAGTTATATTTCAAAACACTGTAGGGTCATTTACCTATCTTGATTGGCTGAATTACTTTTTGGCACGTGTTAACTGCCTGGTCAAGAATCACGTAGGAGCCGTGCCGATGTTACTGAATTCTGAGCGGTCCGGTCAAATATGAAAGCGCCTTCTCAAGCAGACAGCAACCAATGGAAGTAGACAAACTGCTGTTGAGTGCTTAGAATATTGAAGTCGAACGTGGACTCGTATTTTTTTCGCGAAAAAATCACTAGCTCTAATGATGACATCTCAGATGCCACATTAATGATAGTTTCCAATGTTGTTAGCAGAAATGTACTTACTCTCCTATACTCGCTATACTTAAGCACACGGGAAATAACTGCGAAGACAGAACACGGACTCGTCCGTAAACAGGATACGGCCCTACTGTATCCTGGCCCATGCTCGATGTACTCTGCATAATGCTAATTGGGCAGTTTAATAGACAGTGGTCAACGTGATACATATCGAAGGCCTCCGGGAATACAGCCCCAATTGAATCAAGCGTAGATATGCGGTACACTTGGAAATGTTCATGTCTGTGGTTGCTCCTATGTCCTCAATAAGGTCGTCATGGTGTGCTCCAAATGCGTCGCTCGACAGTTTGAACAACATAACGATTTTTTTCGTGGCGTTGTAGTCCTTGGACGTCCGTTGCTGAATGATCGACCATTTTTATCTTGCGGGAACCTCCTCCAGACGTTACAGATGACACACTTATGTTGTGACGTGCAGTACTTGGTAGGACCAGGCGCGAATTTAAAGAAGGTGATGGGGGGGGGGGGAAGTCCGCAAGGGGAACCTGTCTCTCCCACAACAATGTTTACGACATATTATGGAAGGGAAGGATGAGGACTGCAGACTGAGGACACAAAAAAAAACTCTACATTTACGGTATACAGTGAAAATTACTCGAAAATACTCTGTCATCCCTCTTACAAGTCAATTTCTTTACCTTTTCACATTTTAATTAAACATTAGGTACAGTAATCAAAAGTTACTTTTATTTTGCACCTTGTTTTAAACTTGACTTGTGAGTGTGGCAACTGGCAAGGAAAAGCATGCCTACAGCACAGAGTATTGAAGAACCAGAGAAGTGAAACAACCGCATATTCCGCGAACCTCCAACAGCACACGCCAGCAAAATGGCGTCACTTGTCACCAGCATGTCGGAACGCCGTTTGCCGATAACATACTCGCTAGTCGGTCAGCCAGTAGGGAAGATATTTCGCAGCACGCAACAGCCAGTACGACACAGAGCCTACATCAAGGAACCACCAAGCTATTTCGCTTCTGTGTACTTAAACTACTCTGTGCCTACAGCGCGCGTGCCCCCATCTCCCTCAATTCAATATGTTCCCTCTTTTTACAGTTTCTAAATTCGTGCTTAGGACGACACCACTTCAGTTTGACTTGCCCCCAGTCGCCCAATGATTAGCATATTCCCAGCATAACATCGCCGATGTGAATTCTCTTGAGCCACTGCGGCCAATGCACACCTACTGCACATCGAGTACACGAACACTACACATACTCCGTTCTGTCCCGCCTCTTACAACGCTGCACACCTTCTGCCTCTGAACATGTTTACAGCGCCGCACTGCGGCCCACGTAGACCTACTTTCACGCCCTGCTCGCGAACATAACACGGAGCTGTTTTAATGCCAGTACGAGCTATGTGGCCCGCCTCCGCATTGTATATGATTACTGCCCTTCTTTTTGCTCACATATGTGTTACGCAAAAGAAAAATACAACTGCCAATATCGTACAATTCTTTTTGCTTGGATTTATTTCAAACTAAATGTGTACATTTCAAATTGCCCACGAATAACTGCGCGCGAAAATAAACTACTAAACCCAATTTGGGAGCAAATTATGATAAATAATACTCTTTATTCGCATTCCACATGCGTGTAGATCAGAGCTTTTTATCACGCACTGCCTCTAATAGATCAGTATCCCGGTGGACTAATCAAACACTTCCTTTGCAACATCTGCAACTTCGTGATTGTTCTAATCGCTGCCATTTCTTTACTTATCTTTGTCAGCCACCGGCAAGTTTTTGATTGGACTGCTAAAAGTGCAGGCGCTTTCTATGCGTTTAGTACTACTTTACAGGCGATTATCTCCCAGAACTTACACTACAGTACTGAACACCTATAAGCATTATCTATACGGAATAAGTTTAGGTTGTGGTCTAATGACATAAGCAATAGAAACGTGCATGTTTTGAAACGGCAGTTTTTTGTGTGTCCTGTCATTTTGAAAATGTAATCGAAATGTAGGATTAGTTAATTAGGTGTTTAAGTTACTAGTTTGGCTTGTCTTAGTCAAAAAACGTCTTAAATATAGAATTGTTTATTCGGTTACCTGTGACATATCAAACGATATTTCGTGTAGTTGACATAACTATAGTGCCCGTTTTACACATACATCACCAAAAGATATTTCGATTATAAGAAGACCCGATAATTTACATTATATCGTTCATGCGCTTGACATATGTATTTATAAAGTTTTATTAGGTCCACCTTGCTATATAAATTGAATGTTTATACACATTTCAGTCTCTGCATAGATGATTTGTTTCGTCAACCACTAGACCGTCCATGTAGGTTATTTGCTATCACTAAAGCCACGAGTATTTCGCAAATTCATTCAGAGGCGAGGCGGACTCCAAACACTTGTTCTTTTCTCTCACTGTTATGATTAGACGACAGTTTTTTAGACACGTCCCATTTAACTGTGAGCCAGTAATAAGGAGGAAGCAGTAGTGTGAGTGGGTGTTTAACAATCCTGTACAGAGGCCTCACTTCATCACAGCAACAAATAAGCAAACGATAATATCTCGCGTGTATAGAAGGGCTGTCCAGCCTAGCTTGCTGCCAACTCAATCCGTGAAATACTTGGGGCTCTAGTTATCACTTGATTCAAAACTGCAATAAATGGTCTAGTGTGTTCGCTGGTTCGATGACGGGGGCAACGGCGGCTTCGTTCGAGATTGCCGCTACAAATCTTCGGGTAAGAACTGTATGTAACTCGCAGTTGCAGCTTTACGCAGCGATGCCACTGCAATGACGTCGGACAAGCTGCCGTTTCCACACGACCCCACGACAGTTTCGTAACAAACACGACCTCGCGCGGGTGTAAACAGCTGAGTGCGACTTTGAAAGTGGCGGCTGTCGGCAGATAGGAAAATGTGTCGCCCGCACCAGCAGATGCTCGCCCTACGGGGCGTCGCGTCGCTGTGGAACGCTCCCTATAGTTTATTCCAGGTGTCTTCCCTCTTTTTTGTATCAAACCTTTGGAAAATCACCCCATACATGACGTACTTGATTGTTTTCTAAATAGTATGTAGTAGCCTATTTAACAAGCGTTTGATGCTTATATAAAAATAAAATTACCTTATTTTTGGTTAAATGAAACTTTTATTTATATTTATATATAAATTACAGTATTTCATTTATATTTAATACAAATAAAAAGGGGGAAATATATGTGTTAGTAATACCTAGTACGAAATAGTTCTTATGCAAAATATTATTACACTGAGTGCGCACGAATGCGGTGCGTTGTTTCTTCGGTGTAATTTTCTAGACTCGACTAAGCTTTGTTTGCATGAAATGCAGGGGGGTAACCGTGGAAGGAATATAGCGCACCTCTCTGCAAGAAGGTTGTACGCGGGTCTCGTTTTCTTCCATCACAAACAAGACGGGTAAGACTATGACGTTTCGTCTTAAGGGTGTCAAAAAGTACGAAAGTATTTTCTACATTTCTAGCATGTTACTTCCTCCAGTGTGAAATGAAATAATAGTCTGAAAAAGTATGACAATGGTACAGACTCTCTTTTTAAAACTAATAAAAGGAACTACAGGATTTTTAAATTTACATATTTTTGCACACATCTTAAAACTGAATATATTTAACACGTTAGATTAAAATTCAAAATAATTATCCACGTCTAAAAATGTCATGAGAATATTTTCTTTGAAATGTTTTTATGCGGTTATTCAGCGCTTCAATTTTAACTTCCGAGATACAATTTAAAGTCAAAATAGCCACAAGTTAAACTCTTAACACAGGTTAACAATATGTCGAATTTATAAACTGTGGCTTCAGAAAAAAAACTTTAGCTGAAACTAAAATTTTTGTTAAAATAATTTTTTGAGATTTGTAAGAATCAGTATTTTAAGTTAAGTATCACGTTTACGCTATATAAAAAGAGGCGAGTACGATCATTTATACATTATTTGGAATTTATACCAAGGTTTTTCAAGGTCGTTCAAGAGCCAGAATTTTTCAATACTTCGGAATATTTTATGGTTTTGTGTATTCGCCTTTTTTTTTTTATACAGCGTAAACATGATACTTAACATAAAATACCGATTCTTACAAATTAAAAAAAATTATTTTAGCAAAAATTTTAGTTCCAGCTAACGAGCATGAATCGAAGATACACCCGTCATAGATTGGTATGTGATAACACAGCTGGTATCACCCGCACTTAGAGTCTCCATTAGCTTTATCTAAGATACCTTTATTCGATTTCCAATCGTAATAAAATTACCACGGCTTCCTTTCCTGTAAAGCACACACACACACACACACACACACACACACACACACACACACAACACACACAACACAACACTACACACACACACACACACACACCACACAACACATATATATATAAGAAACCAGAAAGAATTGCGAATTTATTAGTTAACAGGATAATAATTAAAAATTGCTTTATTTTCGATATTAAGAACCACGGTTAAATTGACAAGCAACTTGTATTATAAACTAGTAATAAACAGACAAAATCGGAAGGAGAATTTTGCATAGGTAGATTATACTGTAAACTGCACGACTCAACCCCCAATGATCTTCTCTGGATTTGACTCGTAAACCGCACTACTATCCTTTAAGTTAAGGCAGATTTCCATCTCCATACAGTTTTGTATCATGTTTTTTGGAACGACAGAGCACAGAACATTGCCTAGTGCATTGTCTGAGGTCAGTATTTCTTGACTATTGTTGATGTCGCTTTTGTAATCGTCCGCACGAAATAATCTCGCGTTTCGCCTCGACAGTTATCAGCTAAAAATTAATAAATTTAGCGAAGCTGTTCCAGTTCGATAAAGTTTGGGAAGCTGTTATTTACGATATGTCGTGCGGGAAAATTTAATACGCCTTCTAAAATAGAAGCTATAACGAAAAAACCGATACATCCAATATGGCGGTTGGGAATCCGCCTTAAGGTTTGCTCACACTACTATCGCCGAACACAAAGCGTACAGATCATTGGTTGTGATATTAAACAAGTTGTGTGCGTGTGTGTCAGCTTAAGTAGGCTACAGACAGAATCAAAAAATGTTTTACCTGTAACACCTGAGAGTCATAAATTAAAATGGGTGTGAGAGGGTTAAAAAAAAAAGCATTTCAGGCGTTAGGCCTATATATTTTGTTGCAACTTACTAAGTTAACGAGCTAAAATAACTGTACAGAAATGTTTATACCTACAAAAAGTTTACTTGCAAATGCTTTTAAAAAATATTTTAGTACAAGTGCTCTATCTTGGCATTTCCAGATGGTTTTCATTAATCTGCCGAACGAGCTACGCATTCGTGATGCTGCACACGTTAAAAGCATTCATAAACAACTATTATTCTTTCCCTTTCCTTTTTTCAGATGTTTAAACAGTAAAAAACCAAACCAGCCATTTCCTCAGGACTTTAAATTGCATAAAAAAGAAGCAAGCTAGGAAGAAAGGGGAAAGATAAACGATGAACATTTTTGTGGTACGAGAGACGATATTTAAAGTAGCTATGGCCAGTAAAAGCGAGGCATAGGCCTGCCTAGTGTACAGAACCAATGTTTGCATTGTATTGTTTCGTTCAGCTGCCAATTATTAGACTTGCTACTGGCACATGTTTTCGACTGGCTCCAGAATCTTGCAGTGTGTGTGGCGAGTGGAGCTTCTATTTCAGAATTTTACATTTCCCACTAGCTGACTCCGCACGAGCATTAGTAAATTTTTTGAGAATGAATTTTCAATTGAGTTTATATATATATATATGCACGCACAAACACGAACCATTATTACGACAGTAAAGCTTTAAAAACACATTCATTCATGGCCATCATTAAAAAAAAAAGGTACATGTTTTTCGATCCCGTTAATCTTTCAAGTCTCAGATAAATCCAAAATTTTAGACGTTGGCAAGAATATATATATATATATATATTTTTTTTTGGAACTCTAAAAGTATCAATATAACGCTAAATAAGTATTGCGGGACCAATACAAATTAGTTTACGTTTAGTTTTATTAGCAGCAGCTGTTAATGGAGCTGCGGAATATAGTCTGCCAAAGGCGAGGACTAACTTTATTCGGAGCTGTTTCCTACTGCTTACAGTGTATACCAAGAAACTGCAAACCACGTTTCCATAGACAGCTAGTAATTGGCGGAGAAAGGGAAATGAGTATTCGGGATCCCCACCACTCCTTCTCATTTGGGTATTTTTAGCCTTAATACAAAAATTTTCTGTTGCAGCACGTAGTGAAATCTTGCTGTCATTAAGATTGATACAACTTTGCAATTTATTAAGGTTCTAAAGGGCGTGACAATAATAACTTTTGCGGGTTACAAATCCTAAGCTTGTACACAAACCAAAATTTTTAAGGAGGAGGGTGAGGTACCTGTACCCCCTTGTACTTGCGCCCTAGGTCTCTCGCTACCTGTATATAGTCCATTCATAGTTACTTCCAACTTTTCCGAAGCCCTGCTGAAATTCTACTTTCAGTATATTCCTCCGGCTCATGCAAGCAAAACTTCAATGAGTATAGAATATTACACCAAAGGGACAACGCACCGCATTCGTGCGCACTCTATTTAATAATATTTTACATGAGAATCATTTCTAAAGATATTACCAACACAGTACACACCCATTTTCATCCTTTTTTTATTCGATTAAATTATAAATTAAGTATTATAATTTATAGATAAAATATACGTTAAAGTTAAAATCATTTAAAAATAATATACTTTTATGTCTTCAGAAGTATAAAATGCTTGTGATACTTAGGAAACAACCCAACACATCATACATGGGATGGTATTTCAAAGGTCTGATTTAAAGAGAATGAAGAAATCGCGAATAGACTGTATTTATTACTGGTTCACAGTCCTTCACGGAGTTTCAGGAAACGAGTGGCCCCAATCACAAAAATAACAAGAACGTAAAAATATTCTAAATTTATCCTGACATCGCTTGAACTTGTGAGATTCCAGGGTCTCTACACACAAAAAATAATGTCTAGAATTAGATCAAAGATGTTCTAATTAGAGTAAGCAAGTGGGGAAACTAATACTTTAGTAGTTGCATTCAGGTTACTCAAACTTAGACCCCCCCCCCCTCTTTTTCCCAGGACAGTACTCTACGTGTCCTGAACAGATGACCTATGATTCGGGACAGGCGTATTTCACAAAAATATTTATGGCCATGCTAGATTTCGATATCATACATCCACAACCACAACTTCCTTTGGTTATTGGCCGCGAGTCTACACGAGAAGACATGTTCTCATTACACTGGGCCAATCGTAATAAAGTACTGCGATACCGAATGTCCATGATTCGCGCACATACACTTGAAGCACGTGACATTTATAATTCATCCAACCACGGAAGTACATATGAACAAAAGTATATCGAGTGCAACTGGTCTTTAAACTTTTCGCGAAAAACACCTGTCTCTACGTATGATTACAAACAGCTAGTTTCGTGGGAAATTTAAACTAGAAAGTACCACAGGTTCCTTAATAAAGCACTCCAGCAGTGTTATTAACTCAACTTTCTTCTATGACACGTATCTCTCACGGGAAACCACTCTTTTATGGCTTTACTTGGGTATCTTACAAGCCGACCTTCGTTGTATAAACAGTTGTGTGCCATATAAGGACGAGAGGGTTCTGGGTTCGAACCGGATACATCTGTGAGGGATTTACATTACGTTAATTCAGTAAGCAGGTCATCACTAAGCTATTCCGGTAGGTGCACAATGGGTGATAGTTTTTACCTTCCAAAACATGACGATCACTAGTTTGCATTTGAATTTAGTTTTTCTTGTTTCACCTCCTGTTAGGTGTTAAAATTAATTGTTTTGGTGAAGTTTCAATACGGACTAACATCTATCATTTGAAGGTTTTTTTTTTTTAAATGAAGATCACAAGTTTAAGATTACCATTCAAAACGGATTCCAATCTTGAAGCAAATTGCATTTACAATAGCAGTATAATGACCGCTGTTAAACAGTTATTCTACGATAGTACGAAGGGCATTCGGAAAAACTGCATGACAGACACGCCCGCTGCCAGATTAATTTATTCCTATGGCTTTACATGACGTAAAAGCCACAGAGTACATAAGAGTATGGAGGCGGAGAAGCCGATTATACACCGCGAAATCCATCTGCACACGCCAGCAAGATGCAGTCACTGGCGAGCAAAACGTCGGAACGCTGTTAGCCAATCAGCGCCGCCTGATAACCTGCTTGCCAGCCTCCCAGAGCCTCGCGCACCAATCAGAGGATGGGCACGCCCACATCAGAAGAACCGCCATGTCGTTTCGTCTCCGTGTACTGATTTACTTTGAGGTGAAGCTAGAGGGCGTGTTTTCAAAGCAGATCACCGCTCTAAAAAAACAATTTCAATAACAGTTAACTTGCGGGGCATGACTGCCACTTGGTTGGTGTCTTTCGGCAAGGTTACTTCTACTCATAGACTAAAGATGAGGTAGGCCTATCATTTGCCTTCTGCGCATGTGCCCAACACTGACATACCCCAAAAGAACACAACCGTCAGTCTCATGGTCATCAGTGATGAAAGTGTTTGTTTATATCTTAATTTTTCAATTGCAAGCACTATTTAATGAATAAAATACTTCTACCAATTTAAATTTAGACAAACCGCATAACAAATTGGTTAGAGGAAGTATAAAAATCATCTCTAAGTATTTGTTTACAAATCAGTTTTCTAACCTCAAATCCAAACCACGCCGTTTTCGCTAGACGTGTTGGCAAGAAGGCAGTTCAATGTTGGATACGGAGATTGGTTGTGCGCAGCCAGCGAGATCGGTCTACCTCATCTTTAGTCGATGCTTCTACTACAGGTTGGGAAGATCATTGTTAAAGTTTGGCAACCAAAATTTTTCGCCACTAGGTAGGCGCTAGTGTTGGATATGTACATGATTTTCTATGTTTTCTACGTTTAGAAAAAAAGGATAATTGTAATAATCACAAATCAAATATAAAATAACTTTGTAACTAAGTAAAATTTTTCTTCACGTAGCTTAAAATTATAATTAAAAGTTACCTTTTGTAGCACTGCGCACCTATTCTCCACGTTTTTTTTTCCCAACCTGAGTGGAATAAACTTTACTTTCGGTAAGATAAATAACTTACTGAGCATATTATTATTCTGTCTATAGTGACAATAGCTCGCCTTCATATGTGTGCGGCAATCCCAACATTACGCCTTCAGCTCAACCAGCCCCCTCTCTGTTCAATGTTCACAGTAAAATGAGCACTTTTGAAAGCCCTGCTTAAGATCTACTTGTACGCACGTTGTGTATTAATCCGCCTTATGAATTATTGACATTGTCATGGGCCTCATCACTTTATTCGTGCGTCGGTCAAGTGACACTGTGGAATTATTAGAAAAATTAAATATGTTACAAATCTGCTCATTCTTATACTTAAGACGCATAAAAAACCGAGAGGTAAATAAATAATTTCAGTTTGCACAAATGGTTACCTAACACTATTTATTTGACGTTAAAATATGGAACTATTTCCCATCCATTATTACCAACTTTATGGGTGCATGTAACTAAGTGCGCCAGTTAAAATGTATGCAGGCAGGGGCAGTGACTTTTTTCCAACGTTGATTTCAAAAGTACTCACAGAACAACCTCTCAAAGACTGCCTACTGTACTTGCGCAGCACGGGTGTGTCTCAATGCCTATCGGAACAGCCGCCTTCAAGGCCGCAGTTCCGTTTCACTGGTCGCTTGTTCAAGCAATCTCTGCACGGTTTCTGTACCTGTGTTCCTACGCGGCATTTACGCCCGACCTCTTCATTACAAACAGTCCCGTTGTGGGCCGGGTGCAGCGACAGCCTTGTACGTTAACCAACCACGTTATCACGGCATTTAACGCTCACTTCGCCCAAATCTTGGCCTTCCCATTTCAACAAGAGAATGCCAGGGAAACGAACTTCTTGTTGGTTCATTCATTTGTCGAAGAGTATAAAAAAGGAAGACAATTACTCTGGAAGAGGAGGCTATTGCAATTCCATTAACGCCGCGAAATATTTATGTTGAAGAACCACACTTTTTTTTCCCATACAGCTTTATCTTAATATTGCTGACAAAAAATTGTTTATAGTAGAGAAATATTAAGCTAAAGTGAGCAAATTAAACTTAACAAGCTAAAAATTGGTGAATGTGTTCTTTTAATACATAAACATACATACTACAAGTGCCAAAAAATCCCACCTGGGGAACACGCAAAAAATAAAGCTCACAAATAAGAACATGACGTTTTCTTGCCGACTGTCTAGCAACCTTACTTAGGACTGAACACTTACGCGAGGAATATACAAGACTGTGGAATGTACGTTGAGCGTAAAACAGCTACTGCATCGTCTACCAAATATTCTGAAGTGAATATGTCTGTAAATTTGCAACCCTAATGGGAGGCAATACAGAAAATTTGATGATAACGAAATCGAAAGACACAGTTTGGCATTACAGCTCCGAATATATCGGTTAAATTCAAAATTCAATTACACAACGCGATTGCCAAAGGATCAAAGAATATGTTACGTTGAGTGAGGACTGCGAAGCATCGCATGCGGCGTATGGAGAATGATGAAGTAGAGGGAGGGGGAGAGCCACAATTTTTGAGTTCGTTTCGCCGCGTCTCATAACTTCCGCGTATATAAAAATATTCATGTGGCGTGGTTATCGTGAAATTGTACGAGTTTAACGTACAAAAATTAAGAAAACTTAGTCGGCCTATACTCGTCAAAAATCCAAGTCGAAATACAGAAATCGTATACGGTTGGAAAGAGCATCTCAAAATCAATCCAGTGATACCCATAAAACCCCGTATGATCGAGTGACGCGATGCCGGGAAAGCAAAACATACGGCCGTGTCCCCAATATAGCAACACCCCATTTTTTTGTCGTAGATCTTTGCATTTGTATTATTCAAATACAACTTTGCAGTCACAACTTAATTAAAAATACGTGTAGTTCTTAGTGAATTGCCATTTCCCGTGCGCAATCCTTCGATACGGAAGGAGGCACTTTGAGCTAGGCAGTTATCAAAACCATACTCAAGATTGATACCGATTCCGTCTGTCGGGTTAGGTTATGACGCTGACCATCCCCCGACCAATCTTCAAGACGCGAAGTGGATTATAGGCTGTTCACTGTAAAGTGAGCACTTTTGAAAGCCCTCTCATTTGGAATAACAGTCAATAAATATGCTTTATTACAGCCTTAGACGTTAACTTCCGAGTGTGATGGAATATACACATACCTACATGGCAATATTTATTTAAAAAGGCGGCTAAAGGATAAATATGGCTGAAAGGAAAAAGTAACAAGAGCCACAAAAGTGCTCATTTTACCGTGAACAGCCTATACATTGATATAGACTGTTCACGGTAAAATGAGCACTTTCGAAAGCCCTGCTTAAGATCTACTTGTACGCACATTGTGTATTCTTCCGCTTAATGTAAAATTAACATTGCCATCAGCCTCACCACTTTATTCATGCGTCGACCAAGTGAAACTGCTAAATTATTAGACAAGTAAATATTTTACAAATCTGCTCATTTTTACACTTCGATGTATTAAAAATAACAGGAAGCGAAAGAAATAATTTAAGTTGTCACAAATTGTTACCTAATACTTTTAATTGACGTTAAGGTATGGAACTATATTCCATTCCCCATTAAAAGCTACTTTCTCGGAGCCCTGTTAAATATCTACTTGCAGGCCCGTTTCATATCCTTCCGCCAAATGTAAACAAACATTGCCATGTGACTGCCATGTAGCATCTGTCAAAATCAATGTTTACATGCTATTGTGTGTGTACATGTGTTCATATACTTTCGTTACAGTTAAAAATAAACATTGAAATGTGACTTCTACTTTTATACCTGCCAAATGTGTTGTTTGCTGTTTACAGCTTTTCAAAGAATTGTGCCTTAGGTCTATTTCAAAAACCATTTCATACGAATATTCACAGTTTAGGCCTATAAAATTATTTAGGTCAGTTTTAAGACGTTTTAAAAATGCCTGAATTAACGATAGTTCTTACGGTTACGTTACATTAACATATTTGTTTTCCACTACATAGCACATTACACGTAATGCACGTTAATATTTTGCAGCGACTGTGTTAAACACTGTTACAACTGCGGGGTAATGAACTATAGTATTTAACTTTTTGTTACTGATATGTGATGGGTTATTTCTTTAAAGGACGGCCTCAGTTCGAATAACGAAGAAATAGCCAGTCCAACGAAAAAGCGACATTAAAATCAAGCACGCAATTCCTGTCGCTCATTTTTTGTTATAGAAACTTAAAATATAGCGGTGAACATGCACACAATTAAACCTAACGAAATTTTTATTCCGCTCATATTTATATATATTGCTACTTACTGTGTATTAGATTTATTGTAATTTATTGGGGCTGGGATTGGTTATTTTGTTGAGATTGTTGGTAAATCACGTTACACGACTGTGTTTCACAACACCCAGGGCAAAGGTACAGCTTTGTGATAAATAAACATACGTGGATGTAAATAAATAACTTTGTCATATAAACAGTTCACATTTAAAACGTATAAATAGTGCTAGTAAAATATTTGAAATCACGCACACACAGGGCCACAGCGAATCGACCACGATGCACAAACGCACGCCATTTCACAGACGCAATGATTGACGAAACACACGTCACAGTATATTTATTACTGCCGTGGAAACACAAATTTATTACAACATCGTAACTTGCCTAGGTAGGTTTAAAAAACACAAAGTCTACAAACGTGATGTGGTAATTTGAAGTGTTTTCGGAGTAAGTATAATTTGCGCTTGGTTTGGTAAAACAGCTACACGCCATGTCATGACTCGCCACGTCTGCCAACTTCGCTTTGTTTCTGCCCCGCCATAATATCTAAATATATTAAAATAAGTATTCAAACATGAAAATCTCTTTTCAGTTGTAAATTACAGATTTAAAAATTATTATTTTGCCGTAATAAGTATTAAATATGCTAAAATTGAAAACAGGTACAATTTGCCGCGTACTAGCGAAGTGAAACTTCCCGAGTGAGAAAGAAACAAAGACAGAGAGATCGCGACAAAGCTCGCTCAGCAGACAGTTGCTTCAAAATTGCTCTCGTTCAATAAAATAACACCTTACCATTACGACCTACTCACAATATTTTTATTTTTAAGTGTAAAAATGAGATTATGTTACCATCGGGGCTACCTAAATATTTCAATATTTCAATAGGCATCGTTTAATTTACAAATAGTATACTAAAAAACGACATTAAAATAATATTTTAACTGTGAACTATTTCTTACCGGTCGTTGCCAACACGTCGCTGCTCTCGCTGTTGTTAATTCATATTTAAAAAGAAATAAATATTTCCAGTTATAGAAAATATTAAGGTAAAGTTTCATGGTGACATGTTATGCCTAGAATGTTTTTTCAGAGGTTGATTTTCATAAGTCGCTTCCAATCGGGAATGAACTATAGTTTATCTACTTTGTTACCAACTTTACTGGGCGCGTGTCACTCAGTGCGCCCGATAAAATATATGCCGGTAGGAGCGATGAATTTTTTCTAAGGTTGATTTCAAAAGTGCTCACTTTTAATCTATATTAATTAAAGACCATAGAAGGAAAAGTCAATTGTAGCATGACTTGAGCGGGGACTCCTCCAGAGGCCCACAGAAGATAGTACACAAAGACGAAGTCGTGTGGCAGTTCCTTTGATGTGGTCGTGCTCATTCTCTGATTGGCTACGCCAGGCATTGCGAACCACGCCTTGCATCTTATTGGCTACTGTGTACTACAAAATATTCCTTATTGACTGTGCTACCTGCTGGCGAGTAGGCTACCAGGCGCTGATTGGAGAACGTCGTCCAAGCGTTTCGCCGGCATGTGACGCCGTTTTGCTGGTGTGTACGACCATGAGTTCTCAGTCTCGGAGTGGAGTCGAGAGATTTGGGCGGCTTCTGACATCAAGGTCTTGAGATCCGATGAGGGTGAAGCGAGGTGCATACGGAGTAGCGCAGGAATGCAAGGGCGAGGGAAACTGGAGATCCCGAGAAAAACCCGCGCCAGTCAGCGGAACCGTCCGACACATGTGAAAATCCGGGAGTGACCCCGCCGAAAATCGAACCCAATTCGCCTAGGTGCGAGGCGAGTAGTTTACCCACCACACTACCGCGGCCCCCATGATTTCTCGGTTATTAGCGGTTGTTTCACATATGCATTGTTATATATCGTCTATCCGCGGTTCCTCCACACTTTTCGAATCAAAGCTATGAAAAAAAAAAACACGCCATTTAAGACGTGTGTGTGTGTGTTTATTTCAAATTATATTTTGTATGATAAGTTTTTTATACTTGTGTTAACAGAAAAGAACATAAAAGTAACATATTATCGTTAAAATTTAACTTGTAAAGGATGTTCACGATAAAGTGAGCACTTTTGAAATCAACCTTAGACAGAAGTCACTGCCCATTTCTGCATATAGTTTAACGGGCTGAGTGACATGTGCCCAGTAAAGTTGGTAATAATGTATGGGAATTTCTGTTTTTTTTTTTTATGCGCCAAAGAGTAAAAATCACAAGACTTGTAATGTATAGGCCTATACTTTTCACCTGATCTAAGCATGAATAAAATTATTATTCCCGTGGAAATGTTAATTTTACATCAGACGGAGGAATACAGACCATGCATATGGAGTAGATTTTGAGCAGGGCTTTCAAAAGGGCATTTTTTCTGTGAATAACCTATACTTATATTTTATCTATAGCCTACATTATAATACATAACTTCAATTTATAACATGCATTTATAACTTATACGAATAAAGACAGAGAGAAAATAGTTGTGTTGGTAACGCCTAGTGAAAAATTGTTCTTATGCAAAACATGATCACACTGAGCGCGCACGAATGCTGTGCGTTAGCCTTCTCGTGTAATTTTGTAAGCTTGGTTTTAATGAGGCGGAGGAATATTCTGGAAGCAGAAGTTTGGCAGGGCTTCAGGGGGAGTTGGAAGTAACGGTGAATGGAGCATACTCAGTGGTGAGCTACGGAGCAACCACTCGGTTAAAAACAGCGGAGGGGCGCTCCAAGGAAGCTGGCCGCCTACATGGCAGGTGGTCCACAGCCCCTGCGCAGTTTTTGTGTAGTTGGGCAGCTGGGCGCCCTCACACTGTCCGCCCCCCACCATCCCTCCGGGCGCACAGCATTCCTCCAGGCGACAGCCACAGCCACCCAACACGGAGCACGTCTGACAGCAGTGTATACACCAAGGGTTCTCAAACTTTCCTGGGTGCCAGCAGATTGTTTCACTGTATGGACTAGGGATGCCGATTAAACGTCGATTTTGTTGAAAATCGACTAAATCGGTTTAAAAATATCGGATTTTTGGGTCGATTTTAATGCTGCCGATTTTTTACGGAATCAAACGTATCTTTTTATAGAATCGTTTTTCGATTCAGAAATGACTTTGTGTCACTTGACATTACAAATTTTCTTGAAACTTAAATTGTGGTATTTATGGATCTTCTGTATTTATGGATTTAAATTTCTTGGCCACATTTTAACGAGTTTTTGGTTAATAGTTTTTCTGGCTGAATGAGTTGGTTCACAAGACCATGGTGCACTTCTTATTGCGTAAAGGCTGAATGATATTGTTATTAAGGTTCAAGAAATAAACTTCTCATGTAGTCATGTATACTGTGTGATTTTCTAAATTTCGTAGCAGTTATTAGTTGCTAAATATTAGAACAGGCTACAGCAATGAAGACTACACCATGTGGCACTGGGAAAAGCTTCGTTTGGCGTTCTTTTAATTTAAGACACCTTATGGTGCAACATGTAAATTGTGCAAAAAATTTGTTGTGATAACTACTGGTAATACCAAAAATCTTTCGAACCACATAAAACGTCATCATCGAAAACTACATTATTTGAAGCCCAATACATGGAATATTAGTGAAGCCAAAATGTGGGATATTTGGTTATTATGTTATATGGTAGTTTAGTATTAATACGAAAATGTTCTTAAAACATCCTAACGCATATAATTTAAACCACATTAGCGCAACAGGCTAAAAAAAAAAAAAAAATCGAAGATCTATTTGTTGTAAGTCGATTTTTTTCTACCGATTTTCTATGCGCATCGATATTCTCTACTGCGATCCTAATTGATTTACAAAATCGATTATTTTGGTAAAGATCGGCATCCCTAGTGTGGACCACTGCGGCACATGCGCAGAACCAATCCTACGCTGAGAAAAATGTTTTGTTGATTCATATAAGATTTGTTTGGTACAACCAAATTATTTGTTTGTATAGGGGCAATAAAATATTTTGTTGCTGAAACCAAATTATTTGGCTGTTCTCATTTAATTGCCCCAAACTGTGAGATTTGGTTGGTGCAACTAAAGTCTTGTTTGGCTACACCTACAGTAAGCAGTTTAGGCCGATATAAAAAAAATTTACAAGCTCGAGCTTAGTAATCTCAGCTAATGTGACAACTAATGACGCGTGAAAGATTTTAAACAGATATACTCCAAATATTGGACATGTGCAAACACTAATGATTTCAAGTTTTACAGCTTTACTTGTCAGTTTCTTGTTGCATTGTTTTATTAATGTGTTTATACGATAATTGAGCATCAATAAATGCACTAACGAACACGGTTACTATCCTAATTGGACAAAAAATACAAACAAACTTTCAAGGTGTATTTTCGAACGACGGCAGACAAATGAGTGGCCAAAAAAACATATATATAGTCCATTCAACAAAATATTTAGTTGACAGTTTAATAATTTTTTTTTTGGCCCAACACAGAGATTTTGTTTATTCAAACATATATTTTGTTAGACGAACAAAGGTAATTTTGTTGCTTTTCAAATTTTATATGCTCTGCAATAAATGTTGTCAGGGCAACTAAATATATATTTGGCCCCCAAAGAAACAAATACTTTGTTCGATTTTCTCTCAGTGTACCTGCTTGGAGTATACAAACCACTTGGACGCCCAAGAAACAAGCCGATAACGCCTGAAGCTCAAATTGTGGGAAGCTTCAAAGATTCAATCATGGATTTTAGTGAATGGTGGCACAGTGGCTACGGCGCTCGCCTCCCACCACGGCCATCCGGGTTCACAACCGGATTGTAGCATGTGGGAATCGTGCTGGACGATGCCGCTTGCCGGCGGGTTTTCTCGGGGTACTCCCGTTTGCCCCGTCCTTGCACTCCAGCGCCGCTCCATCCTAGGGTTTCATGTCATGTGTCCGGGGATGACGGTTAACAGCTCGTCATTAGGAGTTCGTTGCACTAGTTGCACTCCCCACGGGAAATTTATTAATTTTCTGAAAATAAGAGTTCTTACTGTTATCAGAACATGACCTATCAAAAATGCTTCAGCTTTCAACCAAGTACTTGGGCGACTACCGATTTTCGGTACTGGGGGAAAAAAGTGCGAATTAATTTTTTGACCAAGAATTACGAGTGCGCATATTTGCAATTCCTCCACGTATTAAACAATTGTGCTAAAGTCAGCTAACCCATGTTTACCCACTGAACTGCGACTGTAATGTGATTTATTGACAAAACATTTCAAATTTTTCATTCCATATTCCATTTTTCTTTTAGTTCTTTAAGGTTCACAAATAACATTAGAGTACTATGTTTACTACACGCACCTGTTTTTGTGTGTTCATACTTTCTCATTGTAATAATTATTAGAGTCCCTACATTCGAATAACGTTGCAAGTCACTTTTTGAGAAACAGTTTTTTCCCTGGAAAAAAAATTGTATCGCATGCTTGATTTATGCATCTTCGTGCAAATAATGACCCTCAACTTTTCTCTCCACACCCAGGAAATTTCACGGCACACTCTTTGAGAACACTGAACGAACGGACAAAGGCCGTGTTTCAATTGACAATTCATTATTTAGTAATCATTAATTTAGCAGGGTTCAATTGGAACCCTGTTGAAGTCACTTGTTAACCGAGAGGGAACTGTGGAGTAAAATCGTAGTCCGCATTGCATAACACACTGGCATAGCGTTTTCCACAAGACTATTATCAGAAATGAGAAATGTCTATATTAAAAAAAAAAAAAAAAAAAAAAAAACCTGCATGCATACAGTATAGTTTTGATTTCGGCAACACTCAGTTGTATCACATCCCGCAACGTGACATCGGAATTTAACTCATGCATAGATCTATTTACTTACGCGTGTAAACAAACTTATATAAGTTGAGTTGAGAGATTTTGGTGGCTATTACGAGGTCTTGAGAGCCGACGAGGGTGAAATGAGGCGAAAATGGAGCAGCGCCGTAATGCAAGGTCGGGGCAAACGGGAGATCCCCGAGGAAACACGCCGATCAGCGTCATCGTCCGGCACGATTCCCTCTTGCGACACACATATAAAGTGTGTGTGTGTGTATAGTATAAAGCTATCGCCGTAGTTTTCTATGCCGCCTCATATTCAAAACCAAATGGTGGTAATTTCTAATTTGATAAACAAGTAATTAGTACGTTTCGTTACATATTAAACTACCAAATACTTCATCATTCTAGTATACTAAAACGGGTCACGGTGGCCAATTAGCAAACTAAAACCACAAATTGGAACACAACCTGAGTGGTATCAGGAAGTAAAAACGGCATAGTTCTGTAGGATTTGATCAGTTTCAGAGTATACAGTATCACCAAATGAACTACACTAGAATTAAAATGTTCTGTTCGCAAAAGAACAATCCAAAGACTGCTGGTGTTCATCTGAAGGAACCATCTTTACTATAGGCTCTTCACGGTAAAATGGGCACTTTTGAAAGTCCTGCTTAAGATCTACCTGTATGCACGTTGAGTGTTCTTCCGCCTTATGTAAAATTAACATTGTTATAGACCTCATCACTTTATTCATACGTCGGTCAAGTGATACTGTGAAATTATTAGTAAAGTAAATATTTTGCAAATCTGCTCATTTTTTACACTTTGACGCATTAAAAAATCAGAAAGAAAAATAAAGACTGTTAAGTTATTACAAATTCATTTTTCATTCGACGTTAAGATAAGGAACTACTTTCTCTTCCATCGCTACCAACTTTACTGGGTGCATATCACTGTGAGCCCGTTAAATTATATGCCACGCAGGGGCAGTGACATTTTTCTACGGTTGATTTCAAAAGTGCTCACTTTATCGTGAACAGCCTATAACGTAGAAACAGCAGGTGCCCTGCTGTAGGAACTGCACTTACAGTTACGAAAAATAAATCACACATGAACAGCCAAAAATTTCTTTTCTTCGTTTATGTCTATACTTAATTCACTTATTTATATGTCCATGTACTATGAAAACCACCATTCATTTCAGAGTTTTTTTTTTGTCAAAAGCACGACACGGTAATTTACAAAAGGTTAAATGCTTGTAAACTACAGTACTAAACCTTAAAGGAACTTCTGAAACGCCACGACGATTTACTTAGAAAATAAAGGGCTATGTACCGCATATATGTAAATTTTGGTCGATATCAGAACGTTTGGGAAAAAAACGTGCATTTCGCATTTACATGCTCAAAAGAAAGACGCATTCTTAGGGCATTGATTTCCGCGAATTCCAGCCGGCCGCACACGCCAGCAAAGTAGCATTGGCGCGGCACAGCCAATAGCGAACCTTTCGCGCCAACGCACAACACAGTCAGACGAAAAGCCGTGTCCGAAATGGCAAATTTGGGGAAATTAGGGTTTAGGAATTTAGGGCGGATGGTTTCGAACGGCTTGTAACAGCGCTACATGTGACAAAGTTGTAAAGTATAGGCTTGAGGAATTTCAACGTTATTTTGTTTATCACACTACCAATAAATAACTTACTCCCAAACATTTTTCACGTCTTGTAAATAACTGATCATATTTATTTTACAAACTTTTATGTTAAAATGACTTCATGTAGATAACTGATTCTCAATTTTTCACGTGCATGTATTGTGCAGCGTTTCAAGAACAGTAAATACCGACGTTTCCGCCACAACGCGGGAAATAAAACGTAAATAAACAAGAGCAGACGATTTTACGGACCTATTTGGGGATTTAGTGTGCTACTTCACCTCAGTAAATTTCAACCCTAAATCCCCAAATATTTAGGGGCTAAACTTGGCCACGTGGTCAATTTAGTAACCTAACAATCGTCTCGTAGCCGTTTCGGACACGACTGAAAGGCGCGTTCCCAGAGCGTCCTGCAGCCAATCAGAGAATAGGCACGCCCACAGCGAAAGAGCCGGCAAACCATTGCGCCTCTGTCAACTTATCCACTCTATACTTAGCAGGGCACATCATGATTTGATAATCAAACAATGCGAAGTAGGACAACAATGTGGCACAAGTACAATTATTAAGTATAATGATTTTTAATCTAAAAATGGTCGATATAGAGAGTGATCTTCACGTTCCGCCAATTAGGAATCTGATTTACGTGCCGCTAATAGGAAATCTGCCAACACGATAAAATTACCCTAATTTAGTTCCTAAAAACAGGTACTCTATAACCTGGGTTGTAAAACGGGGCACGTCACACTGTCAGTGGTAGGGCGGAGAGAGGTTACGGGTTCAAACCCTCAGACCCAATTATGGACACTAGGGCCTAACAGTGAAATGAGAAATTAGTTCTATAAAACGGTATAATAAAAGAGTAAAAATAAGTAAAATAAAGAATACTGGTGTCTACATCTGTCGTTCTTCAGCTGAGTTTTTTTATACGCGCTGCTTTATCAATAAAGGACCACACCATCCCCCCCCCCCCAAATTAATGCCTACGCCACTGGTACAGTATACCAAATTCCTCGTTTAACTAACCCCGCAAAATAAGTATGCAATAAGCTAAAATAATGAGGGTGGGGTGTGTAACAATAAAAAGAACCTCTAAAAAAATTGCACACCGTATTCTATTGTCCAGTCGGTGAACTATGTATGGGCTGTTCACGCATAATTAATCATTTTGAAAGCCTTGCTTAGGATCTAATTTTCCTCTCTTCTATATCCAGCTGTATAAGTTTGCCATGAACTGTCGTCATCCAGGTTCACCGCAGACATTTTTGAGAACATAAACGTGTTAATAATATGCAAATTCGTGCTCGTATTTGTACAGAATAAGAAACCTTGACTTCAGTAGCTAAACATGTACATATTATACAACGGCAAGCCTTAGAACTATTTTTTTTCAATTATTCGTAGTAACTAAAAGACATGACCAAACTGGCTTCTCATAAATTTGTCGTAATAAGCGAAATCTAAAATGAGGAGTTTGGTAGCGGAAAGTAAATAGCTGGATGTTATGTAAGATATTGTGTAGGTGTTGCCTATTTGATAATATACGAATATCGAGGGCCCGACCCGACGGACATAACATTTCAGTAGACAAAGGTAGTCGAGCAAGAACTAGTACAATAAAGAACACAACAATGCTGCATGATTAGCATACGTGAGGTTTATCCTTGCATACATACACAAATCTTTATTCTCTATTAAAATTTGTACTTAAATTGATAAAAGTGGTACTACGACCGTGAACAGTATAGTTTTGATCATCTGTTGCAGTACATATAGAGAAGTAATAAAGGTTTAGGCCTGTCATGAAAACAACACAAAAAACATAGGTACGTATTTAAAAGGAGCTACTATACACAACCATTTTTTTTAAACAATTCGGGAATCGGAAATGCTTTTCCCCCGAGTTCGAATTTAAAAACGATTACGCAAATTTAGAAAGAAAATAGTTTAGTTCGCATCTTCCGGAAATGTAGGTACTCGATTGTCTTCCTTCAAAAGTTAATTATTGCTACATTGCCAGAGAATCTGGAGTGTTACGAAACAGCCATTAAAGGGTAGAGGGGTGATTAATAATACGAAAAATTGTGATTATAATTATTTAACAACACACTATACCAGTCCTACGCGTAACAAATTAAAAACACTGACATGCTACAGATTGAGCGTGCACATTGGAGAATTACGTGGAATTCCGATAAGGTAATCTGATTATAGTTCTTGATGGTTATAAAAATATGCCTGTAAACAATAACAGGAATGCACATTGGAAATAATTTCACACTAACAAATAATATTCAATGTTATATATATATATATAATTTTGCACTGATACCAGTAAATAAACTAATGACGCTTTAATAATTTTGTTGTAAAACGAAGTTGCATGATATTCAGTGGACTTGTTTGCTTGCAATGTAAAATACAAAACACTAATACGAAACATTATAAATGCGTACTGTAGTAAAAGAATGTGGCATTTTTTTTACAGATACAGCAGTGTAAAGTGACTATAAACAATAGGGAAATGGGGCAATACATGAACGGTGTTGTCAATAAAGCATACTCACCCGATAAACGATCAGGCTCCAATCCAGAGTTGAGATCTAAACCACAAATCACGAAATAGTCCACGAATCGGTTGGCCGCCGGAACTGGTGGCGAACTCATTCTGGTCTTAAGATGGATAAATCACACGGAGGCATTATAAACCGTCAACACGAACCAAGGTCTTGAGAGACATCTTCAATCCCACTTGCTCTGCCATTGTCACAGAGCAAGTTTGCAGCTGCTCAGCTGATGACGAAAATTGATCTGACCTGACAGTACGCACGGCGCGACATCTCTACTCCCGTACACGAACTATTAGCTGCTAGTACCAACATTCCCACGCGAAATTCCTTTATTTCATCAGAAACAATGTTTTGTGTTGTGAACGTGAACAGGTTTGTGAAATAAACAGTGTTAGTGTAGTATTGTAACAAAATATTGACATATTTCATTTTATATCATAGTACTCATTGATAATTTGCTTCAATGAAATCTTATTCCTTTTCATTCTGTTCTACCAATCACAGTTAATCATTAGTTACTATAGCAACCATGTATTAAAATACGAATTTCAATATTGCGCGTCGGGAGAATACATAAATGAAAATATCTTGTTTTGAATAGTAAATACCTGATTTGTGTACTGTGTAGTTATTTTAGTGAGATGAAATAATGATACTCCGCCGTTCATGACAAAGTTCTAGCAATGGACGACATGAAAGATAAAAGTATCCATCACACAGCCCAAAAGTTGACAGAAGATATACAAGATATGGATGAGTACAAGTCATTGTATTCTAGTGTTGAGGTATCTGCACATAGTGTCCTGCCATGTTTCGTAAATTAAGAAGATTAAAATACAATAGTACAGTAAATAATGTAAAATGTAGTGTCCATATAAATATTTTCATCACTGATAAGGAGAGTTTTCCAAACCCTTGTTAAAACATTATGAGAAACTCAAAAAGAACAAACACATTGGTATTATAAAACCCAAAATGTAATAGTAATAGCTGCTCTCGGTTTTCAGCTTGAGTGTTCATAAGAGCCATATGTAATTTTGTATTATTAAGAAATGTTTGTTAGGTCTAACTTATATGAATTTAAATAGTGTTTTTACAACACAACCTATTGTTATATCTTTTCTTCAACACTCATGTTTGTTCATGTGGGATGTTATTTCTGCTATCTGAGAGCATGTGATATTTTTCACGAGCAGCGAAGTACTGTAGCAGAAAGAGCAGTTACTGTTGGCGGGGAAAAACAAACAGCAGAAAACTCGCATAACTGAAATAAATATATATACAATATCTACCAAAAAGTAATTGGGCACCTGTCCATAATGTTTGCTTGTTGGTGGTCACCCCATTAGAATTTCGTAGGGTCTCCTTTTGCAGCTATAACAGCAGCCACCCTGTCTGGCAGGCTCTCTACGAGTGTTTGCAGGACATCCACGGGGATTCGTTGCCATTCCTCTTGCAACCATTCCATGAGTTGAGCAATGGATTTTGGCCGCGCCTGACGAGCCCTCACTCTGTGATCCAATTTGTCCCATAGATGTTCTATAGGGTTGAGGTCGGGGCTCTGGGCAGGTCACTCCAATGGGAGAACATTGTTGTCAGCGTACGACTACATTGTAGCCCTTGAAAAATGGCACCTGACATTGTCATCATGGAAGTACACGGGTCCATTTCGTAAAAATGCCACAATGTTGGGAGCATTTCATTATCCAGAATGTTGCAATAGGTCTCTGTGTTCATTCTAACCTGGACAAACACCAGCAGTCCTACGTCGAAGGCCGTAAAACAGTCAACTGACTTACTAAATTACCTATCTTCACGGGTGCCCAATTACTTTTTGGTAGATAGTGTATTTTATTAGGATAATTATTATTGTCCTCTGTAGTTTACGCGCATAAAAAATTCTATCTAGACCCAGAATACTGAACTTAATTTTGAGGATAAATGTGAATTCATTATTTTCATTACGGTACTTATTACATATCAGTTTTCACTTCTTATAGGATACGTACCCACATACCTTTTTATCACCAGTGTGTGTAAAAGCAAATTATTTTTCACAAAGAAATGTGTACCAACTAGTTAAGGAAGTTTTCATTGGAAACTGGACCGGTAACAACAGAGAATATACAGTGCAGTAGACTCAGTTTTTCCAGCTGAATTGGTATTGCATTATCTGAACTTCAGAACATTACTGTTAAACTAATAGAGGCCCTACAATTTTTAACTCTAATTGAAGTATTAAATTTATGTAATAACTGTGTATGTGCTGTGTCAATACTAATCAATTTAATATACTAGAAAACATCTACACTTTGCCTTTGTTAGCTCTACATTTATGATACAAAATACACGTGTTGTGGTTTGAAGATGCGAGAGAGTGATTATATATAGTCGACAGAGCTAAATTAATGTTGGAATGTAGGCCGTGGTATTTTATGAATATTATATTATATAACATGCTTTCAAGAGTTGGTCAGTATCCGAAAGAAATTTAAGCCAATGAATGTGCTCAATGCTCACCGGAAACTTAACTCAGTGTATCTGAAAATAAATAAATCAAAAAATTATAATTTTCCCCTATCATAGTTTTGGAGAATATGTTCTGAAATGTTGTCTAATTGATATGTTACTTCTGCTTATGAACAGTTGTCTACCCCACATAAAAGTTAATTTTCCTAACTTTTACCTTGTAATTGAGTTAATATGCATCAGTACTGTTGCTCTATTGAACTTCTTTCACACTCTTGTGAACAATAATGTTGCCACGTGCCTTGAATTTTGCTATATACTGAAAAAAAAATAACATGAGATCTTTATACTAAATCTTCTGTTTAGCACCACGAAGTAGCACTGAATTTGTGAATCATGATAGTTTTACTTGAAAACTTGATGCAGCTGTAGTTTATTTGTCTGCGTGACATGAATTAATAAACCTTTTTTGTTTTCTTTGTAGTAACATCACATTTCAGCATTTGTGATGTTACTTGTGTCCAGAAAATAGCTGCTTCGCCATGTGTTCAGAAGGGAGCTTTCAAAGAATCACTTCTGTCAGCCTTGAAAACTTCTGGTGTGGAGACGGAGCTCAGAAATGTGGTGTTCCACTGGATGAGGTCCCACAAGAACAGTTCCAACTCCACCAACGGATATCCTATCAAGGAGCCACTGGCTTACCTGAGGAAGGCACAGGTTTGTAGTCCCATTTCATTTTAATATTACTGTCCTCATCAATCTGCCCTACATACGTTACTTTGCAGTGATCAAACACATATAAAAAATATGGTATTGGTAGGTTTAACAATTCCTGACAACAGATGGGTCATGTAAAGGGACAGGATACTGTTTGGAAAACAGGGAAAAGTCAAGGAATTTCAAAATTGAGTTTTAACGGACACCCTGACAAGGAGACTGTTGTGTTTGTGGTTTGCTTGCAGCTTCAGTGGGAAAAACGGATCCACAAGTCCCTGAACTCAATGTGTGCTGAGCTTGGGGTGCCTTTAGCTCGTCTGCGGCTGGCCTCCGACAGAGACGAGCTGTCGGACAAGTGGAACGAACTCAGCACCTACGACATTGGTGATGGTCATCTGACAAAATTCTATAAACCGAAGATACTTTTCCTAGTGCATTATGTGGTTTGGCTTGTGGAGTCACTGATTGCTGATGCAGATTTTGATGGTATCTCCTGGAGTAGGGAATCAGTGGGTAAATTCTGGTAGACTGCACAGTACAACAGGCTAATTAATAATTTTATTGCTGTATTTAAAAATCTTCATATTAGTGGTACTCCACAGATCAAAGCCACTTATGAATTTGTAACTTGGTAATTGACTTGATTACTTGAGTCGTATTAAAAAAAAAATTTCATTAATAATATTAAAATTTCACTGTTGCAGATCTTAGTCAGTACCGTCCCGTGTATGCCCCAAAAGATTTCTTGGAGGTGTTGCTGTGGATCAAAAGTCCAAACTATCGGCCTGTTGAGTAAGGGATTTAAACAACATTAAGTGTAAATAATATTATATCAGCTTTCACAGTAAACCTTTTGTAAGTTAATGTTGAGCATTACAGAATGGCAGTCCAAGAACTTTGTATGGTAAGATGGAAATGTAGATATGGCAGAATAAAAATATGTTGCTTGCTCTGGCCAGTGCTGAAATTAAACACTAGCTTCACAGTAGTGATAAAGATTTAATACTATATTACTAATGTATTTCTACTGATAATGAATCTCATTAGTGTCATGATGATAATTTGATAAGGCTAACTTTTTTAGTTTCTTTTATATGGATTAAATGTATAACATGACTATTGCACTGTGATTCAGTAAAACTTGCCATGTATGTGGATAGGCTGTTTTTATTATTAATGCATAATTCTAGTAGTCCCTCCTGGCAAATGTTGTAAACTTAAATTATTACATCTTGTAGTTAACTATTAATAATGAGGAAGATGTGGGGAATGTCATCACCCCTTCAACAATCCGTTATGGATAGTAAGTATCTTTTAAATGTAATTAGAGGCTGGGATTAAGGGAAAGTCAGTTTCTTACATCACAAGCAGATACATTCAAATTTGACCTGGCTTTGTTTTTGTCTGTTTCATGTAGTGGCGAAGGACTGTGGCACTTCGCACAAATTCCTATTCGTGTGAAGACACTGACAGAATTGGTAAGTTTATTTAAATCTGTGTCTACTCATTATAAACAAAACTATTCCTTTGCATATTAAACTAGACCTATGACTCATTTAATAATTAACATCATGGAATATTGATTGGGTTTTGTTTTGAAGTTTGGATTACATCTTGAGATTAGGCCTATATTTAGTACCTACTGGGGAATTTTTCAAAGAAGAATATATTTAAAAAAAACTTCAAAATATAATAGTTATTATATTATATAGATTTATAACAAATTAAATGATTACAGTTTATTACAAGTTAGTATGTACTTTGAGATATTGTACAGGATGACCCAAATACTATAAGTAATATATAATGTATACAATATACATACACTCGCAATTAGGCTACTGCCCAGTGGCGAGCTCTCTCGCGTCCCTTACCCAACAAACCCCTCTTCCACTCCCTTCCTGAACTCTAGTGGTAATAGGTCGTAGCGCGATACCGTCCCCTGTGTAGTGCCCCGCTAAAAACTCACGCTGTCAATATGCGTACTTTTATATTTGGCTTAGTCTTTAGTAATATTTATAATTTTATTAATTTTCTCCCAGGCTCACCTTTGCTTGTTGAATATTATTATTACCTTGTTTCTACGTAGTTTATTGTGCGGAGTGAAGTCATTTAGCGTTTAGCTTGTATCTTGTTAGCCAGGACTTTCCGCCATTTTTCTTTTACATCGTTATAAATATTACGATTTATTTCAAACCAATGTTGTCACATACCTTAATTATTAGTTAGATACCTTTTATCATTCTGTCTACATTTCAGTGTGTTGTATTTTAACTGGGTCACTAAAATTATTTGCTTATTGTCCGGTAGTGCAGTGAGCTGAATATCTTAAGGAAAAGTGGCCTGATAAAGGCCCATTCACTAAGACTTCGGTGCACCCGTCGCCGTCTAGGACCGTAGGTCTAGTTGCGGGCGTTGACTAGCAAACAGCAGGTCCACGGGTGTGACTGGAAATTTTGCCCCGCCCTGAACTGTCGCCTACCAACCTTGTAACCAGTCCTTTGCAAAGCTTCTCTCTTATTCTTTCTCAATGTACAGACAACACAGCGGATTAGGAAGCCGTCGGAGGAGACATGACAGGCGTGCCGCTATTACCCAGACTCGTTTAAACCAATTAGTACAGGACTCAAATCCCAGTATGTTAACCCCACCAGAACCCATCTATGAAACCCTGGACTATAGCATGATTATTCCTCCGGATTGCGAGACCCCCGCTGAAACAGTGGTTAGAGTGGTGTCCCCCAGAAGATAATCGCCAAGCTTGAGGCAACTACGTAAGGTTACACAGAATCACATCCCGACATATTGAGTGTTAGACCTGCCATGCCGCACTTACACGCACCCTCTGAACAGACCAGCATTGTTAAGTTGCCACCAGGTAAAGCCATTTGTGTTCGACACCCGGAAACCGAGACACTCCCCGGTTACTGTACCATGAAATTGGTTTCGGGAAAGTTCATACAGGTTTGCATCCCCGTCAAACCTTCTTCTAGTACTACTGTCACGCGATCGCCATCATAATACTCACTCATTTTCATATCTCCGACTGAGCATTCACCTCATCGAGACAGCTGGCATCTCGGCTAGTGACGACTCTCGTGGTCAGGCGGACAAGACTGCCCGGGAGGGAAAGATTGACCCTACGTATAACCCTGGTGTTGAACGCCCCTTCGCTTAGTCAATCCTGTGAGCGCGTCAAAATGCTAAAAAATTGCCTAGCATACCGCAACGGAAACGGAAAGCGAGAAAACCCAACCACCAGAGAATAGTGAGAGGACCACCTCAATCCTTCATCCCTCTCATGGCAAGAAGTGCCACGCGCGTCAACTCATAGTATTTCAACAACAGGTAATACTATTTCTTGAAGCTTTACAATTAAATAAAAAATGCCAATCTTACTTTTTACTGGAAAAAAAATCGAGGAATTCAGCACTGTTAATGATGTGCTACCATACAGTGTCTTCATCAGATAAGTTTTGGCATGTCCTGGTTGCAGAGCGACATCAGGACGTCTACCATCTGTTGATTTGCGACAAGTAATTACATAATTTTGTGTTAGTTCTTGGCAGAATAAGTTAAATTTTTCTATTATGCTATTCCTTTTGCTTCCTCTGCTCTAAAATTATAGTATTTGCAATATAATCTCATGCTGCAATTTGTAATGTTTCACACTCGCAGGCTGTTTACACCTCACTTAAGAGGAGCAAAAGAGAGATAGCACTTTCTCTTGTGAATATTAAACTCTGCTTTCAGGGACACAAATTAGAGTTGCACTATACACACACTTGGCTGAGTTTACTCTTGGTAACAAGGGGTCTGGGCAGGTCATGACCCGGTTCAAAGACCCGTTCCTGCATGAACTGCAGCAGTGATCCATACACGAGGTGCACAAACGTGTGTGTCTGGTGCACAAGTAGAGCAGCAGTGGGCTGCTTCCTGAGCAGGACAGTGAGGGCAACGTCAAGATTAAAGATTGATACGTGGCAGTTGTAAAAAAAAGTTGTAAATATATTCTATAATTGGAAACGAGAAAGTGCAGTGTATAAGGTAATTGGCAGGAGATGGGGAAGGACATTGAAGGGGATCAGTTGTTCAGAGCTAAACTTAGCCAAGAGTGCAGGACAGCCCGTGTGAAGGAGTTTGGAAAGAAGGAAAATCAAGTTGGTGTATTGGTTACATACCAGGTGCCTTTACTTAGCTACTAGTCAGTATTTTAAACACTATCTGCTGGGAAGTGCTCTCATGACTGAAGTGTTGGAACTTCTTGTTTTAGCGCAGCTTATATGCAGAGATCTCGAGAGGGGAACCCTTGCTGGGCGTGAACCCCCACATACCGTTGTCTAGTTACCCCACTCTGGAGGCAGAGCGAACCATTAATGGAGAGAAGGGTGAGTTCAGCATGCTCAGATCAGGGACTCTCACTATCCCATTATAGCAAAAGGCTAGTAAAACATTTTACACATGGTGCCATAGGACCAAGCAATTAGTAAATGCAAAGTTCCATGGTTTTAAGTGTTGCTACTTTACGGGGGATTTTTGTAGTATAACTCTGGCTTTGCATTCTTTACTAATCACCACTTTTCATCCCGTATTCATGTCAACCTTTATTTAGGGGGTTTCATCATCTTCCTGTAGCACCCATTGGCCTTCCTCATGTGAGTAGCAATGCAACTACGTGCAGTCTGCTCACCATGTCTAGGCGGCTGGATTCTCTTGTGCATTATGGAGTTTATCTGCCTAGACATGGTGCGTAGACTATATGTACATTCATTATTAAAATTATTGTGCATTATTCAATGAAATTGCATTGGACATGCAGTTATTTTTAAGTTTACATGTAATAATATATAGTTTTATTAATTATGGCACGTAATTACTCATTTGAAGTATAATTTCATTTTTAAACTACAATTGTAAGTTTACCTGCATTTGAAATTACTCAGATTGTTATTTCAAGATAAATAATAAAATTAGACTTTTATTTGTGTTGATATCCAGCCATTTAAATTTTTGTTTTCATTGTACCACGTAGAAAATGCAGTGAAACTGATGTTACTATGGCTCCACACATGCACGACGCGCACACAACCACACACACACCACACACACACCACACACACACACACACACACACACACACACACACACACACACACACACACACACACACACACACACACACACACACACACAACTACACATCACACAACACTAATATATATATATATATATATATATATATATATATATATATATATATATATATATATATATATATATATATATATAAAATTGCACATGCATGCACACGTGCGTGTGTGTGTGTGTGTTGTGTGTGTGTGTGCATGTGTGTGTCAAAGCTGGTAAAAATCACGTTTTAGCTTCCATTAGTTACAAAGTAAATATTAGTAAGTTTTGCAAACACCTGTTTTGGGCTAATCAAACTATTTTTGTTGCATGGATTTAAACTGCACTGTTACCAAAATCACAAACATAGACCTATACCTGGACCATAGATTTAGCCTCTCTAACCAATATCAGTGAGTTTCTTTGTTCTGCCACCTAGCTCATATAAGTGTTTTCTTACAAGAAAGTGGAATTAGTCCTAAAACATTTATGTAATCATACTTGCCAGTATATGTGTATTTCATTGCAAAATATAATTTCCATCTTATTCATTTTTCATGATCTTGATTTGCAGTTGTGTACAATGTGTTGTGTGCCTGTTGTCAGTAATTGGTGCTAATCATGCTCCTATGGCACAAGAGTTCCTGAAGCGTGGCTGCCCCAAGTGTCAGCGAGGCAAGGTTTGGGCACAGGTGCTGGGATCTCAGGTTAGACAGTCTGTGAGTATATCTTTGTCAGTCACTTTTCAACCCTCCTTAACTTACACTTATCTAACAGCACCTGTTTTTTGCGAAAAGATTCACAGATTAGTTGAACACCAAAATGCATTAGTTCAAATCCACTTTCAAGTTGTTTGGTTTTAGCTATCGTGCATTTTGAATTTTTGCCAGCAAATTATGGACATGCATTGTCTGAGTAACTTAAATCTGATTGGCCCAGTGAGGTAAGAAAAGTGCTGTTTCAAAGACATGCAACCAATAGCCAAAAAAAAGTTGCAAGTGTGTGTGTAGGATATTAAAACATAGTCTGCGAAAAGATTTTTTTGTGAAAAACAGGTGTCCTTACTTATACCTCGCTTATACCTCATTGAGGCCCTGCAAGTGAACGTATTTTAATCAGTTTATTTGGGGCCAGTATTTGAAATTCTGTGGTCATCAGAAAACAAACTGTTCAATACTTGGTTTGTATTGGCTGTTCCATAGTTTGTTTAGATAGTTATCCATTAAGTATCGAAGTGAAAGCAGCAAATAAATGATGTGTAGGTTCCAGTGTTCAAGTTACTACATATTTAGTATTGGTCTGTGTGACATAGTACTTTATTTGCTTATTAATGAATGGTATTTTTTGCAGCATGTGCAACATTTTAACCGACTGAAACAACTAGTCCTCCAGTATGATCTGCTTGTTGACAAATTAATCATAAAAGTAAGTTGTATTTTATTTATTCTTTTTAGTGAGTATTTGGCATATGATTATGGTAGGATTATGATGAACGCCTGGGCTAGGGAAAGGTTTCTCTTAGTTGAGGCTTTTCGCATCAAACTTTGACCTATGACGTGGGAGATTAAGGCCGGTATTCCAGAACGTGCAGTTTGGCATTACATATGTGCTACCATCTCGGACGATAGAAAAGCCATGACTAATCCTTAACTCGCAGAACCTGTTTTATCTATGTCCTGAGATGGTATTGGATGTGCCACGGTTTATTATTTGTGGCCCCGTGCGAGGCTATAAACAAATGAAAGCGACGCTGTGAAGTGTTCATTTATAATAGCTTTTGCAAAATTAAATACCTACACAGTTTATTTGGCACGTTATATGTAGTGCTGGCAGTTTTAAATAACTGCGCGTAGAACAATAAAAACGAAAACTGTTATTAATTGTCTGACATTATATGTTTATTTTGTTCGTTATTACACTACAAATCATGGAACAATTATATGATATGTTTCGTGTTTTTAATATGGAAATTATAGACGTAAATTATGCACGTGTATTTGAACAGCAGAGTTACAACTTTCTAGTTATATTTTCATAATAAAAAATAAATCTACTTTATTTAGCGGTCATGCAAATCACAGCTCTGTTGTATTGTAGAAGCAGAAGTCAGACAATGTTATGGGATAAAATCACTCATCAATAAGTTCATTCATAACCCCAATGCGAAAACACTGAACAATACTGCAGCCTTCCATTTGCGCAGTATGCAGCATGAGAACTGAACAAAATATTATTTTAGGTTCTGGTATTAACATTTGTTACTGATATACATCTGCAGTTTTAAATATTCTCTGAAATACACATTTCAACCATTTTGTACTGCATACGTCAGATTTACTGCATTATTATTTTGTTAGTTTTACTGGCTATAATTTAGCAATTTTTACAACTTGTTGAGCCATGGCAAACGTTACAATCACAGATGCCCCAACAAGGCAAATTTATTAATTTTGTTTCAAACCTGCAGGGAATCATTGCAAAGTTGTGATATAATACACATACATACATAACCTTTAAAACCATTACTATAGTCAGTATTCACTATTTAAACAATCCATTTCCCACTGTCACGAATGCAATGAAAAAGACTATGGTACTCCGTGTGTCGCTGAACTACATATAAGCCTCTGCGAAAACATTGAAGCATTAAAGCATTAGAAACACAACTTTGTAACTATGCAAACGTTTAAAACACAATGCAAATTTGAGTTTTGCGCGGGACCAAAATATATTCCGAACAGCCAGCGGATATAGTTTTACCATTGTAGAAGGCGGACTCTCAAATATAATTTGCACACACGACATGCTATTTTCTTTTGTAACGTAATGTCTTCAAATAAAAAGGGAGAAATGCAAAATGACTTTTGAATGTAAATAGTGGGTTTTGTTGAATAAATTTTGAGAGATATAATTATTACAAATAAACAAGCCCTATTGTCAATACATTATATAGCATTGTTATCAATTTATTGTTAATTATTTTAATACTTAGTGCAGTTATTTAAATAAATAAACTGTATTGAACATAATATGTGTATAAAAAGGAAGTTGTAGTAAATAATAAAGCCTTAAAAAATTTGCTCCGACCGGGATTCAAACCCAAAACATTTGGTTGGGGAGTCAGACACGCTACTAGCTGCACTAACATGTCACACATATACTAAGACTGAATGTTTGTGTGTGTGTGTATGTGTGTGTACACACACACACACACACACACACACACACACATACACACAATATATATATATATATATATATATATATATATATATATATATATATATATATATATATATATATATATATATATATCTATGCAATACTCTTGATACCTTTAACTTGATGTGAGCCGCTCAACCTACTAGTTAACGACGATTATGGCTCATCGCTAAATGTTCCCACTTCCACTGCTACAGACGAAGAGAGAATTTTATACATTAATTCTCGGCTACCTACTCTACCAGGAAACAAAATCTTATGAGCAGATTCTCGTCACTTGAAGGTTACACAACCTGGCAGGTACGCCACACCCCTTACCTCTCGCTAAGAGCATACAAGACGCCCGCCACCGGGAAAAGCAGAGCGGCGCCGAGGAGGCACGGAGCAGAAACATTGACCCGAGTTTTTCGACTCCCACGCCAACCAGGGCAGGAGACTCGCCCTCCCCGCAGTCTGTGCTGGCAGCCTATAAGCTTCACGTATGATGCTGCCTGGCTCGGGAGTCATTCTTTCACAAACTCTCTCGTGACATCCCAGAGCACTAATTCAGTGCTGGGACCTCCAGGAACCTCGTAAGCTTCAAGTACCCCCCTAGCAGCTACTTACTACGCATCAATATCCATTGAACATGTACACGAATATTTAACTTCACTTTGTCTCTTCCAGACACCTTTTTCTTAGCTCAGCTTAACTTTAAATAATTTTGTATTCGTCTAGAACCAGCTACTCCCCTTTCTATATAGACCCAGGTTGCCTACACCTGGCGCCACAGTTACCTTCAGCTCTCCACGGTCTGATAGGTGGTAGCACAGGTCTGGTGTTTATTGAGTTTCCAACAACACCCATTGTTCACTACCCTTCTGCTTTTCATTTACAGGGTACTTGTCTGTTTTAACGGTCGGGGACAGAGTACGACGTGCACTGTCAACAGGAACCCAGAGATTATTGACATCCACATTAGATGGCTATGTGGTTCTTCCCAACCTCCGATCACTAAGTCAGTGCTGGTGGTGAGAAACAGCGACGTCCCAACCACTAGAAATACCTTCGTACAGGGAGGGACTACAAGTTAAGGTTATCTCTCACTTTGAGCACTAAGTTAGTGCTGAAGTGACCCCTCGCCTCATACTGTATAACCAGAGTAAACCACCCCACTTTTGGTCTAGCAAAAAAATCCTCGACATACATGTCAGTCAGACTTAACTGGGCATGCATCAAACTTTTATTCTCAAAACAACTGAATTGTGCTGGTTTCCTAATTTTTAGATAAATAATTACATCGCAACGTATAATGTTCTGGACGCGTTGTATTATTTATGGAAGTTCGTCACTCTGCGGCTCCGGCAAAATGACATTCGTTCTGCGCAGACATGAAGTTCTGCTGCAGTGACCATTGTCTACGACTGCTGGGTGCTGGGTTGTCTGCTGGTTAACCCCTAACTAAGGGAAGGCTACCCTCAGAGGTGGCTCTTCTCCCCATAGTATTGCCTCTACTACCGGGTGAGGCTTCCAAGGAATCTTGACTAACTGTAGAATTAAGGGTTGCGGGAGGGCTGAGGGGTGAGGCCGGTCAGTAATGCAGGCAGTATGCACTCTGCCCTACAAGGCAAGCTAGTTTCAGAAACGTACGATGATCTTCTTAGATTTCTTTGTCTACCTCCCTTCCGGGTGTAAGGCATGGGAAGCTAAGAGTGCAAACTACTACCTGATGAAAGTAGAGCCGGTGCTGCAATTCGATAATCTGTACTTCTGAATATTCGCAGCCACAAGACAGGAACTATAAACAGTGGACGGAGCATAGGTTGGTTCAAGCTGCTTGACAGGAATACCCAGTTGTATCCATAGGGGGTCAGATGGTCAGAGTTATATCCAGCTCCCTTCAGACCTCATAAAGAGTGGTGGCGGAGTGTGGAATAACCTGAGTCACTAATTCATCTGGTGGTAGAGTTGCTTGTGATATAGGTTCTACCGAATTCTACCAGGTGGCAGAGCTTAGGTGGCCACTTAATGAGTGTGTATTTAGCTTAATAGCTTGGGGTCTGCCGACTTCACTTTAGTGGGTGGAAACTTAGTAGGAGACGATTCAAGCACAATCAAGAAAATCAACATACAGAGAATAGTTTTCATTCACTTGTTATATTAACTGAGTTGACGTGTGCCTGGTTAGACTGACTGGCACGTTTGTCTAGGATTTTGCCACTAGAACAAAAGCGGGGTGGTTAGCTCTGGTTATAAGGCGTGAGGCGAGGGGTGTTGGTTACCGCTTACTTTCACTGTTGTCTTGGGTGTTGTTGTTGATGCGGGTTTCACCCAATAGTGGTGAGCTCGGTCCACTCCGAAGCGGCAATTCTAGTTGTAGGCTTCATGGCTCCAGAAGTTTGGGTTTGCCCAGCCGTATCTTGCTTCTGTACGGTTTAACAACCCTCTTACTACAGGGTGGCACGATAGATGATTACAAAAGCAAGGTGACAAGTAGATTACTGGGACTGGAGCAGGCGCTCCTGCTAGGTGTCTAAGTTGGTCGGCGAGGTCCCGTTCCACCTGCCTTTCTTACGTAGGAGGTGGTAATGCAATCCATGGTTTGATAGCAACGAGAACTAGGTATTGTTCCGTATGTCTTTTGCCACTCCTTATGTTGTAAGGCTTAGTGTAAAATGGTTTGACAGTATATATAATGCACTTAGACAGGAACAGTTACTACAGTGTAACCCAATAGCGACTTGTTGGCACAATCTCGAAAGAGTCCCCACTGATCCCCCACGCATGCAAGCTGATGAGGGACGTGGAGCCGTGTCGACCACCAAGCCTCTAGTAGTTGTGCATTCGCACAGGGTTGAGTGGCAAACCCCAGGCTAATGTCACATCAGCACTAAATTAGTGCTCAAAGCGAGAAATAACCTGAGTTTGTAGCCCCTCCCTGTGTGAAGGTGTTTCTAGTGGTTGTGGCATCGCTGTTTCTCCCCACCATCACTAAATTAGTGCTTGGGTGGCTGGAAAGAAACAGGCAGACGTCTAATGTGGATGTATTTATACGTACGGACACCTGAAGGGGGTCCGTAGTCAGGCTCAATCGGTTAATCAACAATATCCCAGTTCTTGTTGGCAGTGCACGTCGTAATCTGTCTCTAACCGTTAACACAGACAAGTACCCTGAAAATGAAAAGCGGAAGATTAGTGAACAATGAGTGTTTATTGAATACTCAATAAACATGTGACCCGTGGAGTGCTGAAGGTATCTGCAGTTCCAGGTGTAGGGGCGACCTGGTTGTAGGTTAAATGGGGAATAGCTGGTTTAGACAAATACAAGGTTAGTTAAAGTTAAATTGAGCTAAGTAAAAGGTGTCTAGAAGATACAAAGTGAAGTTAAATACGTATGTACGTTTTCGTTGATCGCCAAGACGTAGTAAGTAGCAGCGGGGTGCGAACTTGAAGCTTACAAGATCTCTGCATGTCCCAGCACTGAATTAGTGCTATGGGATTTTGCAAGGGAGGATGAGAAACAATGACTCCCTGAGCCTGACAGCGGCCTGACTTTTGTAGGTGAAGGTTGTAAGCTGCCAAGCAAGGGTGAAACTCTAAGCCAACTGCACTTTGCAGTAAAACCCTGTGAGAACGAGCTCAGACCGCCCGACGACTGGAGGGGCATTCACCTCCCAGTCTCCTTCCCTTCCTTGTTTACAGCTCCCACTAAGCTCACCTGCAGCCAGTACCCCATTATCACTGCCTTCCTATCAGGCAAAGAGACCAGGTATGGTATCGCTAACCCCGTTCTGGAGCAGTCGACCAGCCAGCCCATCTAGGGCAAACAATAGCGTCCACCACACCAACTCTACTACCTACTCATGAGGATTCAGGACCTGTACCAGTCGACAACCAGCATCGCTGCAGCCAAACAAACATGTACCTGTGAATTCTGGTAAGTCAAGTAAATCTGAAGGAGTATGTGTCCCCATCCGAAGAATTGTAGTTCTATTTTCCTCAGATTTTGTATCCACTTGTAAGCCTATACGTCCAGTGCTGTAAACAGGCAAAGCACAAGTACACTGACCGTAACTTAAAGTTACATGCCAATGCGCCTGATCTAGCGTAATCAAAACCACGCTGACCGTGACATAGTTGCCGACTAGAGAGTGTCACGCATCTGTATTTTGAATAAGATTGCACTCGTTGCCTCTGTACAAGCCGCCTTTTCTTTAATAGCACCACATTGTCATCTGTATTTTCCACTGAATGTGAGTAGGCCTACATTTGATAAGACAAAAATACACGAAAGCATGTTATATTTAGTCTGTGGCTTTCTAGTGTACACTTCTGTAAAAAAACAGTAAATATTATATAGGGCAGTGTGGAGTCAAGTATATATAAACTGTAGTCTTTTAGTTAAAATATTAAAGTAAACTAAGTTAGTTGGATATCTTTGAACCATGTGATGGTGTGTTTGGTTGCAAATCACACTCGTAGAAATACTGTTGTGTTAGATGTTACTCTCTTGTAATATTAGGTTTCCAGGTTATATTTACCAACATGATTAATGTTTCAGGATGTGCAGTTAACTGCATCCAATGATGACCAATACTTTGTATTTGAAGACATATTGTACCAGGTATGCAAAGATGGTACACTAAGTAGACAATTAAATCACTTTTTCACACTTTTCTAGGGACAAATGCAAAATGTTGTAAATCAGTCAAAGACTCCATGTTTGGCAGGTAATGTTAGTGTAGAGTAACAGACAATACAGAAATAAAGTTTAATGTTTAGGCAGCAAAAGTAATTATACATATAAAGTAAATCTCAGGTGTCTGTTTTTGTGTTAGTTCCTGTGAAAGATTTAGTTTTTTTAAGAGTACATATCTTTACTTTCTCAAAAATTGGTTTTTTACTTTCTGTCAGTATTTGTAAACAGCAAATCTTTTAGTGTACATTTTCTTCAATTTACTATCTGAAATTATTACATACCTTTATTTAGAATATAATTTTTTCGTCTCTGAATCCTGCTGCATGTCTGGTAACATTTTGGTTTTCCAAGTTAAATGGTGTTTAAGGAGTGACATTTTTTCTTTCATAAGAAACTGTTTTATGATAAGTGATATGGCAGGAATAGGCTACTAGGCTACAAATTTTATCATAAAGAGTAGACAGAATGCACAAGTACTCACAGGATAGTACTTGTGGATAGAAACACACAAACATATGTCAGATGAACACCTTTTAGATCCAGATGCGTGGTTGCGCAACATTTTGCTGGCCAGGCCAGCTTCATCAGGCAGCGAGCGGTGCCACTCATAAAAAGTCAAGCAAATAACCACTTGAAATGGGAATGTAAATTAAATACAGTATGTATTCACAAATTTCCTATAAGATATTTGAAGTTCGAATGTGAATAATTCATTAATTACTATCACAACTATTCAACTATTCACACACTAACTCAACTATTCACACACCCCCTACTGTTGTTGTGACGTGTTGCTAATGTATTTTGCAGTAGCTCATGTAAGTTGTGCCGTGTCAGTGGTCAGTTTTTGAGAGATAAGCTTTGAACCCTTCCATGGTTATGTTGAAAATAATAAGCCAGTAAGGGTGAGACTTGCACCCCAATAACATGTTGGTGGTTGGTTCTACCATTCCACAGACTGGTGCAGGTGGCAAGTGAAGGAAGAATGGGATAGTTATCTGTGTGAGATACAGTAGATGGAAAAAGATTATTTTGTGTGACTGAATGCCCTGCACTTCACACCTTGCCCTGATCTTGACCCTAAAAATCATACAAGAGTAGAAAGACACCATCTTATGCTGGCACTTGGTGTTCATTTACCACTTTGAGCACAGTGTGAAGCTTGAACATGCTGTCCATTTCTAGCTTATGCTTAGTACTTCTGTACTGTGAGTTATATTAGTCTCAGTTCTCTATAGTGGTGTCGGATCTGCTAAAATAAGTTATTAGGCAGTTAGTCGTCGTCATGGAGGAAGTTGTGTCTGGGCAGCACATTGCCTATCTGCAGTAAAGAAGAAACTTTTTAATTCTTAATCACAATCTTTGCAAGTTGAATTTTATTTCTCACTATTTTCACCACACTGGCTCTCGTCTGAGATAATGAGAGTAGTCCAGAATCGTAATTAAATCCCGGCTTCTCAATCGTGGTCTAAACTCTCAGCAGTTCCTTCAGAAGTCTTGTGGCCATCTGCTTCAGGTCAAGGTTTCTTCACTGAGGTCAAATGTGTTTGGATTGGGTACCCTCATTGAGAGAGTTTCAAGGAAGGACAAGATAATGATGTGGTTGCTAGTAAACTCTATGGTATCTCATGCATGCTTGGTCATCAGTTCCAGGCTTTATTTTCCTAACCTACCCTGATTCTAAGTGTTAGGTGTATGTCCAAGGTAGGGACAGGAGCTAAGTGCATTTCGGTGGCAGGAAGATGGTATATGACCCACAAGTCCAGGTGCGTGCACTGTTTGGAGCCAGGGAACGCACTGTCAGCCACTGTTGGCATACACACTAGCCAGGACTTCGCCAATTGCTTGCCGCTTCCGAGGGGTATTAAGTGTGTTGTACTTCTATACCATTCCACGTTAGGCATGGAGCTCAGAGAACGGTGAAGAAGATGGAATTTAGTATTGCTAAGCAGGTTGTGCACCTGGGGGACTGTATTATCTGCTAATCCACCGAGCCCGCCAGCAAGGTCATGTAATTCTGCGGCGTGCCACGGGAGTGCACCATGCATCCTGCGGTCAGATAAGGGATGATGCCCGCCACATCAGTGATTTTCCCTGCAACAGCAAACACTAGCAGACAATACCAGCATACGACTTGAGGAGCGGAGCTTAAATCCTTCCTCACCCCTCGCCAACTTAGGTGGAAGCAGCTATCAGTATATAAGGCCCTGTGAGACCCGCAGACGCCAGTCTATGTTTCCTCCATCACTCAGTCTTGGGCTGGAGGAAGCCACCTCCAGTTCATGTTCTCTAGTACGCTTGCTGATTCCACTGCTCTCTTAAGAGGCTGTGTCAGAAAAATTTGGTTTTAGATATTTTACCGCGCGGGCCCCATTTCAGACGATGAGATATAGTGGCTTCTTCATCTGAAAGAGCAAGGAGTGACCTGCAGGTATAAGGTTGGGAAATCCCTAACCCCAGGTGATTACAAGGCACAAGACAGGAAGAGTACTTGCTACGAGTTTTACGTCTGGCTGTGTGGACAGCACAGTTTCAGGACCAAAGGAGAAAGAAATGAAATTGATCACGAAACTGCTCGCGATTGTCATTTGTTGCATAGTACCTCACTACAGCTATACGCTGTTGAAGTTGGGGCCACGGTGGCTGAGCGATTAGCACAATCGCCTCCCACCAAGGTGAACCGGGTTCAATCCCCGGCCGGGTCACCGGATTTTCACAAGTGGGAATCATGCTGAACGATGCAGTTGGTTGATAGGTTTTTTAGGGGATCTCCCATTTCCCCTGCCCCTTCATTCCAGCACCGCTCCATATTCACTTCAATCACTTCAAGACCTCGCTGTTAAGAGCAGCCCAAATCTCTTCACTTTGCTGTTGAAGTCGTCTTCAATAGATATTCCTATGCGCCGCCATCTTCTTGGATGCAAACTACTCATTGCGAGGCAGTTGTTATGGAAGAAGTACAGCAAAATGGCTATTATTCAATTTGCATAGTTTAATCTGTATGTCCAAGTGTGAATCTGTAATTATTTGTGGTGCTTTAATGACACATGTTTTAATGATTTGTTGTATTATTCCCGGAGAATTAAATTTAACCCCAAAGCTGCAGTCTCAGATTCATGTAGCTATACTCTTCCTATGAGGGTTACGCAAAAAATATGTCGGAGTACCATATTATTGAGGGTAAAATGATTGCACTTGTTTCGTGATAAGCAGTGGCTGTAGGTATTAGCAAGAGTTTTTCTAGTTTTGTATTTAAGTTATTCAATTTGTACATAAAATGCAAATTTATTTGCCCCATTGCCTCCAAACGCCGAGAGGTTTGTACTAAGCATAGTAAAATTAATAGTATTAAGAACTTACCTTATCCCTACAAAGAAATGCATAAAGTAACAAAATTTCTGTTTAATTTAAACTACCTTAATTTCCTAAATTGTGTCGTTTAACCACATTAAGTTCATGAAGACTTGACCTAACCTAACTTCATGTAAGGGGTTGGGTGTGCTGATGTACTATCACAAATTCCACAAAGTACAATAAGGACTAACAGGAGTAAGATACTGTAATTAAATTGTCTCAAAATAAGATATATGATTTAATTCTGCGAGCCCTTATTGTCCTTATTCCGACACATGATAGCGCATCTACTCAGACACCCTTGTGATTCACCTATAGTGAAGTTATATCTTATTAGATATAATGCAGTTAAATGACACAATCTAATTAGTAATTTATTCCTGTTATTCATTAGTATTCTTTTTCCGAAATGTGGTGAGAGCATCAGCACACATACCTCGTGTAATTCACCTATCATGAAGTTAGGATTAGCTTGGTTAGGTCCTCTGAATTTTACACAGCTAGGCAGGTACCAGCAGTATGCAAGCCCTTCCTTTTTCAGCACTGACACGCAATATGACGAATAAGCAAAACAAAGTGGGTGTGACTGTTACAGCCCCTATAGATCTGCCTACACAACATTAGGTTATTTATTATTATGCCTATTAATTTACTCTCCAACTCTACAAAACATACATTTGTGCTAGGACTACTGACTTCAAGAATTATATTACATAAATTGTCATTACATAAAACATATTTAAAGTCTTACAAAATCAGCTGTCTTTACTTGTCACGCATTTCCTTTTGACTAGAATTTTTAAATTCGTCCTAAGTTACTCCACTTTCCTGTGAACTGCCCAGTGCCCACTGTAGACAGGTAAGGCATGTTCACCTGCATCTTGTGTTGTATCATCATGCTGACGCCGTTGGGTGAGACACGAGACGTACGATGACACAAATACTTACTGGTAATTTGGGCGCCAGTGGTGCTTCCCAATCACAGCACTATTGAGACTCAGGGTTCTCAGGGATGTTGTGGGTTCTGTGTGTCCATCTCACCCGTGCGTACTTACAAACATGTTGGCAATACTAAACTTTTAATAATAATTACTGAAATAAACAATTGAATAAAACATATGTGGCTAGGACACTGTCACTACTGAATAAAATAATTGAGTTCACTGTGGACTTGTTTTTATTGATGTTGTTCGTACACATCAACGTGCCAATGAAATGATTATTCTGGTTATGACTAGCAATTCCGCTTGGGTGCTCCCCAGCCCATAATTAATCTAGTGCACGCCTAAATGGATGATCTCACAGAGGTGCATGAAAGCACAGCTTTCACAAGGGAAGAGGGCCGACAGCCACTAGGTTGGACTAATTGTTTTTCCCTGAAGACAGGACATGGTGAATTACAAATGAAAATCCTTAATACACATTAACACGTGTGAAATACTTGGCATCACTAACACAAACTCGTCAGGGCTCGCCTTCCAGCACGTGGTTAGTGTGGTGACGACCTGTACACAGAGCCGGCTAAGACGGGAATAATTTCACCGTACACTAATTACACAATTACATACACCCTTGAATGATACATGAAATAAGATAGGACGCAAGATGAATATTCACAATAAACACACACGTATGAAAACAAGCTTAGGTGGCGGGGATGCCGCTGGATGAGGTTCATAGCAGACCACGTGGTGCAGGTGAAAGTGCAATATTTCTGCATGGAAACGGCAAACTAAATTCAGATAAAATATTATTCATGTTGAGCAAGTGATTCTCTTTACGATTAGTATTGTTACAGGTTTGTAACATGCCTGATGGCGGTGAAATCAAACATTGCTGTGACCGCATGGTCAAGTACAAAAGCATCAATTTACGTGAAAAATACATTGAACACTGAATAAAATTGACATAGAACCCTGAAATAAATAATTACACATACAATGTTATATAAATAAGCTCTTAAAATGCAGTGATGGCGTATGCAAAGACTTGGCTTCAGTCGGCCACGTGGTTATACGTGATGTTGATATTCAAACACGAAAATTACCCTTAAATACATACATAAAAATAAAGCTCTTAAAATTGCGTGTAGCAATTATGCAGAAGTTACAATAAAATGCCATAAACATAGGCAGATGGTACCTGATTCAAAATGTGCGGGTCGCGTGACCTCTCCTACATCTTTCTCCTCCTTCTCCTCAATTGAGTTAAAAATGCCACAAGGGCGTAAGAATTACTAAAGCGGAAGCATAATGCTGAGGAAAATGTCTGGCAAAAAACGTACGTAAGCAAAGATTAACTGCTAAAGTACATGACTATGGAAACCTAAATCAGTGAACAAAAGTTGTAGTGTGTACGTGACAGTGTCTTAACTCGCCAGCTCTCCTCGACAGACTGTCCAGATACAAGCGTCGCACGGACCTACCATGGCCGCCTACGGGGTTCACATAAGCGGAAGTGCTATGCACGCTGAGTGAAATATTTTATATTGAAGAAAAAATTGCACAAATAAAATAAAATATTGTTTTACATTTCTATAATTTTATTATGAATTTCATATTAGTTTAATGTCTCTTTGTGATGGCGTTCATGCTGGAATATTAAGCGTTTTTAATCTCGGTGCTGTGGGCACTTTGAATATTCATAACCAAACGATTCAAATTAGTACAAACACTTTAAAACATTTTAAGACATTTAAACACTGTAAAGACAATATAACACATTTTACCCGGAAATTAACATTTATAGGAAAGTTCAAAATTATCGGCCTCTTTGGGCATGTGTGGAACACGTGACACATGTGCACCATCATGGGCTCTAGCGCCGCTGGCTGTTAGCCGGCGTCAATGCTTAACAAAGATGTTAAACATTACTAACCACAGAATATAATCTATAACGTACCTACTTTTTGACTTCTCTGGGGAGGAAAACAATCAATTTTGTTGCATTTCTTTCAATAATTTTAGGACCATTCTCTTTCGGGGCTTCTTTAAAGTGGCAGCTACAAAGATGGATCCCTATCTTGTCTTATATGCTGAGAATGGTAATTTTTAAAGTAAAATACAAGGGCTTCATACTAATAGTTTAGTCCACTGTTAATAATATGCCTGGTAGCGTACACAGAATATTTATTACTTGCCGTAGCCTGTTACTTGTAGTTTTTCTCGTTCCAATTTTGATGAAAATAAAAATAACAAAGGCATATTGCAGTTTACAATATTTATGGTATTTAAAAAAGATGTATTTCTGGGCCTTTTATAAGGATTTTTATTATTACACTTGAAATATAATTACTTCAAATAATCTCAAGTACATACCGACACATACAAATTCACCTTGATAATATTCAACCTTATCTTTTGCGAAATGAAAGAATTTACACACCTTTTTTAATATTATTGTAATTGCAAACAAATGCAAAACAATTTACCGTCGCTCTTTCGTGATTACTATTACGCAAATATTGCGAAAGACAAGAAAACCCTTACTACACCGTAGAAAACTACTGGATCATGCTTTCGTTTGCATCCAGCACAACAGTTGCTAGTCAATGGTACAGGATATGATGTCGACTTCAACAGCATACAGACTGTTCATGGTAAAGTGAGCACTTTTGAGGCCCCAGTTACATTTTCCTTTCAGCCATTTTTAAGCCTCTACTAATATATTTTTTAAATCATTATTTCCATGTAAGTAATAAACACAGTTTGTATATTCCACTGCACTTTGAAGTTAACGTATAAGGCTAAAATATAATATATTGATTGACTACTATTCCAATTGAGAGGGCTTTCAAAAGTTCTCACTTTAATGTGAATAACCCATAAACACAGGGACTAAGTGTCACGTTGTCAGGCATTTTGAATCAGCAACTTGAGTCTCACACACTCGCATATCCAGTACACAAGAAATATGCAAAATAAATTCTTAATTCTGTATATTTTGATCAATACCATTTCAAATAAGTAGTTTTGCAATACTGCCCAGGGGAACAATTTCGTATTTCTAGGGCGGGTAGAATAAACGGGAATGATTAAATTTACGCAGAAGTTGCAGAACCAAAATACCTGTTATGTTTAAATAAGGTATGCCTTTACACACTCTGATTCTTTTCCAATGTTCACACTCTGATTCTTTTCCAATCCTGTTCCAGGGGTTTTTTTTTTAAAGTGCTTGTAGTATTTTGTTCTGCTGCAATACTTAGCCTGTGCAAGTAAAACTGGCAGGATAATTTGTCTTTTTAACACACTAGTTGGATTTTTACGACAAAATTCGTAGTTAAGCTTTGTTTTCCACATATTGTAACTTTGTTTATGAAGTAAATAACATACATAAGTTTGACATTATTTCCTCTTATTCCAACAATACTTTACTTTATGACATATACAGTTAAATAATTGTTATGACTAAACAAAATCTTGAACATTCGGCTACTTTATAACCAAACTAAGCTACATGTTATTGCAATGGCCCATACAATTCACCATATAAGTAACATGACAAAATTTAAAAAATGTGTATGTTGGACATAAATAATAAAACCACAATTAATATTGTATGCGCCTGAAGACTTTGAATCAATATCAAAATAATTAAGCATGGTTCCAAGAAATATCAAAATAATTTCCAAGTAAAACACCAATTTCAATAAATCAACAAATGTAAACAAATTGGCACACACACACACACTCGCATGCTCGCACGCACGCCCACACGCTCACATGCACGCATGCATTAAACATATTAAAAGTTGTAACATTTCACGAACTACATACGGTAAGCTAAGAGGACTAATTTTTTGAAACAATATCATTACATTTAGTGTTTAATGTGGTACTGAACAAGCTACTAATGGAAATGTATACTGGTAGTAATTTATCAGCCCCTCTAAAATTAAATTCCATTGCAAACCAACTGCGACAAGTTCATATAGAATATGCCGTAGTGTTTTATATTTAAGGTCATTAACATTCCGTTTCCTAATGGCTGGGCATGACAACATGAAGTTTAAAATTATTACAGAGGAAGTTGCCCTACGCTACACTACGTTTACGTTATAAATAACCTAATAAACAACAAACCTGTGTCACAGTATCAGAAACGCCATCTCTAGTTTCTTCATTCTTCGGTAGCGTACTATAATATGAAAACAAATTATTTCTTTTCTTGTCGCACATTATGATGGCATGCGCTCCTAGTGTGTATTTAACCAGACACCATTTACATGTACAAACACGAATACTTCATAACTGAGAAGTTGACACCTTCACTGCACACTGGAGACTGAGACTGTGAAGGCATGGTCGTGGTGCCTGTACACCCCCCCCCCCTCGTCTTTTTCGCACTGTTATTTATGATATGGTGAGCGTGCCCTGACCAGTGCCTCATCGACCTGACCCATTCGCTCCCCTGCTGACCAAGGGACAACATGCAGAAAAAAAGACAGGAAATAGATTTTCTAGCTAGTGGCCAACACTTTACTCGAGCAAAAATGATCCTCGCTTACATAAAATAAAGTTTGAGAGTGGGGGTAAAAAGTGGCTTAACAATATCGAGTTTAGCAATGTTTAAACAACACAATAGTTTGAAATTTTTGTACCTTCTGTTAATATCAATAAAATAATTTTATTTAAATTGGTCACATTTGGAACCCAGAAAAGAGGGCAGATCATCCATCCTTATTTGCTATCGTTTCGCATCAATGTAGCTTTCTAATTTTTCTTTCTCACATAAAATGGCATGTTTTTCGTTCAAGGTGTTTCGAGTGAACTGAATTTTAAGTTATAATCTAAACCAAAGTAATGTTTTAACTTTGTACATTTTCCTTATGAAATGCGCTGACGAAACTCATCCTTACAGGTTCTTGGGGGGGGTTTGACGCCCCCCCCCCCCCTTAAATCCGCCACTGTATCTCCGTAATAACATTTACTGAAATTGCAGTGTAAATTGGTTTATCGCTGATAACATAGGTAAAAATCAACCCAAAAATTTTATAGCTATAATGATTGGAAGGTAGTAGTCGTAACAATTTCATACTGTTTTAATATTCACATATTTTTATAAACTCTTGGGTTAGTTTTAATTTATGCCGATGTATCCTGAAATTATTGACATAATTCTTGCTATACTAAGAAGATACCGAATGATAAATAAATTAAAAATAACAATAAGTTGTATGTATGTTATACAATTTCATTCTTTATAATTTCATTCCATTACCAACTATAGTTTTGGAGAAAATTTATTTTTAAAATTAACATGCAAAAGATAAGGAAACTGGTTTATGAGAGACTCCGATGATCAGGGACTCCTGGGGTGTGACTAAGTAGTGAGGGAAGAATGAGGGAGGGTGGGCTCTTGAGCCAGGATGCTACCACCAGGTTGAAGAGACACAGGATGAGAAACGCATATCTCCACAACAACAGTCGCGAAAGTTCTCATATGATCATTTGGGTTGTTATAATATGCACCGTAATTCACCCAACATATCCATAATAATATTGAGTTGGGGGGTAATATATAGGACATTAATTCCCCTTTTGATTTTTGTGTAATTTTTTTATAAATATTTAGCTTAATTTGAACTTATTTGGTTGTATTCCGAAATGGCTGACATAATTTTAATCATAGAAAGAAAATACTTAATGATAAATTCATTTTAATTATGCAGAGCTGACAAGTTTCACTTTCACTATGTAAAGTTTCATATCCTTACTGTTTATAGTTTTCGAAGAAAAACGTCATAAAATATAACATTATAACAGATAGGGGATTGAATTTGTGACACAGCCTCTTAAGGGCCGGATGAAGCCTACTATTTATATCAACCCCTCCAGAAGCCTCTTCTGCACCTGCAGAAACGCCGCTAGAAGCTCCTGGAAGACTCAAACACTGCTCCTGAAGATGCCGACAACTCCTTCCTTACCACCCATTGGTAACGGTCGTCAACTGTCCTCTTCAAGGATGCTTCCTGCCTTACCGGACGGTAACAGCAAACCTTACCATTACCCTTCGGGTAGTAACCACCACCTGTCTCTTCAAGACAACAAGGTAGATAGTTAGAACCAGTTGTAGTAAACTACCTAGCAGCTATTATCACCTTCTTCAGGTTAGAACCATCTTGCCTTCACTTGGCTGAGCATAGTTTAACTTCCGTGTCAATTCAGGTTAGTTGTAGGAGGTACTATGGGCCACCATGTCTATTGTCAGTGAATATACACATGATCTAAACTGACTTCTGAGTACTGATTTCTGGATGTCACTGTGATACCTTTATGTAAGAACCAGCCAGTTATAGTGAAGCTGGAAAACCACGCTCACCAAAGATAGATACACACCTATTAGACGGCCACCCATGTTATGCCCCTGGGAATAGTACCTTAGAGCCCCGACCATTAGGAATACCTCCACTAGGTGTGTAGCCAGTCAAACTAATCTATACTCTGCCATCGCTCTCTATGGGGCTGGAAAGGGTTAAGAGTTAGTCTTGACGAACTAACCCCTGTGGATAATAAACCCAAGTCTCATAAGTATGCAGCCTGAGAAAACCCACCATTCTGTCCACTGCTTTCTATGGCGCCGGGTGAAAGGAGTTATGGGTACAACTCTTTTCTGTGTGGCTGCAGTCCTTGGCGAAACACAGTAGGGAATTGCGTCACCAGTTTCACTTTTGTGAGGAGGTAATCTGTACCTACCCTTCTATGCCATACATTCGGAAGAGAGGTGCACAGAGTAAGTCTAGACAGACACCTTACGCCTCCAAAATTAGCTTGAATTGCAATCCTACTTGTCCTTCTGCACTTTGCAATACTCTCCCGCAAGGCAGAGTTCTTACCGCCCAGCCACCTGAGAGGCCTAACTTCTCAGTGCCACCCTCTCCACTTTACCCCCTATCATCAAGACTGAAGGAGCACCTCATCTGCTAGTTGAGGCTATTTACCAGGGAGAGAACCACCTCTGGGTATAGCCAACCCGTGGTTTGGATGTCACCAGTTCAGCAACTGCCAGTCTATTCTGGGCTCCGACAAGATCAGCAATACTCCACATCCTGGTGAAGTCAATGGCAGCAACCAGCCCTCACCTCGTCTGGGACAGCAGCCTCTAAGGAGCATCTTGCAGCAAGGTAAACCAGTCGTTAATGACCAGGACGTTCACCGGGCTGTGACAGTGACATTAGATTTTGTACCTCTACGACAGGCCACAAGACCTGTATTATATAATGGCTGAGCACCAATAAAATACTAAGTCAGGCACTTTTATGTTTATCGAGGTACTGGCGTCACAAAACAAAATGTTAATATTGACCACGACAACAGCCTCTTACTTCAGCCGTCATGTTACCACAGTTTTTGTGGCATTGATCTTTAAACGTTGTGTGTCAATAGTTGCAGCAGTGTCCCTTCCCACGTGGAGCCTTAGAGCTTCATAGGGCAACACACATCAGTGGTTTTCATGGTGCCCAACGGGGGGGCCACGGTTGCGATAGTACCGACTAAGCAACAGAACTAAGCCAGCCAACCCCGTGAACTAGTGACCTAACCGGAAGTCAAAGTCCACGTAACCTCAAAAGGACTCTGGGGAGTCCTGAAACACCCCGTGGTGTTCAACACCAGAACTACATAATATTGGTCTCCGAGCCAGGCCTCCCTGACAACCAAGAAGCCGCAATGGCTGAACATATGTTCAAAATGCCCAGGAATATCCTGTAGCCACCCTGATCGTAATCGTAAAGTTCGGACCCCGTCCAATGCGCTTTGGGAAATGCGCCTAGATGAAGCTAAGTCATTTTCTTCTGGGTCAGTAAGCATAATGCGTCAATTCCCTGTCTGCTGGCAGCCATTGTTGACTAGTGGCGCTATCTCTCTGCACGCCCTTTAACTCTCTGCGAAGTTGTTTCCTTCTGGGTAAGTAAGCATCGTGCATCAGTGCTAAGTGTGCTCATCACCAAAAATGTGGTTACTTTATAGTATTTGTACGAAATACCATTCAGCTTGTAGACATTACTTATAAATACTTTCTCTTCGCATAAAAAAATTTAAATTGAATATTTCTTGCATTACATCATGCCAAAATCACAATTTTAGTGTTTTTTGAAATGTGCAAATAAAATAAATGAAAATATTTACAGAAAATTTGACAAGGGTTAATGAAGGGACATGTCTTAAGACATTTTAAGGTATACTTAATAAGAAAATTTATTTTACCAAAAATTGTACATAATTGCAAATTAAAAATATGTAAATATATTCTTATTTTAAGCAATTATTAAAAATTGCAAAAATATTTCTTGCGTGATTTAAAATGTATTCCCTTGGAGTAACTTATGTCAATGCAAGTTATCTAATTTTGATAGGTGAGTTAGTTTTCATTATTTGTATGTACATCCCAAAACACTATAGTTGGGTGTTTTTGTGCAGGTGATGCTGTGCTTCTCTCGTGACACAGACGTACTTTCTGTGTTCAACCACAGTGCCAGCAATCCGGTACATGCTGTTCTTAAGAACAAAACTCCTTGTGTGGAAAATACTGTTATCTTCCCACCCAGTGGCATCATACCTTTCCATGGTTTCACCATGTTTGGTGAGAGCCCATAAGTATTACAACTTGTCAAAGTCTTATGTGTCAACACTGATGTACTTGTAATTTTTTCATTCTGATAGTAGTTTAGGAAAACAGATTTTTTTACAAATGGAAATGTAATCAACAAAGGTCCACTTGTACATATTGTAAGCACTGCTTTATGGGGCATGTACCTTAAGAAACTGCATAGTTCCGAATTCAGAAATTTTGTGGGTGTTTGTCATGCCTGTTGTATTACCACTTCTAAAAATAACTATCATTTTGTTACGGAAAAGTATACGTACATATTTTTAAGGTAGTGAAGCAAACAGTCATAGTCTTTGTTATATTGTATAAATTATGTCACTTTAATATGTGACTGCTGATATTAAAACACAATTCTGGTTGTCTTGTATTGATTAACCTTCAGTGTGTACAATTTGATGCGTGGTTATTTGCCTCATTGCATAACAATGGTTGCTTTATTTGGTTTCCTTTTGAAACTGGGAGTCTAGTTCACGTGGGTGGATAGATAGGTAAGTAGTAGTATTACGGCTAGTCTTCTGGGGTGGCTAACATCAATGATACACCTGTCGATACTGTTTTTGACAGATGGGAATATCCCTGGAAGGAATATTCTTTCACTTATAAGCACCAAGATTTAAATTTGAAATAAATGTTTGTACATGACATCACATACTTTTGGCTAAGAGTAAACAATTGCATGTCACACCAGGTTTTCCTGAAACTGGGTGGTCCTACTACAACCCCATTTCTCCCATGTCCAGAGTTACTCCCATCAGTCATTTACTATGGGTGTGTAAATGTTGGGTAGCAGTGTGGTGCCAGTCTCAGGAGTCCTACTCTTAGGTGGCTTGTTCGTGAGCGATGATATTCCATGTTTCTGTGTACAAGGATTTGCAGGCAACAGTTCTCCTAATTTAGAAATAGAGGTATGTTTTCCCTTCTTTTAACATACTCTTGTCAGAGGTAATGAGGAGCATGAAGAACAGTAAATAGGAAATGGTGGGTGTGACTTTCTAAAACACAACATGGCATGATAGGAGAGTTGTCTTGGAAACTGATTCCTTTCATATCTGGTGCAGATAAACACTATGTAAGGGAGAAAATCTCTTGCAGTTGTCCAGTTCCTGAAGTGGTGTTTTCCTTAGTGGGCCTCTCCAGGGAGGGCGGGGGGGGGGGGGGGGACAACCAAATTTCTGTAGTAGATGTCTGGTATATTACCCATCTCTAACAGCCAAGATAATCCAGTCAGCAGTGTGGGCATGTACTTGCACTAACCATAGAGTTGGTACCATCTTCATTTGGTTGGTGGGAAAGTGGGAACAATGGTGTTGGCTATTGACTGACTAGGCTCGATGGGAAATGGTGAGGCAAGGAGTCTTCACTCTTATCACAAGAGTATGGTTGAATTAAGTTGAAAGATTTGGTAAGCACCCAACAACTAGGTGTTTGGTGTTTGTGGTGATAAGTGAATTGGGGATGGAGTGCAAGGGTAGGGGAGATGGTAATACCCAAAGAAAACCTCAGTCCGACTGTGGCATTCAGAATCAAACCCTGACCGCCTTAGCAGGAAAAAAGGTTTGCAAGCAAGTAGCAATTCCATCATTTGTTGTTCTTGTGAAAAATGAGCCTGTTCCATGCTGGTTGAGTGTTGCCTGTAAGCAACATAATGTCACCAGTTTTATTGAGTCTGTGCAATACCTGAGCCTGACTATGCTGACTACTGTAGTTTCTTTCCTTAATGCCGAACTGGCTGACTTTGATAGGATGGACGTATAGCTTCCCTCGAGAAACTAGGAAGCTGATGTGTTGCTAGACCATAAGGCGGTCACTGGTTAATTTTTTGGTGGCATAAGGGGTATAGGCGAAATGCACCACAGAACAGCATACCCAAGGTGCAAACATACATGTAGCTACTGTTGGGGCACTGCTGCATGAGGAGGTCGGGACGTATGCAATACACCTCAACAAGGTGGTTTCCCTCCCCCTTTGTGGTACACCCTAGGGACATTAGGCCCTTGCTCACCAGAGCATGTATCCTGGGCACTTGTGATCTTAGCTGCTTTGGTCTTGTCAGCCTAGTGTTTTAGCATGAGAATAGTTGTGTGAAAACAACTGCTGCACGTCAGAGGTGTTACATAGAGGTGCCACGAGCGCTGTCAGATACCTATCTAAGCCTCGGCATCGAGTTCTCCCCCTAGTGTAGTGTAGCGCCAAACACCGCTGCTCATTTCGCCTCTGCACTGTTTGTACTCACAAGGGAGTCAACCCCTTGCCACCTGAGAGGCTGGCAATCAGCACAATGCTGTGCTCCAGTCTGAGTGGGTGGACCCACCCTCTCACTTACCTTGCCCTGGCCGGCAGGCACTGAACGTGCATGCTCGCCATGCATCATGAGAAGTTTCCCCTCCATGCGGCCTGCTTCAGCCACGTCTCTCAAGAGTACTTATTCCTATGCACATCCTCCAGACAGGGCAATTCACGAGCAGTTCTGACTGGAGAATCTTCTGTAACTCTCTATATCTCGCCATGCTTGCCGTACTGCTTGCCTGCAGCAGTAGCAGTTAGATGTAGTGTTTAAGTTACTATTGTCAGAACTTGTGTTTCTCAACACACTAGGCAGAATCTCTGCCTACGCTGGGGCGTAGCTGTACCGGGGTCGCTCTGTCCCTGAACTTCAATCAATATCTAGGCCTCTCTGCAGCAAACAGCTTGGTAAACTTGGTCCCTCATCCATCAGACACTAGCGGGCACAGGTCGGAGATATATGTCTTGTAAATTTTTACTAATGGAATAAAACCTATATCTACCAGTGAACCTCTTTTTGGTGATATCATTCTCTTTCGCATTCACCTCCCTTATCCACTTTGCCTTCTGTGTCCATATCCACTTATCTACTTCTCTGTGTATGCACAATCGCTACGATAGAGTTTTGAACCAAAGACCCCATTGAAGGGCGCTCTCACCTCTTGTCAATGTTTGGTGATTAGTTGCTAGCTGGTAATGCCACTCTTCTAGCGCCACTGTGGCAAGGGGAAAGGGAACCTTTCTCTAAGACTCCTTAGGCTTGAGGAGAACAAATACATTAAGACATTATGACTCAGGCTACATGCTGGTCACGCCACTTATTGAGAGTTGTAGGGTCCTTATGTGGGAAATGCTGTGAACTCAGAGGGGCAGTTGAGATCTGTAGCTGGTGACACCGCTCACTCAACTTCTCATCGAGGGAAATCAAGGGAGCCCTTACCCCAAGTTGCTATAGGATCGAGCACCGCCCCTCGTGCACATTCCTGCGCTGATTGATAAATAAGACTCCGGCAGGGCTTTACCCCAAGGCACCGGCTCCAGAAAGAGTAGATTCCTTCTTGGGTGGACCACGTCATAACCTGTCCTCCCCTGCACTGCTACATAATATTATATCACCTTCATGGTCATGCATGCACCTCCAGGACACCTACTGAATCCGCTAAATCATAATTATCTATTATTCTTTTGATTTTTATCCTCTGAACATAACGTAACATTATGGACAGAGCATAGCTGTGTTCCCAAAGCTATTTTTCATAAATGCCTCATCACCGAGTGCGACAGATGAAGGCCGACAAGATCGCAAGAGTCCAAACTACATGATCTGGTGAACCAGAGCCTAATGCCCCCAGGGTGTACACTCAGGACCAAGTTAAGGCAGCCATATTGCAATGGGTCACATGTGTCCCCACACACTCCTGGAACTCAGTGCCCGCAGCCCCAGTGTCTAGCGACACCTGGTTAAATGTACCCTGTCCACTGTCACCTCTTCCGCCTACACCCTTGAAACGGGCCTTACCAGCAGTCGCGTAGCCTGTTGCGGTGCCCGTAGCAAGGCAGCTCTCGCTAAACACCACTCATCCAGCTTCCACGGAGAATGACCCTGTCAAGACCCCCCTCCGCCCAAGTCCACCTGCCACTGTCTGCAAAGGTACTGAATGGCTAACCTGGACCGCAGGACCCTGCAAATAAGGTAAAATCATTGTTGAGGAGACTCTGTTTCCCTGGTTTCTAAGGGGATACTGGGCCTGTACACCTTCATTCATTTTGCCATATTAAGTCTATTAGTCATCAACATTAAACAGAGGATGCAAATGACATAAGAATATCAGTTACATTTATTAGATGTAGTGGGTGATCAAAGACAGGCATGGTAGTATCTGATAATCAATTGCAATGTGGCAGCATAGGGGTGGAAGTAGCTGGCATGGTCTTCTCAGGAAGAAAATTACTCTCCCCGATGCTGGTGCCATGGGGTAAACTGCTGGATCCCTTATCATATGAGTGGCATCTCTAGCAACCTAACCTGCTGGGATGCACATCTCTCGACTGATGGTACTCGAGCCTGTAACAACTCTACGAGGTCGCTCCCGGTATCTTCTCAGCAACAATTGAGTGAGCTATGTTACCGCTATAGAGCTCAACTTCCTCTCGGATTTACAGCCTTCCCCATCTAAGGCTGCTGTGGTACCCAGATGAGCGGCATGACCTGCTCGGAGTCGTCTGAGTCCTACTGTGAACTCGAATGTCTGTTCTCAAACTTATAAACTAAGAAAGATTCTCTCTCCCCTTGTCTCGGTGGTGACCAGTAGGGTGGCTGGCGTTACTTGCCTGTAGTCATAACCAAACTGTGACAAGAGGTGTTAGTGACCTTCAGTGTGTATTTACGGTAGTTTGATGCTAGTTTGCGGCTGTCATGTATGATTTGGAGGTACTTAGGAGGAAGGCACACACAGTAGGTAAAGTGGTAAAAGGAAGTTGAAAGCAAATAACTAATTGACTGAACCAAATTAAGTATCTGGTAGATAGATATATGCTTTAGTTCATCATAAGACGTTATAATACTTGTACCTCGACCTGTGCCCCAACTAATATCCTAAGCATAGGGACAGGTTTGCCAAGCTTTTATACCATATGGTTGTATTGAGGGTCGAATGAGAGACCAAGAAGAGTGAGGACTCCTTAACGCCTAGGTCTGGCGCGGACATGCCACTCAGGGCAGCAACTCGGAAACTTGTCAAAATACCACTCTTTAGCAAGAGCACGGTGTTTGTTGAAAAATGCAAGTTCGAAGTTAGACTAGTACAACAGATATAATGAAAATAATGTAAAGAGACTGAAGGTAAGCTGTGTGAGCCATAGTGATAGTTAAGTCATGGAGCTCAGGCTGGAGAACAAACTCCATTGAACTGCCTTGGTTCTGGATGTGTATGGCAGGATATGTAGGGATCTGAGAACTTGGCGAGCAAGGAACTCATGGTGATAGCTGCATGGAGGAGAAAACTTCCCCTTATGCTGTCACCTTGTTACTTACTCTTAGTGGGATTTGCTGTCGGAGGGTAATGCAGAGGTACTTCCCCCCTGGACGACGGTGAAACCGTGGTCATCGCTTGAATGGGGTTTCTCGTGGTGCCTGAGTTGTTGGTTTTGGCCAAGTCAATAATTGTGCGTTGAACTTTGGGTGGCTCGCAGGCAAGCGATGGGCGAGTAAGTGCCCGGGTTGGAATGTAAGCTGGTGTGACATTAAGGGCCCCCTGACTACCCTGGTAACATTAGCTGGCCGGGCAAAAGTAGGTGTCTTCTTCAGTGGCATAGGTGGCAGTGGAGATACTGTGCTGGGTACATGCCAGACGAGGTTAGAAGTGGAGCATGCTGAGCTGGTGTTTGACCCTCTTTTACGTGAAGCCTCCTTTTTCTTCCAGGAGTATACCTGGTTGTCGACTGGACCACTTTCCCTTCCCCATCTTGAACTAGCCCTAGCTTGGCAACTTTTCCCCACCCTACCCTATAATGAGGCACAAGGTTGGGTTAACCTTGACACATGCCAGCATGCTGCGCTACTGAGAGATGCACTCTACGGCCGACTTCGCCCCATCTGAGTGCGCAGAGCGAAATAAAATTTGTTGACCGCTGAGACTTGAAAATCATAAATTAAAAAGACTTCATACATTGGTGAGTCAACTACGTAACTGAACTTCACTTCTGAAATTATGATCTTCCGCATCCAATCAAGAAGGAACGTGCCAGAGCAATCACCTACGAAGAAATAATATTAATTATTTTAAATATACTACACTATCCTGCCTGGCCAAGAATTTCCAAACAATCCTCAAGATAGCAGCACCCCTGTGACCTGACATCAAGGCTCACCTACCTCAGTCCGAGGCGCATGGAAATGTCATCGCCTCCACGAGGGGAGATAAGAAATTGAGCGGCGCTCCCGCAGCAGATAAACCAGCTCCTGTGTACGCTACCCCCTCACCCCCGGAGAACTGCTGACACAAGGCGATTTTCGTATAAAAAGAAGAACAGTCCTGTGGTCCAGCAGAGATGCCAGGCTCACCAGCCGCATAGGTTCGCGAGCTCTCCTACGGTCTGCAGAAGACTCTCTCCTCTCCTCTGTAGCCCACCCAGGGCTCAACCTCCATCTCAGCAGCCCGAGGCAGGGCTCGAAGCTCTACCTCCAGTCAGCCGCTTGAAGAAGGCCGCCAGCACTCCAGCCCCAGCTTGGACTCGGCTTCCTTCTGCTGACCGCACAGGGACAGCTCTCCACGTTTGGTAAATCCAACACCTTTACCCACTGAACCTTACCTCAGTCAACTTCCCTTGACTCCTGCGGTAACAGTTTGTTGCACGATTTACGTCCCTCTGGATAGAGCCCCCTTGTTACACTTACACTGTAAATAGCGTACTTTGGACTTATTAATTAATTAGGAATTTGCGTACGAATTAACTGTTTTATTAGATTAATTTTTCCCAGGCTCGCATTCGCCTGTTGATTAGAGAAATTTGCGAATCAATATAATTGACAGTGTTTTAATATTTCTTTACCTTGCTTTTAGTGTGTACTACATTAGCCGGATCTCTGCTAAAGTGTTGATTTAAGCGTAATGAAATATTACGTTACAGACTTACCCCTTTTGTGTATCAGCTACAGTAATTTTAATTTTAGATCCTTTGTCATTGTTCTTTATTGCTTAATTAATTTTATCTTTAATTGCAGTGCTATCTGTTCAATTAGTTGCGCAATAATTCTAATTAACCTCACGTCTTGTATCTATCTGGCCTTGTATAGGCTGCTCACGGTAAAGTGAGCACTTTTTAAGGCCCTTCCAAAAGGAACTAACCCCTTATAAATATACTTTATTGCAGTCTCAGATGCTAACATTTCAGAGTGAAGAAATGTATACACTGTGTTTATTAGTCATATTACAATGTTTACATTAAAAAGTGGCAGAAAGGTAGACATTAATTGAAATTAAAAATTGAGCAGGGCCTTAAAAAGGCCTCACTTTACCGTGAACGGCCTATAGTGTGCTGTATCCTTCAGGAGGTAGGTCCTAATAAAGGACCAATCCCTGAGATTCCAGGGCACCCGCTGCGGATACAAGACACAAGGTCTAGTTACTTGGGTTGCCCTTGTGAATGGCAGGTCTGCAAGACTGACTGCAGATTTCGCCCCGCCCAGGACTGCTCATTTGCAACCCCTGTTCACAGCCTTATTTTAATTGTTGTATTTCACTGCTAAATGCGCAAACAGCACAGATGTGCTGGAAGCCGTCAGAGGCGACGTGAGTATTAATAAATCAGCTAAGTAATAACTCAAACTCAAGTACACTGATATCTAGTGAACCTGAGAGCGACCCTAATTGACTACAATATAATATTATCTCCTGACCATGAAACCCCCTTGAAGCACTTGCTAGGTTGGTGTGAACCGGGCGAAGAATCTGATTTCGAGGAAACCCCTATCCAATCAACCCCTACACAGAGATTGAATTATATTACTGACACACCGAACCCCTCTAGCCGATCAAGTATTGTAAAATTGAAAGCTGGCAAAATACTTTGGGTTTGACCCGAGGACAGAAGTACTCCCAAACTTCTGTATGATAACGTTGTCATCTGGAAAGAAGATACGGGTTCGAATCCCTGCCAAGGTAGTTCCTCGAACGCACCCGGAACAATCCCTAGCCAACTTTATCCCCGTTCGACAGTCAACAAGGCCATGGCAGATAAACCCTGTCAGTTCAAGCCAGATCATTCACCACACCACTCACTCATCTCTCGTTTCCGAGTAAGCATTTCACCCTTATTGGGACAGCTGGCATCCCATTTATTGACATCCCTTGTGGTATGGAGAATAAGACTGCCCAGAACGGATAGCTTAACGCTCTGACTCATCCTGGGGTTTGACTCCCCTCCATCTTGCAAGGCCCGAGAGGGCAGTCAGCGCCTCAACCACTTGATATCCAAGAGGAGCATTTGTCAACCTATTAAGTTGATAGTGGGTGGCCAGTAAGTGGTAGACACAGGCTGATGGAATGAGGTATGGAGAGGTCAGGTGAGGTGGGAGGCCTGTATTACTGGTCTTCAACCCAGATACTTGGCGTGCGGAACGTCGCAATCTGACTCAAGTTCCAAGCTGGAGGTTACATCAGACAGCAAAGGGCGTCCACTCTCGTGGCTCTCTGGAGCGCAGAATGTAGTTATCTGACCCAGGTGCCACGAAGAGCAGGATTCCTGTTGGGAGTTGGGCTATCGTTTCCAAGTAAGAAACCTGGTACGTGGAACATTGCGGTCTGACCAAGGCACTTGCTGGAAGGTCGATAGTCCAAGAGACATTTGCTCTAGTGAGGCCTATGAAGGCAAACTTCCTAAACTGCACTTCGAGATAGCTATCAATAGGAAAGGAAAGGAGCAAGGTGTCGGCTCATGGCTAACCCCAGAAGAGTCTTACTAGGATATGTGATGAACCGGAAAGAGAAAGGAAAAGGTGTGGGAATACAGAGTGCTGGAGATGCAACTCAACCAAGTCCAATTTAAACTTGTTTTATTGATCGCTCAATTACAACACACATCAATTAGCCTATACCCTGACTGAGGTCTGAAGGACGGGTGCTAAGTTGCCAACTGGTATAGTTACCTATGTCTTGGAAGACGTGGCAGCGCGGTCAACCCCAAGACTGCGGAACTCACACTCGTGATAGCTGAGAGTAATCTACAAGGTAGCTGGAAGCATGGGAACTTAGATATGCTGATGGGCAGCGCAGCAGTGTCGTGTAGAGCAGAGCTCTCGACTGAACAGTATAAGACTGTTGCGACTTGAAAAAGTTGATTGTTCTTCAGGCAGCGTGATGTTCTGCGAAGGCGAAATTTGAAGTCTGGTGACTCTCTGGCAGAGTAACACCGGGCAAGTGGATTGGCGCGAGACAGCCTCAAACTGAGGACTGCGGGTCCTATTTGTACTCGACTCACAGGGCCAGTGCGGGAGTTGTAGGGTATGGAGAGGGAGATGCTAAGGAGAGAAGAGAGTAACTGGGAGCACCAGAGACTTCTCCTCACGCACCAGGCACTGGACGGGTAAGCGGCAATGTGATGCAAAGTGGGTTGTAGCGCAGCAGGTGGCAATGGCCAGGCAAACCACCCTGGCTTGGAGGGTGTCCAGTGGCATGTACAACGTAACAGCTCTTGTTAGGAGGGGGCTGCAGCTGTGGCAAGCAGTACGTTTGTTACCGGGCCAGCTTGAGGGACCACAGCATGGTGGTGCACCGATCCACTCATCACACGCCTGTCAAGGTATGTGGATTGCCGTCTTCCAGGTGTTATCTGAAACTCGGCTGCATATTGATGTCTTTATGACAGATAAAGAGGCATAGTGTACAATAGTGCTCAGCATCACGGTGGGCCTAGGGGGATGGCCACATGTTGAGGCTGTATATGTACAAACTACTGTGCTTGTAGTGTATCATTCTTCATATGATTTAGGGAGCCGGTGGGTGAGGAAGGTCTGCTAATGCGACTGAGTGAGAGACGGACCTCTTAGATCCACTAAAATATAGTATTGTCTTTGTAATTATACACTTGCAGAAATAATTTTACCATCTTAGTACGCATATATCAAAACCTTGTACATGAGATTTGATTACAAAATATACAAATTTTTGAGCCAACCTTTTGTAGCCTTGTGAAAGGACTATTGTGGCATGCAAATTTGAATGTGCCATGCATTTGCATGTGTCAGCCAGACCGCCAAGCCTCTAAGTTTATGCCAGGCAACCACAATATTCACACATGTGTCCTGTTTTCATGACATTATTGTTTTGACCTCAAGTGGCTGAATATGTTGAGCAAAGAAACTTAATCAAATTTTTATATGAACTCTGTGACATGCAGTTGAGACAATCAAAAATATGCTAATGGTTTCTGATAATGATACTATGAGTGCTTCAGGGATTAAACAGTGAGATTGCCATTTTCAAGAAGACTGAATATCCATTGATAGTGATATACATTCTATTGGGTTGTTTACCAGCATAAATGCTGGAACATTAGAGAAAGGGCAATGGAAGATCATCAGATATTGAAGAGATGATGAACAAAGTGTGATTATCATTTGGTTCAGTGTAGTCAATGTCAAATAAAGATCATGTCATGTTGTGTCCCAGGAAAATTTATTCCAAGACTTTTAATTTAAGAGCAGAAGGAAACCCATCAACAGGCTGCACGCAACATGCGTGAATGTTTTGATTCTGATCCTTATTTCATGAATGTGAGCATTACTGGAGATGAGCTAGGGATCTACAGTTACAATCATTAGGTGGAGAGACAGTTATCTCAGTCGAAGTGACGATAGCTTTGATGGCAGAAGAATTCATGGCAATCACAAATCAGTGTGAATGTCATGTTGACAGTTTTCTTCAACCAGCAGGGCATAATTATTTTTAATTAAGTGCAAACTAACAGTGAGTACAAAATACATCAAGACCAGTGTGAAAAAGCACCTTATGGATATTCCCAAAAAATACTTTCAGAAGTGGTAGTGTTTTAGTTCAGATGGGGTCTATTTATAGACTAGTTTTTGTTTAGTGAGCTAGTTTTATTTTCGGGACCAAGAGCAGATATTTTTGATCAGACCATCAGACCTCATACAAATTATAATTACATAGTTTTTTTATAAAAAAAATTGAGTGTTAAGACCGTATGCTTTAATAGTGTGTCAGTGTGTTGCAAACAAGAGAGAGCAACAATTTTCTAAATTTGAGCCACGGTGGTGGAGTGGTCAAACCATTCACCTCCCACGGTGTAAATTAGGCTGATTCCCAGCAAGGTTAAACTACAATTGTTGTGTTTCGTAAATATGGCAAACATTGTTGGGAGATGGGTTTTCTTGTGCTACTCATGTTTCCTCTGTAATTGTATTCTATTACAGCATCATCTTCACCATGTTTCATATCCATTAACTCTAAAGACCGTAGGTGTTTAGTGCCACCTAAATCTTTCTGTTATTTTTTTTATTCACCTTGCTTTCAAGATTGCAACTATGTTGCAGTAGGGGCTCTCCGTTCGCCCTTGATCGTTGGTGTGTAACATGTTGGCAGCGATGCCAGTGTGCTACCTGTACGAGAATCCAGTGGAGCTGTACTTCACATTCCGGGCGTTTTACCTACGCTACTGGTTCCGCCTCCATGAGGTGTCATCCCATGAGCAGGGAATCTTGCCTCTGTGCCTGCTGTTTGAACGTCTCCTGCAACGGCAAGAGCCTGAGCTGTGGGCGCACTTCCGGCTTGTCGGCGTGCAGCCGTAAGTGTTCGAGAGCTCTTTCTTGCAATTCTTCTCTCAGAAAGTTTCTGTTTACACTAAGAATAATGCATAGTGAAGATACTTGTTTGATGACACTTAATTTGTACATGTGTGCTCCTTGTGTACTTCTTCTACTGAGAAGTTTGGAGAGGCGAGAACAAGTTATTGTGTAGGTTATCAGAAGGAGGCAATTGTAGACTCAAGATTGCTGGATACATTCCTGTGCCAAATGCCACGTTTTGAAGGGAATTTCATTGCTTTTCGGTGTTCCACCATAGAAAAATATTAATTTTTAAGGTTAGGTGTCACACATAATTGTAGAATGTTGTGACTATTTCTTCTGTCATCTCTTGCGAATTTAACAAAAAGTTGTAGGAACACTTTTTTGGATTGCTCTGGAGAAAGAACCTCTGTGGGACGTGGCATGCTTAAGTGGGTGGACTGCCATTTGAGTATATGTTTGCTCCTCAAATTGTTATTGCTATGTAGGCACAGTATGTCGCAGGGTGTATCACGCTATGAAAGGAAATTCTTGCCTCGTTATATGGTTGTACCCTGTTTTGATACCTATGTGAAGCCAGTCCCACACTTCTCCATCCTGAGCTTTTAACTTGATGAATGCATAAAGGAATGACATTTCCTGTAGTTAGTCTGTAAGTTGCTATCCCACCTGTATGGAACCAATCACGGGCAAGATGTGTCGCAAGGAATGAGAGCACACCACCTCACCAGACGTTGCTTACAATTGATTGTGAGGATTCTCCTGCTGATTGACTGACGCCACCAAAGAGAGCAGCAAGCACCACCTGCAAGTAGATCTGATCAGACACTGTTTTTATGTGGCTGCCAATACTTTGTCACATGTTGCCCAGAAGTAGGAATCTACTGAATAAAATGTTACATACATTATTTCCATTTAAAATTCCTATGGTAGGAAGATGAGATGCATGATGTCAGGTACCAAGCCTGTATGAACAGAATGATAGTCCGAGGTCACTTTTGAGACATCTGTCAGACCATCTCCCAACTGTATCAGAGTTTTCTAGAAAGCCAAACTGCAATTATGCAATTATTCTTTCCTTACAGCAACTGCTTAGGTAGGAGTAAGGCTTGGTACCATAGTTGTAAATAAAAATTAAATTGGAAATGTAACATTATCAGTGATTTGTTTTCATATATTAAGGAAATCAGGGATCATGTTCATAGAACTCTATGGAATTATTTTATGTGATTGAATCGGGCAATGTGTGCATGAAGAAATTGACGTAACCTACAGAAGTAAAAACCTATGGCCGATGTATCCGTAGCTGAACACACAGTTAATGTAACTCACAGTAGCCAAACCCATGGCCTATGTAATCCACAGTGGCCAAAATCACAGGTTTCAAATACTATTTTTTGCAAGTGAATTGAGGAAAAAGTAGGAAAAATTAGTGTAAACCAGGAAATTCTTACCCACCATTAGGGGATGGATGGATGGGGAGAACCCACAAAAGAAGTATAGGTGAGCAAAGACAATATTAAAAATTGCCTAACCCCTTCAGTTTAGAAAAAAATTAATAACAGTTACAGATACCTGCCACCTGAGTTGTTACCTTAATGCCTTTAAGCAGTCTGGTTTCTGAGCATGCCTACTGACTCCTGTTGCCATAGCTCAAACCGTTTAGGAGCTATAGCAGTTTGAATTTCGACTCACCCTTAAAATTATACATTTTAGGTGGGATCAAAAATACACCATGAGGCAATGTGAAAGTGAAAGTGTTAAGGAGCTTGCGAAATTGAAATGCCATAAGTCAAATCATTTTATAAATATTAGGAATCAAAAAGTGACCCAAATAAACTCAAATTTTTTTAAATCCATTGTTTTTGACACACTCCCCCTTAAAATAAGCTTCTGTGCCAAATTTCAAGTTCCTAGGCCGAAATTTTGTGGAAACAAAGCAAGCGCTCAAATGTAGAAAGCAGCAAAACACTTAACTCCTACTTAATACTGTATCCTTCAAGGGTTTTTAGTGGAGCCTTGTGCTGTGGTTAAGGAAAAGGTGGGAATATGCACCAAATATAGCATTTTCTTGATGCACAATTTTTGGTATCCAAGGTGCACGAAAGAAAATGGAACCCCATTAAATTAGGGGGAAAAGTAGGAAAAAGGAGTGTCATCTAGACAATTCTTAGAGAATGGCTAGGGAAGAACGCACCAAAGAAATTTGGTGAGCAGGGAACAAATTTAGTAAAATACCTCTTTCCTCCTCCCAAATAAAAAAAAAAATATTGAAATCAGTCAGTTGTGCCCACTACCTAAGTGGATTAAAGCTTGCTGGTACCCTGAGTGTGCATACTGAGTCCTGTTGCAATGCATAAATTAATTTTGAAATATAGTAATTTGAAATTCAACTCCCTTTAAATTCGTACAGTTAAGGTAAGGTTGACAGAACACTGTGAAACCATGTGAACTAATGGGCTTTAGGAACATGTTGAATTGGAATGCCTTAGGTCAAACCATTTTGGAAATATTTGGAATAAAAAATCGACCGCCCCTAAAATTTCAAAATTTTTAAAAATCCTTAAGATGAGTTAAACTTGGCCTTAAAAGATGCCTTGGTGCCAATATGCAATCTACTATCGATAATTGTGTGGAAACAGTGCACAAGCGAAAGTCGAAAGCGGCCAAATGTACCCTCTGTGTTAATCTCAGATGGGGAGGCAGATGGGAGGGGTGTAAATGGAAAGAGGAAGGATGGGAATAGGTACTGAGAGGGTTGGCATCCCCCCCCCCCCCAATCTCGTAGGGCAGGTACTGCATGCCTCTAAATTTAGCATTTTTCAGTACCTAACTTTTGTTCTTTATTAATAGCACAGAAATATGCAGTCAATATTGTAGATACATTTCTGTTCTTATGTCAGAAAGGTGCAGCACTTATTCAATAGTTGTGTGTTCATTCACTGTAGTCTTCTTCAATGTAATTTAATCATTTTGTAGGTTCTGAACTTACAACTCATGTACAAACTCATTTTTGTAATGACTTTATTATATTTAATGGACACATATGAGGTACAAAAATAAACTTTTATTGTTTCCGCAACTTATAAAATACATGTGTCTTTATTTAAAAAAATCTTACATAGTGACTCGGCACAGGCTGTAGTTTAGACAGTGAGGTGTGTGTATGTGCAGAGTGAGGGTGGTGTTCAAGTGGTTGATGCGGGCGTTCAGTGGCCACTTGCCTCCTGAACAGCTGCTATATCTGTGGGATGCCATCCTGGCATATGACTCGCTGGAGATACTGCCTGTCCTCGCTGCAGCCATCCTCAGCTTCCGCAAGGACAACTTACTGCAAGTTGATACCCTGCAGTCCATTGAGGTGACTGCCACTACATCCTGTTGCGTTGTGTACCTTGGCTCATGCAATGACACATTCTACCAACATTTTTATTTTTATACATACTCTATAGATGTAATTAACAAGTTTATATTTATACATGTCTCTAATTGTCTACCTGACGAACTAAAAATGGTCAACAATTATGGTGTGCAACTTAAACAAACAGACATTCAGAATAGGTGTCCAAAAAACTATGTATATTTTCCAGAATTACACCACGACTTTCAACCTCCATTAACTTCATAACAACAACAAAAGAAAAACTCTATAGATAACAGTATACACAAAATTAGACACTCCTGACAACTGGCAAAACACAGTATGTTATTGATGTAGAAATTTAAAAGTATTACATTTATAAAGTGACGCCGTCGGGTGAGACACGAGACGAATGGTGACACAATTTACTTAAGGTAGGTGGGCGCCAGCTGTGTTTCCCAGACACCACACTGTGAGACTCAGGGTACTAGGGATGCTTTGGGTTCTGTGTGTCCGTCTCACCCAAGCGTACTTACAAAACACTTTGCATTACTAAACATTTGAACACTGAAAAAGGCGAGAGGTTGTTGTCGTTACAAGGAAATACTTTATGCACTGTTAAGATTGCTTTTATTTTGCCACTCATACAGAATCGTGCTAGGATGAATTTTATGGTTGAAATCTCTGACATGTCTAGCTAACTCCATCGGGTGCTCCCCCAGCCTGCAATTAATCTAGTGCACTCCTAGTTGGATTACTTCTCCGGGGTGTTAGAGAACACATTCTCCACAAGGAAAGTGGTCTACAGCCTCTAGGATGGACTGTAGATTTTTCCTGACAACAGGACACGGAGAATTACAAATGGATATGAACACGTGTGATTATTGTACGTAACTAACGCGTTGTCGGGACGCGTCTCCCAACACGTGGTGTGGTGACGGTCTTTACACATAGCTGTCTAGGACGAAAATAATGTTACCGTACAATTTACACAAATACATATGATACAACAGGGGACACGAGATGAATGGCCACAATAAACACGCAGATGCGTGAAAGCACACTTATATGGCGCAGATGCTGCTGCTGGATGAGATTCGTAGCGGATCATGTGGTGCAGTTGAAATTGCAGTATTTCTTCTTAAAACTGCAGATTATTGTCAGACAAATTGGTAGTGGTGTTGGGAAAAATATAACCCGCAGATAGGAACTCATAACACGCCTGATGGTGGGAAAATCAAACATGAAAAGACTGCGTGTTCATGCATACAAGGCATCAATCACATGAAAATACACGTAACCCTGAATTAAATAATACATAGAAGCTTGAAATTAATTATGGTGCACATGATATTACACAAATAAATCCTCAAAGCGCATGAATGGCACAGCTACTGACTTGGCTGCTGTTAACCACGTGGTCGCATATGATGTGGCCGTAAAACAATTTAAACATGACAAAACCCTAAAATACATACGTAGAAATAAAGCCCATAATATTGCACGCTGCAATTAAACAGAAATTACACTGAAACGCCTTTTACGAAGGCGGATGGCACCTGATTTCAGTGTTGCACGGGCCGCGTGGCTTCTCCGATATCTTTCTTCCTTTCTCCTCGATTAAGTTTAAAAAGCCACTGGGCGCAAATTATTAGGTTAAGCAAAAGCATAATGCTGCGGTAATGTCTGGCAAAACGTACGCAAGGCAAAGGTTAGCTGGTATACTAAAAGTGAGCTATGATAATCTACATCAGTGCAAAAAGTTTGGAGTGCGTACATGACAGTGTCTTACCTTGCCAGCTCTCCTCGACGGACTGCCCAGAGGTAGGGGTCGCGCGGACCTACCATGGCTGCCTACGAGGTTCACACAAGCGGAAGTGCTATGCACGCCGAATAAAACTTTTATCTTTTAAAAGAAATTACACATAAAATAATTTTAATAGAGATTTACATTAAACATTTAAATAGTGGATTTTCTGTATTCCTTAACTGTCTTATATAGACATTTATTCCAGAATAATAACGTTCTTATTCTTCGCACAGCATGCATTTTGAATTTTTACCAAACATTGAGCAATATTTTGCAATATGCATATTTAACATTTAAAACACTTAGAACCTGAGAAATAAAACAAAAGACATGGTTTACACTCCAAATAAATATCCCGTTACAGGAAAGTTCAGGTTATGGGCTCTTTGTGCACGTGCGTGCCCATGTGTCACATGAGTGGTGAGCGCCGTCATGTTCTAAACGCTGCTGGCCATTAGCCGGCATCAAAAGCTACATAGTAAAGTAATCATTTTCAGGTTTTATTTTTATTTTTCTGCCTCTCTAGTAAAGGTTTCCAGTAATGTGGATTTTGGATTTTTTGTTTGGGTGTTACCTTTCAAGAATATTTAAAGTATAATTCTATAGAAAAAAGTATCATTGAAGCTACCGCAAGTTATTTTTACATTTACTGTTGCAGTTACATTATTCTTGCTTAATATAGAATTATTTTCGTTATTATTATGTATTTCAACGGTACAATTTTTGCAGATGATCTCAGAAAAAAAAATTAATTCTGTTTCAGATGTCAACAGTTAAGAAAATGTGCATGTGACGAAAATTGGCAATTTGATTATGAAGTATAAACAAAATATGTTGTTTCATTGTTACATTTTCATAGTTTCAGAAAGAAATGTTGTTTTCAAAAGTTTGCCTCAAAAAGGCAAAAAGGAGACCAAATGTTTGTGGGATGCACTTAAATTAGTTACCTAATTTTTGTAATAACAATTGGTGTATTCCCTTTTTTAATGGCTATGCAAATCTGGTGATGTAATACAAGTCTTATTATTGTTTTTTGTGCATATGTGCATTGTTCTTAAAAATTTTCCAAAAAAAAAAATTAACAAATACCTTACAGACTCAGTAAAAATGTTTCCATGCTGAACTTTTATTTTATACACTGTGATTCTTAAGTCCCTCTGGGGTTTCAGACATTTATTGTAAAAAAAACTGTTACATATACAGCAAGTTTTTTTATACACCCTACAGGTGCTCAATATGTGCACCTATAGTGACACAGCAGACATCAATCTTGTGATCAAGTTCCTGCCATACTTGTTCCTCCGTTCCTACATGTCATGGTCGATACCAGTGACTGCACACGTGATCCTTTCTTGCAGTTGTGCTAAGTCATTTGGCAAAGGGGGCACAAACACACAATATTTGATATACATTGATGCATAACGCAGCCAGCACCTGAGCAGGGCACGTATTACAGGCCGACTGCGCCTTATCTGAAAGGCAAAGTACGCCGGGGCAGGCCTAACTTCAAGAATCCAGCAGTGAGGAAGGCAGGACTCATGACCCCAGTTAACGTTAACAGAGTCTCAACAATCCTTCTTCTCTCATGTGTTCCTTGCTCTGTTGCACTCCTAAACTAAGCTACACGCTGATACATAATCACCCTCTCGAAGCAGCCCGGAGAAACCCGCCAAAACCACAAGTTTCCACTCTGCCGCTCCCATACGAGGAGCCAGCACAATTGAAAATGTGCGCCACCAGGGAAGCGGCCAATCAGAGAGAAGTCACAGCCTCCCCGAAGGGCAAGATGCTGCCTTAGATTTCATTGCCTCGGAGCGCCACTAGAGATAAGGCTCTCGACTGTGCCGTGACCATGGATAAAGCAGTGACTTCTGCGGCAACTTCTGACTCAGTAAGCCAAAGGGGTCCCACTCAGAGTAGAGGATCTCACCCGTGCCTGGCTACCATGCTGTGACAGTCGACAATGCTGTCCAGCTCCAGAGGACACCAGCACCCCGAAGGCCCTTGACTTCTTCAGCCACCTACAACATCCCATGGAGGTTCAACGCTCACAGAGGCCTTAATCTTCCTTGGGTACCCAGCAGCTCCAGAGATGCCGACGTCCACCAAGGCTCCAGCACTGTTGTCCTACCCAATCCCCAAACCCCCCTACCCTTACCTACTACCGAGTATCGTGAGGTTGCGACAAAGACGTCCCATCTGGACCTCCCCTTAAGGCCCTAGCCCGGCCACTGCTTCACCGCTGGAGTGAGATAATCCCTTGTTGAACATATTAGATCCCTTTGGGTATCCTCTACTTAAAGTTAGGATTATACACCTGGGATAACAACTTTTATTTTACCTTTAATATTAAACTACCAGTTCACTTGATACAAGTATCATGTTACACATTTTTCGAGGTTGCCTCCACCTGATATATTGTGAAGAAGCTTCCGTATATAAATATTTTCTTTTAAATTATTTTAAGTGTTAGATCCACGTTGTTATTTATAGTTACATTGATTCTTGTGGATTTATTCATGTACCTCAGACTTATAGTGTTCTCAGTTAATGTTGTGTTTTTGTAATTAATACGTACATGAACATTAAAACCTACTTTTCAGAATTTAATTCTATCATTTATAAAGTAAGCCCTTTAAATAAGCCTATAAGGTTAAGTATTCAATTGCTCAGCAAAATTTACTCACTCAGGATAACACCGGAATGTGTGTTATGCCATATGGCAGGAAACAGTACACCCATTAAATTTTGCGCTAAATACATGCACACTTTAGAACCCCGACTGTCTACGAGGCCTGGACTCTATAATTATTTCTCGGTTGGAGATAGCTAGATTGTAATTACCTATAGGGAGGGTAGTACTAGACTAGTTTGACCTTAGCAGTACATGTTAGACCCGACCTATAAACAGCTTTATCCTGTGTTTGTTGTGTTTTAAATGGCTCAATGCCGCACACTCATAGATGTGGAAAGAAGTTCTGCCTACTCCAAGCTTTAAAGAAAGTGGAACAACAGATAATAAATACACCACAACTTAGAACCACTGAGGACCAACCCTTCTTTGAACCTCCCACACTTACATCACCTTGTATTCCTTTTGAACATTTGATGGCAGTTTATTTCGATTTACACATAGTAGGAATTGCACCTGAATACCTACCTGAATCTTACACCACCATATCCCCACGCCTTCCTTCAGCAATTACAGCCAACCCCAGTATGAGTCAACCACAACCAGAGCCGGCCACTGTCGCTCCGCCGGCTACACCGCATATTCGCCTGTCTGCGAAAAGAAAGGTGTCTCCTCGCGCTGGACCACAGGTAATGAGTCGGCGAGGGGTTAAATGTAGTGTTCCTGCTTTTGTGCCTACATGGAAAGCAACTCGTTGTACTATATACACCGGCATACTTCCCTTAAGACAGTAAGTTAGTTTGTATGAGATTTTACAGTGACACTGGACCTTTTTTGACGTTCTCCTTTTCCACCAGCCGTAAGGTATGTGTTTATCACCGGTCAGTGAATATAAGACTCATTCTTGGGGTAGAACTCCCCAAACTCCCAAACCTCCAGGACCCTTGCGAGGAGAAAAACCTATTTCCCTTTTTACAACGTGGGGGAAACCCATGACATAGGGCTAGCTCGGGTCAGGAGGTCAGTGAGTTGGAATAGTACTTATATTTTAGAAAACTAGGGGACTTTCCATCTTTGTTGGGATTCTGGGGTTCGAAACCCAATTGCATTCCAACAGATACGAATGAATGTCTACTTTGAGGGTCAATTTTCAGAATTACAGCAAGGTTATCTTTAGGTTCCTTCTACCAAGGAATCACCCTAGGTGGCACAAAGGTCATCCTGGTCACTGTGCCATTCACCCCACAAAGCGTCAACATAATGCCATAGGAAAAAAATCACATGGGATTAAGTTGGGTAAGCTTGGAGCCCACAGAAGACAAAGAGTCATCTGGGGAAGCATGACAAATCCAACGACCAGGATGTTGAGCATTATGGTAAGAGAAACTTCCCTATGGAAATGTGGAGGAGCCCTTTTTGTTGCAAAATGAAGTACTCCCTGTATTCCTGTAATTGTGATATTAGGTACAGTTACACAATATCTATATACTGGCACGTGCTGCTTATATGAGTTATAATGAACACAACTACTACTCATCCTAACTTTTTACATCTACCAGGAACCATAACCATAGATGGCTACAGGATTGTTCCCGTGCAGGGACAGTTACAGATATGTGGTGTTTTTCGTGATGTACCAGACCCAACTTCCTCTCACTACTCACATAGCTCCTACAAACCCAAAGGAAGGATCGAATCCAACACGTTATTCACGAGTGCGTACAGGATTGCTCCAACCCTAACGGGTGATCCTAGCACATGAAAAAAGCATTGTTCCAAGCGGCCGCGGAACATGTTAGCCTCCCTGAAGCACCTGCTACTAGACAGTATGTCACCAAGCCTTCCGAAGATGGCAGAGTGACACTGATCGCTCGAGTCCATATAGCAGAACGCAAGGGTAGTTCTGTCACCCTGCTCGTTTCAGGCAGACATCACATTTCCAGCCCAGGCATGGGCCAGCGGAGCGCACAATATAAGGCAGTGCGTGGTCAAAGACGTCAGTTCATCTGCAGTAGCTCACCTCAACACTTCTGTGCTGGGGCTCTCTACTGGTCTAAGCCCTCATGGTCCTATCCAAGAGCTTCCAGTTCTTCAGCGACCACCAGTGGCTGCCCCACCACTAATGACCAGAGACGTCTATCACATCCCACCAGAAGCTCTGGAAGACTTCAACCACCAGCAGCTTCCAGAAGTTCTTCAACTCCAGAAGCCTGCTCAACAATACTCCACACTTCCGCTGTTGACCCTCCTGGATCAACCGCCTCCGCTACTTGCTGGTAAGTGTCAACTACAACCACTGCCGTTCTGTTGTAAGGTGTCTTCTAGACCCCTCAGGTTAGAGTAAATGCTTCAGAGTTATTTTCATAGCCGTTGAGTTCATTCTATACTTGAGTAGTCTAGGAGCAAGTCACCTCCACCTGTTAAAGCGTAGCTTACTTCCGTACGCACTTTGCTTAGTAATAGGTACGAGTCACCAGTATTTATTATTCATAATAAATACAGTTTTATCCTATTCAGAGAGTAAGATTGTTTAGTTAAGATTGTTTAGAGGTATATCCTGTTCGATACTAGGAACTCTACTTCTAGAAGAGCAAGCAAGCAACCAGGTGTAATAACATTACAAACCATAGTATAGGACTACAGATCCCCTTCAGGTATCTGTACGTCAATAACACACATCACCTTCGACAGCCACCCTTTCTGTGTACTCAGGTGTACAGAAAAGTAGAGCCCCAACCACTAGGTACACTTCCATCAGGGTATGACAGCCACCTCAGGTTGTATCGCTGACCGGAGTGCTATGGGTGCTGGCAGGGGTATTTTGCCTGAGACTGGAGGCCTGACTGTTGCTAGACCACACCCTGACAGTAATAGGAAGACGACCCATACTACCTACCGCTCTAGGTTTGTGCATAGATGTGCAGAATCGTAGGAGCACAAGGTTCGTGCCGTCAACTGCTGTTGGGCTCTACACTTAGTTAGGGTTTTGTCTATTTGTTTGCATCAACTGAAAGTACGTTAAGTGTCAATACTGCCTGTATACCCTTTGGGGAAAGGCACGTTGCTCGAAGGGAGAAGGAAAAGGAAGTGTTCTTTACTTCTAAGCGGGTGTGCACCAATAACCCATCCACACATGGTGGAGATACCCTATGAGAACGGGCTCAGACTGCCCGTCACCTTGCCCACCAGGCTTAGCATTGAGACACATCCTGCAGTACGAGCACTAGTCACTTGACATGACATGAGGTTTGGGTATTGCCAACTCGTTTTGTGGAAGCAATGCAACCGTCACCTGGAGCCAGAGATACCGGACCTCTCCGTACGGCACCTCATCAACTAGTACCACCCAGGCAACTGCTGGCCCCAGCCGACCTATCTTTACACTGGAACCCAGCATACCTGACCAGCACGAGTCTGTAGTAGGAAGCTGACTCATTCACAGTAATTGAGTACCCGAGCGCACCTGACCTAGGGCTCACCAAAGGTAACATTGACTAATCTAATGAACATACATAAGTACACTTCGCCCCTAACAGTTTGCGCTGCAAAGGAAACTGGTCAGTAGACTTTTAACAAGGAAACAGCACAAAACATATTCACTTTAGGGGAATTCTTGTATCGTTTCATGTGTATTTTTCATGCCCCAAATGTGTAAATTGTGACAATTCAATTTTCTAGACTAATTAAATGTGGCCTTGTCACCAATTATCACTTTCTCCAGAAAACCATCTTCCTCTTGCTACCTTTGGAAATGCATATAGAATTGAAGAGGGATTGTGATCCTGGGGACTCAGTGCCTGCAACTACTGTACCCAGTATGATTTCATGTGAAGACGTTTGGGTAAAATATGCCACACAGTTGGCTACAACATCTGCAATTGCTAACTCATGTAATGTGTTGACTTCCTAGGGCGCGAAGCAAACTGTTTCATGCACACAGTTTACTGTTGCAACAGACGGTTCTGGCTGGTCAGTTTGTTTTGCATTGCACACACATCCTATGTCCTTCAACTTGTACCACACATGCAATGTCGTGTAAGTTGTGTTTTGTTTTCCATCCTAAATCTCCTTTATACTATCACAACAGACTCTCACATTTAGCAAATTCTAGGCTGTAGTAAGTTTTTTTTTCTTGTGAACACCATTTTTGCATTACTATCACAGCTGCCTTCTAGCAGCTAAATTTACATTTACATGATGGCACCGGTTATAAATAAAAACTTGGAGAGATTCTGAATGTACTGATGTGCATACATATTTTTCCTGTATGTCTTATAGTTTTTTGAAAAAAAAACCTGCAAAATCTCTGAGGGAATTATGAATCATAGACATAGTGTTATAATTAATGAGAACGGTATGTAAGTTTCAAGCATGGAATTTTATTAGGGTAACTTTGAGGTGGTAAAAAAATACTTTTATGCACTACAGTATGTGTTCTACATGTTTTGAGCATTTCAGTTGTACCTTTGACAATGTGGCATGGCAGTGAGTTTTAATCACGTTTGATTCATGTGTAAGTTGGTATGAATTAATGGTGGTGTTGGTTTATTTACAGGCAGTTGTTGCCGACCTGTCATCCATTGTGGTGATGCCTCTCATACAGATGGCATTACTGCGGGAAAACTGAAATTGAGAAATATTCTGATTGAGTCATCTACACACCTTGCATCAACAACTCCTCCGTGTTCACTTCACCTGTTCATGGATTCAGTTTGTTGTAACCTTTTCTACTTTATTTGGAATAAATTTATAAATTATTTAAGTATGGTGTTGTTATTTATTGTTTTGGGTTATTATTTGAGAACTTTCCAAAAATATGATAGTGGACTTCATTCAAAAACTTGCTTGACACGTGACGGCCTAGGGAGAGGGATGTCATGTCAAAGAGCGAGGTGTTTTTAATCCTATGCCAGGTCAGTTGCAAATGTTGGAGGCAGACATTACTGCAGGGGCATCTGTAGTATGACCGATTGGTCTCGCACTGGTCCTTATATAATGTAGGATGCTCGCCTGGGCAGGATACCGGTGTACAATGTTGGACGAGTGGGCTTACTTGCAGGCACGGAGTCGGGAGTCACAGACACTTTTATGGGACGGCGTTTTACCTCTTGCTCACAAGGCAGCGGCCCCTTCCTCTCCAGCTAACTCGCTAGGGTGACCGGCTGTGGAGCAGTGGCCGACTTTGGTTGTGGCGGAAGAGGGCTCTCACTGCTCACAGGTTCTTGTGGAATGTGAGGAGGAATGGAAGTGTATTAGTCTGGGAGAGTAGTGGGGTAGAGTCCAAAAATGTTAATGCTAAAAAGAACAATTATTAACTGTTCCAGCTTATCCTACTCGCTGGTCTAGTAGACACTGTGAGAAGAGTGTTGTTCTCCTGTGATTCAGGAATAATGAAATCATTGATTTTACTTTCTAGTTTCCTTATTATTTGCTTTAAGTGGAGTTTCTGACCACTCCTATGTGTTAGCGGCATATGGCCGAATTAAAAGAACTGTTACGAAACAGTACAACTGTATCCAGTGTGACCCGCTGTATAACTCTAGTCCGGCTACTCTCTAGTCAGGACAGAACCATAGAGCCAGGATTGCACATATAGGCTGTTCACGATAAAGTGAGCACTTTTTAAGGCCCTCACAACAGGCATTAACCCCCTAATAAATATATCTTATTGCAGTCTCAAGCAATAAATTTTGATGGTGGTGAAATATATACACTGTGTTTATTCACCACATTGCAATGTTTATTTTAAAAAGCATCAGGAAAATGGAAATTGGATGAAAGGAAAAATTTATAAGGGCCTTAAAAAGTGCTCACTTTACCGTGAACAGCGTATAGATAGTCGTACCTCATAAGTGTAGCGAGTTCTTAGTGAAGGGCACCTCCAAAGATTAGCCACTGCAATACAATTTGCATTACTTTAACCAAACTCAGACTGCCGCTAAGTTGTTACATATGTGTTTCTGCCATTTGGCGTGATACACGTGGCCAACTTTAGCTTATGGGCAACACAAACATATTGAATTACACCCTAGCTAGAAACACTCAAGTGGGATCAAAGGTTTTAAACTTTGAGTAAAAAGAATCATCAAAATAAATTGTGATATAATATATTTACTACAATACATATTAAAATAAAATAAAACATTACAAACACGAGGGCTGCACTCTCCTATGTAAAATAAAATAAAAATAGTATTATTTTGAAAACTTGCGGAAGCTTTCACATTAGTCGGGCAAAGGCTATCTGGATAGTTACGTGACGAAAGTGTTAATTTAATGGAGTAAATTGAGTTTTAAATAATAGAACTAAATTATTTCAAAGGGCCACAATTTCAATCCTAACCTTAATTAGGTGGGGAAGTCCCGACGGGGTCTAGACATGTATTCCAAATGGGGTGCTTCACCCAACTGGTGAAGTCGTGGCTGGGCTAGGGCCTTACTGGGGTGTCCAAGAGGGACAATGTCATTGTGACCTGCAACACCTTGGAGGGATGATGGAAGGAAGTAAGGAAGGAAGGAAGGAAGGAAGGAAGGAGAAGGAAGGAAGGAAGGAAGGAAGGAAGGTATCGAGGGAGTGATGTTAGGACGATGTGCTGGGCCTCCGGTGTCCGTCGCTGACCGTGGTGCTACTGGTGGAGGTGGCCAAAGGAGTTGCAGGCCTCTGGTTGATGTTGCCCCTCCGGGAGGTTGCTGGAGGCGGCCGAAGAGGTTGCAGACCTTCGGGAAGATGAAACACTGCTGATACATTAGCACGTGTGATTACTCGACCTCACTAACGCAAACTCGTTCGGGGCTCGCCCTCCAGCGTGTGGGTAGTGTGGTGACGGCCTATACACAGAACCGGCCAGGACGGGAATAATTGCACCGTACACAAATTACAAAATTACGTAAACTCTCAAAAGATACATGAAAGAAAATGGGACACAAGATGAGATTCACAATAAACATACTTATGTTTGATAACAAGTTTAGATAGCGTGGATGCTGCTGGATAAAGTTTGTAGCGGACCACGTGGTGAAGGCGAAATTGCAATATTTCTTCATGGAAACTGCAAATTAAATTCAGACAAAATATCATTCTTGTTGAAAAAATTGTTCTCTTTACGATTTACATGATTACAGGTTTTTAACATGCCTGATGGCGGTAAAATAAAACATTAACATGACAGGACCGTGTGGTCAACCATCAATTTTCGTGAAATTACACGGATCCCAGACAAAAATTTAACACAGAACCCTGAATAAAATATTGCCCATTCGATGTCACGTAAATAGGCTCTCAAAACGCAATGATTGCGTATACAAATACTTGGCATTGGTCAGCCACGTGATTATATGTGATGTTGCCATAAAATATTTAAAAATGAAAAATACCCTCAAATACATACACAAAAACAAAGCCGTTGAAATTGCACACAGCAATTATGCAGAAATTACAAAAAAAGCCATAAACAGAGGCCTGATTTAAGTTGCGCGGAATGCGTGACCTCTCTGACATTTTTCTACTCCTTCTCCTCGATTACGTTAAAAATGCCACAAGGGCGGAATAAATTAGTAAAGTGGAAGCATAATGCTGGGGAAATGCCTGGCAAAACGTATGCAAGCAAGGTTGACCGGTAAACCAAATTGAATATTGTAATATACATCGGAGAACAAAAGGTTGCAGTGCGTACATGACAGTGTCTTACCTCGCCAGCTCTCCTCGACAAACTGTCCAAAGACAAGCATCGCACGGACCTACCATGGCCGCCTACGGGGTTCACATAAGCGGAAGTGCTATGCACACTGAATAAAATATTTTATTAGTGAAAATAAAATGGCACAAATTAAATTAAATATTGTTTTACATTTTTATAATTTTCTTATGAATTTTTCATTTGGTTTCAGTGTCACTTTGTGACGGCATTCATGCCGGAATATTAGTGTTCTTAATCTCGGTGCTGCAGGCACTTTGAATTTCATAACCAAAAATTTAAAAATAGCAACCAACACTTTAAAACATTTTAAGACATATTAAACCTGGCAAATACACATATAAAACACATTTTACTATGAAAAATAATATCTATGTGAAAGTTCAAAATTATTGGCATCTTTATGCACGTGCGGGACACGTGACACGTGCGAGGTGAGAGCAGTCATGGGCTCTAGCGCCGCTGGCTGTTAGCTGGTGTCAACGTCAACGCCTACCATGTTGCCAGATGTCACGAGATACCGCCGCTGTTCAGACCAGTGAGAGTGAACCATGGACACGAAACAAATTTTTGCAACATTGACTGCGAAAACTACCACCAGGGCAACAGGATGGGAAACAAAGTAGGGAGGTTGGCGAAACAGCACCTACACCAATGTCACTCCCAGGTCGTAACAATCCGCCTACTGAAGGTGCAAAAGTGTTTCAAGTGACTGATAATACCGTGAAGCATTAAGGATCTGTGTTGAACTTGAAGGGAAAAATGTCATGGCTGTATTTGACACTGCCACTAGTCACAATTTTGTATGTGAGGGTTTGATACAAGCTTTAACAACTAGAGTGCTGCAGCGACGTCTGCAATTCGCTACCACACACTAACAGGGAGAAGCGAGGAGTGCTATGCACATTACGCTAGAAACCCGAGAACTGCGTACTAAGTGCGATGTTTACATTGTATGCCATATAAACTTGTTTTCACACATGTGTGTGTTTATTGTGACTACTCATCTCGTGCTCCATCACCTTTTAAGGGTCTTTGTGCAATTTACATAATTTGTGTATGGTGGTATTACTTCCGTCCTAGCTGGCTCTGTGTATAGGCTGTCACCACACTACCCACATGCTGGCGGGCGAGCCCAGATGACTTTGCGTTAGTGATGTCAAGTAATAACACGTGTTAATGTATTATAGAGTGTTTCATTTTGTAATTCGCAGTATCCTGTCTACAGGGAAAATCATCAGTCCACCCTAGCGGCTGTCGACTCACTTTCCTTGTGAAGATTGTGTTTTCATACACCGCGGTGAGATCATCCATCCAAGTGGAATTGGCTTGGTTTACACTTCCAATAAATATCCCGTTATGGGAAAGTTCAGGTTATGGCCTCTTTGCGCACGTGCATGCCCATGTGTCACATGATTGGTGAGCGCCGTCATGGTCTTAACGCTGCTGGCTGTTAACCGGAATCAAACGACCCCTCCTTCAAAGGCCAAGACGGTGCGAGCAACTCAACTCTGCCCTGGCGAGCCATGTATGGCTGTGAACCTGGACCACTGGTTGAGAACATAAGAAGCATTGCCTCGGAAGTCTCCTTACTCTGCAGTGTTTGCAGGAGGTGGGGGTGTAGACTGGAACAATGTTGTGGGGTCGTAGTGGTGACTTGCCTCGCCTCTTGCGAGTGCTGTGATGTGGTTTGTTGACATGTGGCGTCACACTCACTTCCCTACTAACTTCCCCAAACCTTTTGAAACTTTCTTGTCCTACTATGGTATCCCCTGCGGATGCATAAAAACTGCAGAAAGGTGTTACACTTACACTTGTGGTATGATTGGTTACGTTTTCACTTATGTTACAACCATATTGACATGTGCCTTTGGGAAACCCCTTAAAACTAGTATCAATGGCACTGGTTGTGTTGCAATTTACATATACACTGTTGTTACCACTTCATCCCTCATTTACACACATAAACCCTTTAAAGCTGCTTTGATTTACTAGGCTGTTGCTTGCCTCTACAAGAAAGCCCTGAAACTGTGATTTACTACTACTTGCTTCGTTCACTTGTGTGTGTACACTTCTGTCGCCTTCTCCCTCGCTGTTTGGTGTAGAGTGTTTGGATGGTGCAAAGCCCCTAAATTACCTAGTGTTTACAGTGGTGTTGTTTACATTTTCCGGGTGTGTGGTCATGGGACTGGTGTTGTTGTTTTGTCACGTGCTACTCCTGACATTCCTCGTACCACCTGGTATGCAGCGTCGCGTTCATTGAGGCACTGGCCTTTCCGGCTTCTCCTTGCCCCTCTTCCCTACAGGTGTACAGGCTATACGCAGGTCGTTGCAGTGACGTTTCGTGACTCGTCGCGGACCCAATTTCACAAGAAATGTGGAATTCCTCATCTTTACCATCACCCTTACCGGCCCAATCCACTTGGATGCCAGTCCTGCACAATGATTCTTGACTCCCGCTGATAATGGGTTTTCCCTTACATAGGCATACATACCAGGCACTAACTCTGGCGGCAGCCTTCTGCTTTCCGGTACCCAAGTATTACAATAATTTTCCTGCTTTGCCCTCGCCTTTTCGTGGATCTGCAGTTGATGGGTGACAGTTCCTTCAGGCAGTATTGGTGGATTTTCGCGGGGTTCTCTGGGTGCACGCAGTTCGCGTCTCTGTACCATCTCTGCAGGTGTTTTCCCGGTTGCAGCATTTACTCGGTTTCGTAAACAAAACATGACCTCTGCAATCAATTCCACCCATCTTGTGTGATCTGTTCCTAGCCTGACCCGCAACTGAATCTTTACGTCTTGGTTACAACTTTCGGTCAGGTTTGCCCTTGGGTGGTAGGCCGGGTGGTATGGTGTTCGGTTCCCCATGCGGTACAATAATCCCTCCTCTTCCTTCCTACAAACTGTGTACCATTATCGGTCAGTAGGTACTCGGGATGCCCCCATCTTGAAAAAAATTCAGCTTGCATTACATGTGCAACTGCATGCACACGGACATTACTGACTGGAACGGTGTCGTTCCATCTGGTAAACAAATCAGTGACGACAATGAGGAATTGTTTACCACTTTGGTGCACGGGTACGGGCCCATGATGTCGAGTGCGATAGTTTTGAATGGCTCTGTTGGCAGCCTTGGTTGTTGTGGAGCATCGCAGTCTGTTCTCCGCAGCTTCCGGGTGTTAACACAACTTTGTACATGTTTATGTACGTCCCCTTGTACTCCTGGCCAATGGAAAAACTTTTGTATGTTCATATGTGTCTGTTCCGAACCCGGGTGGTCATGCTCTAAGCTGTCATGCGAATATGTCAGTACAAGTTCCCATGTTTCCTTAGGTACGTATGTTTGCCATTTCGTACAGTTCTCGGGTGGTTTCACCTGAATTTCCCAGTCCACTACTCTCTCCAATGTTCCGAATATCTTGCGGCACAGTGTTGCCAGCGTTGTGCAGCATTCGGGGAATTTTCTTGCGCTGTGTGTACCTTTCTTAACACATCGCTGACATTTAATGAGATAAGTTCACCAGGCGGTGTGGTGACACTGTTCTGCAAAACAAAATCTGGTGTGTCTGTTGCTTGTGTGGCACGGCAAGGTTATAGTGCCTCATCCCAATCAGCGTCATCTGTTACCGTTAGGATCGGACAGGGGTTTCTGGATAATGCATTGGCGAGTTCGTTGGTTTTTCCCGCCACGTGTTCTACCTTTAAGTTGAACTCTTATAACACAGAAAGCCCAGCGAGCAAGTTTACTCATTCTGTTATGCATGCCTTCCAACCAAACTAAACAATGGTTATCAGTTTTTAGTGTAAACGTCTTCCTAACAGATACAGCTGGTACTTCCTCAGTGCGTGTACAATTGCCAAACACTCCTGCTCGTCCATGTGATATTTACGTTCTGCATCACCAAACTTTGCGCTGTGATAATTGATGATGTGTTTTCCCCCTTGTTCTCCCACCTGGCACAACACTGCTCCAATGCCTTCTTGGCTCGCATCAGCCTGAACTACAACAGACAGCTCCAGGCTAAACCTGGCTAGCAGTTTACAGTTTTGAAAAGCAAGTTTGATATCTTTAAATGATTGATCGGCTTGAGGTGTCCATACAAATTTACGCTTTTCACATAGCAATTCCATCAATGGTTCAGTAATTACAGAAAAATTTGGAACGAAATCCCTCAACCAATTTATCAAACCAAAAAATTTTCGAACTTGTTTACGTGACCTGGGTGTGGGTTTGTTTTGTATCTCTTGTACGTGTTGTTCCGGTTCGTGTCCATTCCCTGTTACATAGTGTCCCAAAAACTCCATCTTACTCATCCCCAACTTACACTTGTCAACCTTACATGTGAGTTTGTTGCATCCGAGCCTCTCTAACACAAGGCTCAGGTGGTGTAGATGTTCTTCCCAACTGTTTGACCATACAAGTACATCGTCAAGATAGGCTATCGCTAAGTTTCCTATGTAACATTCTAATACATTTACCATTAGGTTTTGAAAAGTGGTAGGGGCACATTTTAGGCCGAATGGCATTGCAACAAACTGAAATCTATGTCTGTCTGGCTTGGTAAAGGCATTCTTTATATGATCTTGTGGGCGGATAGGTACTTGCCAATACCCCGACTTAAGGTCTACTGAAGTGAACACAGTGGCTGGCCCTAGTGTTGACAAAATGTCCTTGTTAATTACTGGAGGTGGCATGTTTATATTTACTTTGTTGAGAGGACGAAAGTTTATACAAAACTTCCATTCACCGTCCTATTTAGGAGCTAGGGTAATGCCTGAATTATAGAAACTCTGCGTAGGTTCAATTACATTATCATTGAGCATCTCACATACCTGCTGATTGATTATGCAAAATACCTGGGTCTCATGGCTTAGAGTACACCAGGTTCTCGTGCGTCGTGATGATGGCATGCTCGGTGACGTCAGTATGCTGCAGCTTCCTATCAGTGTGGAACACACTGGCGTACTGGTCCAACAGATGATTTAGCCATTGTTGATGTTGTTCGGGCACCTTGTGCTCGAACTCAGTGAGTGGCATGGCAGCTGTTGTCACCGGTGGCGTTGCTCCTACTGCATACAGCATCCACCTTCCACGTGTCCCCACGTGAAGACGGTCGAGATGCGGTTCAATCACTGCTTGGTTGTCGATCAACCACAGTAACCCCAAAATCATTTCTTCACACAGGTCTGGCACAATGCAAACATTGCATTTTGTACGGAGTTCACATATTCCCACTGTCACTTGCATTATACTTCTTGCCCCACCCTGTTAATTGGTGGTGGCGAACTGTAGGCGACGTGGCGGCATTCTAGTTGTTATTGCCTGTATTAAACCCCTCATGTACAAAATTGTGGCTTGTGGCAGTGTCTATCGCGGCGATCACATTCTTTCCCTCAAGTTCAATGTTGACCCTTAACGCACGTACAGTGCTGTCACTGACCAGGAACACTTTGGCACCTTCAATAGGCAGATTCCTATGACCTGGTGGTGAGATTGGTGCAGGTGCTGTTTCAGCAACCTCCCTACTCAGTTTCCCGACCGATTACCCTGGATAATAATTTTCCTGGTTGTTGTGGTGAAAGTTCCTCTGTCCATGGTTCGATCTCACTGGCATAAACTGTGGCGGTGCTCGCATGACGTCTGGCATCATGGAGGGTGATGACGTGTGGTAATTCTGCCTTGGGGATTGGTATTCCTGTCTTGCGCGCACATCTTGCTCATAGAGGCACGCCTCCCACGTGAATTGCCCTACACTCACCCTTGTTGCTCGTCGCAGGTATGGCCTCATTTCCGGTGTTGACAGGGCTACAATTATCTCTAACACTCTGTGGGTAGGTTGACCTGGGTTTAGCCATTTGTACAAACCTAGTTTGCGCTGGATGAACTCTTCAATCCTGCTGTTGTTCGTGGTACAATCATGCTTGGGCCTGGATGGCGTCTCCATCTGTATCACACCTCCCCAGTAACCTGTCACAAAACTCTTCCCATGTTACCCGATAGTCTCTTACTAAGTTCCACCACATGGCGGCTGTTCCTCTCAGTCGGTTGGCAGTGACCTCGGTCCAATCTTCCCTATGCATGCGGTGTCTGTTCAGTTTTTCTTCACAAACCATGAGAAAAGTACCCAGGTCTTCTGAATTGTGCCCTGCAAAAGTTGGCAAGAGTACATTACGGTCCGGCCCTGTTAAGCCCTGTGGCAAGTACGTAACGACTACATAAGGCGGGGTGGGCTTCACCTCTGGTGTTGTCGGTGGTGCGATCTCTGCGCAGTTCGTCTTATGGCACTCGTCACAGTTTATAACACCATTGCGGAAGGTTACATATTCATCATGCCCTATGCATCGCAAATGTGAGTCCCGTTTGCACTGCTGGCACTGCGCCCACTTCATTCCTGCCCCATCACATTTGGTGCACGTACACAGGCGTGGTTCTGTCGGCGTTGATACGGTATTGGTCGTGCGCTGGCATAGCAGTTGGTCTCATAGATTTTCACTAAGTAGGTTGACTTCACTTACCTTTCCACAATGCATAAATTGTTTGATCGGCATGTCCAGGTAAATTGTGTTTGTGTTCGCGGTTGCCGACACAGATGTCTTGAGGCCTTCTTGCAGATGATCAGCTGTGGTGTCCAACTGATGCCATCGGGTGGGACACAAGATGAACGGTGACACAATAAACTTACGGTAGGTGGGCACCAACGGTGTTTCCCAGACACAGCACTGTGAGATTAAGGGTTCTCAGGGATGCTGTGGGTTCTGTGTGTCCATCTCACCCGAGCATAATTGTAAAACACTATGCACATTACTTGACGCGTGCCGCTTCTACACCTATTATAATACGACTCCGACTCATCGCCTAGGAGTACTGTTTCCATCTCTACAGATGTGCCCTACAGGCAACGGGAAATTCTGTGTTTTTCCTTCTCACCTGGAAGGCACGCATCCCGGCAGGCACTCCCCCCCCCCTTCTCCCGCATTTGACACCAACAAGCTGCCCAGACCTCTGACACAGCCGAGCAGACCCTATGAGGCTCAAAGCCAGAACAGCTGATGAGATAATTCTCATGCCACCCAGGGCCGGAGGACGTCATATCTCCCCCGCTCCCTGTGCCGGAAGCCTACAAGCTACCACTATATGAGTCCGGCCAGCCGCAGCTGAGCTCTGGAGTACAAGCTAAGCTGTCGTGGGACGAACATAGCGCTGGTGGCTGTTAGCTCACTGGGACCTGCCCGCGACTTGAGGACCAGCGGAAGCGAGGTGCATCTACGAGTGCGATGGGACCACGGCAGCTTGGGTGCGGCGACTATCCACAACTTGTCGCGTCTCCAGGTGGTGTATAGGGGATCCCCAGGCTCTGGGGTGGCTGGAAATATACAAATACCAGCCCACGAACCAACTGGCTGGTGCGAGAGCGCCATCGTTGTGGACGTCTGGAACCTGTGCAGCTCAGTATGAGATGGCGAAGAGCATCTGGTGGAGGTGGCCCAAAGATCAAGGCAGGGAGCGGGATTTCGAGGTGCTGAAAAATGTGAAACTTAGCTATCCTCACTGCTGGATTCTGCAGGCTGCCGACTGCAGGTGTGTGATGAATGAATTGGAATGCATCGGACCTTGGAAGCACCCTGATGTCTGCCTTCAATCCTGGGCCAGTGGATTTGCCACCACCACTGGTAGGCCACATATGTCTTGCATTTCCCAGACCGACGGGCGATTTTGGAGGAAGGGGAGGGGTTGGCTCCCTGAAAGAACTCTCCCCACCTTCACCCATGGATTGGAGATCCTGGCTTCGGCGTGGAAGAGCAAAGATGGAGTCAGTGTCATGACTGAGCTGTCCGGTTTTCCGATGCACTCAACGAGAAGCAGGGGGACCCTGCATCCTCAGTTGCTGTCAGTACTGCAGTGCTGATTCGCCTACACTGCAGTATTGACAGTAGCTCAATTTCAAGGGTACCTGCGCCCACACGATGACTGGCATCAGAGCGGGGGCTGTTCTGTCCCCGCAATACACACCAGCTGTGATCTCATTTCGTTTCACTCTGCATCAACAACAGAAATCTTTCTTCCCAAGCTAACAAATACCCCACTTTACCCAGCCCTAATCCAGTTAAAAGGAATTATTTTATCCTCCGCAACTGTCGCATAGATTTTCCACGGCCCTCTCTGCTTTGCCTGGTTTGATATGCTCTTCCATCTAGACCCTTCTTCTTTCGGGGTGTGCACATGGCTACAATTGCGGCCATGGCACTATAACCCTACTTAGCCGCGATGCATACGCCCATTATAATACTTAAACCCAACCTAAGGCGTAAAGGACTGGCCCTGAGACGCATCCCATTCTCCAACCAACTTACCTACTAACATACAAGCCGGAGAGCACACAGACTGTGAAGGTGCTCACGCTGGCATAGCGTGATTTGGGGGCTCGCCAGAAAAAAAAAGCTCTGGAGTCATTCTTTCGCATCTCTTGTACCGTCCACAGTGCTCGGGAGCTCTAGAGAAGTTTGATGCCTACAAGTATGCCTTTGTGGCAACCAACTATGTATGCCGACGACCAGTCAACCCGGTGACATACAACACAAACTTTCTTCTTTTAACTTCATTTGTCTCCTATATACACCTTTAATTAGTTGTTTAACTGTAACTATTATTTTCGTCTAGAATCAGCTTTTCCCATTTATTTAGAACCAGGTCACCTACACCTGGAACCACACAGTTACCTCCAGCTATCCTTGACTTGGTAGGCGGTAGCACAGGTCACGTGTCTATTGAACTTTCAATAAACACACGTTTGCTTTCTACTTTGCTACTTTTATTTCCAAGGGTATATATCTGTATTCACAGTTGCAGATAAATTACGCTGTGCACTGCCAACAAAATCTGGGGAAATTATTCAACGGAACTAAGACATACACATTAGACGGCTACCTGTTTCTTCCCATCAAACACACGGCACTATTAGTGCTCATGGGGAAGAAACAGTAACGCCCCAACCACCAGTAATACTTTCATACTAGGAGGCATGACAAACTCGGGTTGCTTCGCACCACTCGCACTATTAGTGTGCGGTGACAGTGACCTCAGTGCTGCTGGGTATTCTGAGTGGACGCACAACCAGTAGAGGATTGGCGCCACTCCGGCTCAATGCCCCTGATCAGTCCGCCTACAGTGCCTGGAGATCAGTGGGGACTCTTATCAAGCCGGCTGACAAGTCACTATTGGGGTACACTGTTAGTATTTCAGTTTCAGTGCACTGCGAGATTTATAGAACTGTCACCTGGTTCACCTTGTTGCCTGGCCGAGGATAGTATCAGCCTATCCTACACAGGATAGACAGGTGGAATGGGTCCGTGCCGCCGAACTCAGACGTAAAGCAGTTGCGCCTGCACCGGTAATATTAATAGAGTTTCCACTGCGTGTTCATACCAGCTACAAGTATCACTCTGTTGTCTACGGCTTCTTAACCAGAGTGGAAGTTCGCCTAGGTTGGGACAACTTGGTCTTCTGACGAAAGAAGCATGACTTTGGAACATTCGTGCTGGCATTCACCATGCTTAAGATTAAACTTACCTCAACTACCTAACTAGAGGTGAGAGTGTATCAGAAGTAGCCAACACTCCTCACCACATCCCCACTACCTAAGTCGGCTTTTGGGATAGCGAGTAAAATCTGTAACTACCATGTCCAGTCAGTCTGATCAGACAAGCGTCATACTAAACATTTTAACACTGAAAAAGACGAGAGGTTGCTGCAACTACAAGGAAATACCATATGCACTGTTAACATTGCTTTTATTTTGCCACTCATACAGAATTGTGCCAAAATGCATTTTATGGTTGGAAACTTGGACGTGTCTAGCTAACTCCATCGGGTGCTCCTCCAGCCCGAAATTAATCTAGCGCACTCCTAGATGGATTACTTCTCCGGGGTGTTACAGAACACAGTCTCCACAAGGAAAGGGGTCTACAGCTGCTAGGATGGACTGTAGATTTTTCCTGAAGACAGGACACGGAGAATTACAAATGGATACGAACACGTGTGATTATTGTACGTAACTAACCCGGACTCGTCGGGACGCGTCTCCCAGCATGTGGTGAGTGTGGTGGCTGTCTTTATACAAAGAACCTTGAAATTAATTATGGTGCACCTGATATTACACAAATAAACCCTCAAAATACATGGATGGCGCAGCTACTGATTTGGCAGCTGTTAACCACGTGGTCGCTTATGATGTGGCCGTAAAACAATTTAAATATGACAAAACCCTAAAATACATACATAGAAATAAAGCCCTTAATATTGCTTGCTGCAATTAAACAGGAATTACACTGAAACGTCTTGTAGATGGGCGGATGGCACCTGATTTCAAATTGCGCGGGCCGCGTGGCCTCTCCGACATCTTTGCTCCTTCCTCCTCGATTAAGTTTAAAAAGCCTCTAGGGCTCAAATTATTTGGTTAAGCGGAAGCATAATGCTGGGGAAATGTGTGGCAAAACGTACGCAAGGCAAAGGTTAACCAGTGTACTAAAAGTGAGCTATGGTAATCTACATCACTGCAAAAAGTTCAGTAGTGTACATGACAGCGTCTTATCTCCCCAGCTTTCCTTGATGGACTACCCAGAGGCAGGGGTCGCGCGAACCTACCATGGCTACCTACGGGGTTCACACAAGCGAAAGTGCTATTCATGCTGAATAAAACTTTTATCTTTTAAAAGAAATGGCACCTAAATAATTAAAATAGAGATTTACATGAAATGTGTAAATTGTGAATTTTCTGTATTTGTTGACTGTCTTATATGTAGGCGTTTACGCCGGAAAAATAATGCTCTTATTCTTCGCGCAGCGCACATTTTGAAATTTAACCAATTATTGAGTAACATTTTAAAATACACATTTTGAACACTTAAAACACTTGTAACCTGAAATAAAACAAAAGACATGGTTTACTATTCCAATAAATATCCCATTATGGGAAAGTTCAGGTTATGGCCTCTTTGCACATGTGCGTGCCCACATGTTACGTGAGTGGTGAGCGCAGTCATGATCTTAATGCTGCTAGCTGTTAGCCGGCATCAATATTAGGCCATCAATGCTCTGAAAATAATGTAGGCTGTGAATATCTAAGAATGTATGAAGGTATTCAAAATTGCAATTTATGTCTTGTGTCAAAAATTTTGATGAAACCCCTGAAAAAACAACCCAGACAAAAATGAAGTAAACATATGGCTTTTGTGCACCATTCCCTTTAAATGTACCTATTTTAGTTAAAGAATAGATAAATAATATTCATTGGAAATTGCATATCAGTTAAGTCGAGAACTCATTTGGGCAATGTTAAAACAGAACAATTTAAATAATGATAATAAGGGAAATAGAAGGGAAAGGGATGATGTCAAAAAGCAGTCTCTATCAGCTATCCTGAGAGCAAAATTTACCTGTGGCCACACCTGATATATAGTGCAACTTTATTTATTTGAATTGTGCTGAAAGGTTAGAAGCCAACATGTACACATATAAGGAATCTTCAGTAGTGTAAATAAATGTACATCAGCAGTCAGCTTGGGCATGCAGCACTCAGCAATACCACATAGCAGTTTAGTCTAGCTTTCTTCTGTGAATGTTATCAGATGTTCAATGGAACTTACAGACGTATAGGTGACACGTTAGTGTAGTGGTTAGACTATTTGCCTCCCACCAAGACAAATTTGGTTCGATTCCCAGTTGGGTCACCCCCAAATTTTCACAAGTGTGAATCGTGCCGGACGGTGCTGCTGGTCGGAGGGTTTTCTCGGGGATCTCTCATTTCCCCTGCCCTTGCATTCCAGTGCTGCTCCATACTCTCCTCACTTTTCCCTCATTGGCTCTCAAGACCTGGATGTTAAGAGGTGCCCAAATCTCTTCATTCACTTAAAGATACATACTTCAGCAAAGCCTATAAATTTACCAAAGCTTAAATCGAATGACATGTTTGGATTTATATATACATGATTCCAAATACACAGAAACTGGTAATTTTCATGTATAAAGAATTTTTTATGCATATACTGCAAATTACAAAAAAAGTACTACTGTTTTGTCGGTAAGTTATATCCGATCCTTCACTCGTGACCCGCCGTCCGCCATTTCTGTTCCAGACTGCCCCCAAACTTCTCTCCATACTGTTTACAAACAACCTAACCTAGAACAATGTTTATTAACACTACATCTCTCCTTCTTTACACACATTTACTAAATTGTCATCCCTTTATCTTTATTCCTAAACCTAGCCCCATACTATAGTTCTAACCATTTTGGGGGTACCACCTGTTGCCCACTTCTTGTCTGATATATTTGCTTACTAAGTCCCCCCTCAGGTCGCACTTGTTGTTCTTCATCTGTGAATCCACAAATGTCTTCATCTCTCGGAGAACTTGGCTCTGGCAATGCTCATTTTGTTGTTGTATCAGCATGTCTGGTCTTCCCTTCATCATTTGGTTCTGCCCAATAATGCCCTGCTGATGTTGGAGGTCCTCGTGTTGCACTGTCCGGCTCTGCCTGATGCCTAGTTGATCTTGGCTGCCATTGTGTTTCACAGTCTGTCCGTGACTTCCATACTTGCCCCCTTCTGGAACCGCCACAAGCTGTCTCCTGTTCCGGCGACCCTGCCAGGTGCTGGTCTCCACCATGTAAGACCGGGGGTTGTCAGTTAGGCCCAGGACTGTGCCGTACTTGCACATGTCCAGAACCCATATGCATGCCTCTGGCTGCAAGTGTACCAGTATTCGAGCTCCATGTTGGGCATTGTAGTTCCTGCGCAACCTCTCCTTGATACAGTCATCATTTCTGAGGAACGTTTTCAGGCATGGTCGCTTCCATTGGGGTTCCAAGGAGGCACGTGAGTGGGGCAATGCGGTATGTAACGTACGCCCGAATAGCAATTCCGCTGGTGAAAATGCTGACTCTAATGACGTGCTTCTATACGAAAGTAGCCCCAGATTAGTATCCATGGACTTGGACAAAATACTCTTCGCCACTTTTATTGCACTTTTGGCAACGCCGTTTCATTGGGGGAACTTTGGGTTGGAGGTTATGTGGTCAAACCCATAATCCTTGGCAAAATGCTGGAACTCCTGAGCCGCGAATTGTGTTCCATTATCGGAGCGCACTGTTTCGCAAATATTGTGGCGTGCAAATATATTCTTTGCCCACAGAACCACTCCCTCTGACGTTAGGTTCTCTAACTGCACCAGCTCAAAAAATCGTGAAAAGTAGTCTTGAACCACCAAGTAATGTACCCCAGCTGCTTCAAAAATGTCCATGCCTACTAATGCCCATGGACTACTTGGCAGAGTGGTTGGTTGAAGAGGTTCTGCGTGTTGTACTCTCATTTGCAAGCACTGCTGGCAATTTTCCACTTACCTGTTGATGTCCATTGTGATACTCGATCACCAAACAGACTTCTGGGCTCTACGTCGACACTTCACGATGCCCATGTGCCCTTCATGGATTTTTGTCAGCATTTCGGCCTGTAGTGACCTAGACACATATATTCGTGGCCCTTTCATAATGAGTTCTTCATTATATGCCAATTGCCCTTTGAACTGCCAAAATTGTGACTGGTTGTTGTCAAAGCTGTCCAAGATGTATTGCTTCAGGCGTTGGCACTCTACATCTTCCTCTTGCGCTGTCTTAATAGCCTTCAACCGGACATTGGAAAATGGCATTTCCCTTATGACAGCTTCCACACACAACTCCTCTTCCAAGATGTTACCACTATCCTCTGCTGGCCAATCCACCGGGGCCCGTGATAGTGCATCCGGTGCAAAAAACATCTTACCTGCCACATGGGTAATCTGATATTTAAAACACATCAGGCACATTCTCAACCTTTGTAACCTGGGGGTTAACTCGATCAGTGGTGTTGTGGCCAGTAACGTGACCAATGGTTTATGGTCAGTGAGGATTGTAAAGTGGGCTCCCACCACATACTCTCGGAACCTCTCACAGGCTCATGTGACTGCCAAGGCTTCCTTTTCGACCTGAGCGTACCGTGATTCCACCTCACTAAGACCTTGAGATGCGAAAGCGACTGTCCTCCACACCCCCTGCTGGTGCTTTTCCAGTACACTAGCTAAACCATAGGAAGAGGCATCTGCTAACACTCTTGTTGCTGCCTCAAGACGATATAATGCTAAAAAGGGTTGATGACTAAGCTCCTCCTTCAGTTTTTTGTCGCCTCGTGCTGGGGTTGAGCCCACACCCACTCAGTATCCTGGCACAGCAGCATCCAGAGGGGGTGTGTTTTTTCTGCCAGGTGCGGTATGAACTTGATTAAATAGTTGATCATGCCCAGGAATCTCTGAAACTCAGACACATTTGTGGGGTCCGGCATGTCCTTGATTGCCCTTGTTTTTTCTGGATCCGGTGCCACAGTGCCCTCTGTTATCACATGCCCCGAAAATGTCACCATCTTGACTCTAAGGCTGCATTTTGCTCTGTTAAGAGTGATGCCACTTCTCGCCAACTTATCCAATACTGCTTCCAGCCACTGGTTGTGCTTCTCTATTGTGCGACCACACACAAGTATGTCATCTGCATGGTTGAAAACTCCCAGCATGCCCCCTACTACTCGCTGCATTTGCCTCTGATAGTGCTCTGGGCCGGAGTTGATGCCGAATGGAAGGCGATTGAAATAATACTGTCCAAAGGGTGTAATAAATTTTGTGAGTGGTGCACTAGCTTGAGTTAGGGGAACCTGCCAAAATCCATTTGAGGCATCCAATGCTGAAAACCATTTGGCATCCTGTAGTTGCATCAGGGACTTTTCTACTGAGGGCAATTACTGTCACTCTCTGTGAATAAATCTATTCAGCTCTGTGAAATACACACAGACCCTAACCGAGCCATTCCTCTTCGGCACCAGCACCATGGGTGCACACCACTCTGTTGGCTCCTTCACTGATGTGATTGTGATGACTCCTTCTCTTACCATCCTGTCGAGCTCCAGCTTCACTTTGTCCCGTAACTGCAATGGAACTCTTCGGGGTGCCACTACAGCATACGGCTTGGCGTCATCCTGAAGTTGTATGTGGTACTCAGTTTTGAATCTACCCAGCCCTTCAAAAACTTTCGCATATTTGTTGTGACCATTCCCCCGTTCCTGCATGCACTTCTTTCACCGTCTTCATCTGAATGATATCCAGCGCCCGTATCGCTGGCCGCCCCAGCAAGGGCATCTGTTGTCAGTTTACTACAAACACTTCTTGCTGAACCTCCCTATTCTTGTGCAGCAAGGATGCAGTCGTCGATCCTAGCACTTCAATAAGGTGTTTGCCTGCCCCAAACAGCTTCCGTTCTGTGGGTCTTACTGGTAGGTTCAGATTGTGACATAGCTGCATCCCAATGACAGATACATCAGCGCCAGTATCAATTTTGAAGGAAACCATTGTCCCACACATTTTCAGCTGTAGGAACCATGGTTCTGAGCAAATTTCTAGGGCCACCTCGCCCATGTAATAATATTTGCCTCCCTACCTCTCGTGCCCTTGTTGTTTCTGATGGCCCTGAGGTTCACCCCTCAATTTCTAGACATCCACCTGGCTGCAGCATCGACCAAAGTGCCACATGTATCCACAACGATAGCACTTGGCCTCATTTGCCGGACACTTCGACCACTGATGGGCTTGTGCACCCCCCACATTTTGAGTATTTATATGCACTCCCTTGTCTGCCACCTCTATCATAGCGTGCACTACCCCTTGTTGCTTTATCACCTTTTCTGTCACACTCACTTCTACCTTGCTGAATCACATCCACAGCGTTTGACTGGGCCCATACGAGATGCTGTTGTTGCAGCACGAGTTCTGCCTGCTGGATACATTTAACAGCATGTTCGGTCATCAGGTCCTGATCCATTTGTAATGCTTCCGACAACTTATCATCTGCAACACCAATAACCAGTATGGTTGTTGTTAATTCATCTTTAAGGTCCTTCAGGTCGCACGACTCAGCCTATTTGAGAAGGTGCCAAATCTCCCTTTTACTGTTTTGTACTGTCGCACATCTACATCAGATAATGCAAATGACTGGAGGAAGTCCTCTGCTTCTGGTCCCATACAATACACTAACATATTGACTTGACTTTCCTCTAACTTTGTATGCAGTTCCGACGCCACTTTAAAACGTTCAAATCTTTTTATCCACTTCGGCCACTCGGCCGGTGTTCAAAAGTCAAAGTTGCCCGGTGGCACAACCTGAAATTGTGCCGACGCCGCCATCACGATCTCCCTGAGACACAAGGGTTAGCTATTGCTCGCCACACCCCAATATGGTATTGGATCAACGTACGAACATGACATCTTTGCGAACAACATCACAAACTGGTACAACCAATAAGGACGCGAAGCAGATAAAACCGCTGCCACCATGTTTTATCGATAAGTTATATCCGATCCTTCACTCGTGACTCGCCGTCCGCCATGTCTGTTTCAGGCTGCCGCCAACCTTCCCTCCGCACTGTTAACAAACAACTCAACCTAGAACAATGTTTACTATATAACACTACAACTACTGACATGTAAATAAGTTTTGACCTACTGTGGATCCACATTCGCAGTTGCTTCGTCCATCACCAGAATCCTGTTGGTCCTAAGGATGGCCCTGGCCAGACACACCAGCTGCCTCTGGCCAACACTGAAGTTGGAGCCTCCCTCATTCACATGGAAGTCCAGGGAGCCCACTGCATCCTTCAACTTGACCTGGAAACAGTGGAAAAAGGATGATTTAGATTTGTTTTTGTACTATTCAGCAAAGTCAGCTATTCTTGGGGATCTCCCATTTTCCCTGCCCTTGCATTCTGCTCATTACTCATCTTGTTTCACTCTCAAGACCTCGCTGTTAATAGCCACCCAAATCTCTCCACTCCACTCCATTCCTCTACTAAATTTATTGTCCTATGTGGTTTCAATGCTCATTTTGCTAGTGATGACAACAGGTACACAGAAGTCTTTATTATGTAAGTGACCTGTTTCTATATGTTTTTCGTGAACCATCCTTACAACCTTGAAGTTGCTGTGCCAATAAGAAAGAAGAGCCAGGAAGCGGGGGAGAGAGAGTTCTTGTGTTTTACATATTATTGTATTTACTCAATTCTAAGCTACATATTTTTTCTGAAAATATTTTTGAAAACAAGGGTGAGGCTTAAAATCGAGTACAGTACCAAGAATTTTTTGGCCCAAAAATAATTTTTTGAATTACGGTATTTAGTGTATTTAAAAGAAATATGATTGTATTTATATTACATTCTGTAAAAATGGAGTATTGTGCTCCCAAAAGTACAATATTATCAATTATGATATTACGGAGTGAAATATATCTGTATGGATGTAAAACCATTTCTATTGAAGGCAGAATTATACTTCAAACTTTCTTCCGAAATTAAATTTCCTACTGAGGTGGTGATTTAACCTGTTGCGTTATATATTTACCGATAATTTTGCCCTAGGTTTTTCCCCATACTAGGTGTGGTTTAGAATCAGTGGTGGCATAGATTCAAGTAACTACAGTAAATTACCAGGGTTTGTCAAGCAGTAACTGCTCCTGTTGTGTGGAGAAGGACGAGAAAGAACCTCTCTTACCTCATCTAGTGCAGCCCATAGTTGCTCATCAGAGAACTCATGAAAGGGGTCCAGATTTTCCCGCAGTGATGTGGAGAAGAGTACAGGCTCCTGAGGAATGATGGAGATGTGCTGCCGTAAGTCATGCAGGCCAATTGTTTGAATGTCCACGTCATCAATGAGAATGGTTCCCTCCAAATTCGTAAGATGGTACAGAGCTGAAATGAGAGATGATTTGCCAGTTCCAGTGCGGCCGACTATTCCCACCTGTGGGACAATACAAGAAATTTAGTTGGGATATTTTTAAAGTATAGTGCGTGCTGTTTTAAATAAGGGAGTTTAAGCAAATAGTTGTTTTTGGTGTAAGTGGTTGTAAATACTTCTGGAAGCAAACTTTTTTTATATTTAATTTACCATAAGTAGTGTTTGGTGATAAGTTTAGAAATAATCTCACAAAGCATTAGATTTTAATACTGCATATTATAATTTGAATAATATTTTACTTTGTTCAGTAGAAACCATTTATCTAAAGAAAAAGATTAATAGAAACATATAAAATTGTGTCTAGCAGAAACTGTAGTTTAAGTCGTGTGGAAATCATCCAAGTCTGTTGTAAATTTCTGCACAAAAGAAGCACTTTTATTTATGGTTCCATTTGAAGGTTTAGTTATTCTCAATGAATGATGCGAGCTGTGTCATGGAAAGCTATTTTTTTTTTTTGCTGTTCTCCAAGAGGATAAAACCTTTTGAGTTGGAAGGATGGTGAAATTCAGGTTATGAAGAACAGGATAGCTGGTTTCTCCATATCTCAGTGTCAAGTTTAAGAATTTTATACATCCTTTATCTGGCCATTCTGTGGAAGGTTTCTTTCCTGAAACACCTGTGTGTAATGTATTTCATTTTACAAAAATTGAAAAATTTATCCAAATTAGGAGATTATTTGATTGTTTTGATGTTATTGTTACTTCCATTTTTATAGTAAAGTATTCTACATTTTTTAAGTCTTTCACAAGCAACATTTGGAAAGAAAGTGTGGAAATGAGTCTCAAAGCAGTTTTTGAAGTAACATTGACATGTATTCTACACTTGTCACTTGTCTGGATGCTCAGGATCCATCCTCTTCATAAGTATGTTTACTTGTCATAAATGGAATTATATTCTGAACAAAAGTTTGGGTTTAGATGTCAAACATAGAATTTTACTGTAATGATTTTTGGTTTTGTTAAAGATAGAACCAGCTGTTCAGATCGTGACATAGCTAGAGTAATGTGTCAAATTTTGGGTTGGAGGGATATAAGTACACTGATTGTAGGGAGGGAGGTTACACCAACATTAATTGTGCTGACACACGTGCTGATTCGGACAAATACTAGGAGAAAAATTAATTCACAATATAATCAAATGCATTATAGCAGCTTATGGCAGTCATACATTTTTTATCACAATTAAAGGTTAATAATAATTTTTATACTAATAGCTGACAGTCTATGAGCAAAAGGTGGTGAACTGGGTTTAATTCCTGACTGGGTTTGATCCTGGGTCCTGGATTTTTCATGTGGGAATAGTGCCAGAGGATGCCGCTGGAGGATAGGTTTACTCAGGTATCTCCAATTTCCACCATTCTTGTATTCCAGCACTTCTCCATACTCACCTCGTTTCACCCTCTAAAACTCTGCATGGGTTGGATTTGTCTTTTGCAGGGTGGTAAACAAAAGGTAGGAATAATTGGTGGTGGTGGTAACCTGACTAGGAGTCAGACATCATTGGCAGGCAGTGTTGAGTTGAGGTCGTTGGTGTTCTCAGGGTCATGTGGCTGTCCGCTCAGACATACGCCATTCCTGTGGTGATGGAATACAGATGAATAGCCCTAAAGATGCTGGTGAAGTAAGGTTCCCTTGTGTCTGATACTACTTACATTGCAGAGTGTAGTGGGCCTATTTAGGCTGATCCACACGCCTTACACAGAGATGAAAAATACTTTAAATAAAATTGTGCATATTTCAGTTGCTGAAAAGACACATTTTAATGGAAGTTGTGGGGGATCCATGCCCTTAAATGCCATGTGGGATATGCTGAGAAATAAAACACGTAGTTTAACAACTCGCATATACTATGTGTTTAGCTTTGCACTATACAGTTACTCACTTTACAGTGAAACAGAAATGGACCCTGGCCACGTGCCCGCCAGATATGCTGTACTGCAAAAAAAACATATGAACGCATGATGACAAATTAAGGTAAAATTAAGCTTCCCCGGGTAATACAATTCCAGGGAAGAAGGGGGTGGCGTCTCCAGGTGCTGTAAAACAAAAGTTTCCTGTGAGTTACTTACATGATGTGCACCTGGAGTTCAATATGACACGGCGTACCCCTTGATACTCTGGACAAAGACTGTGTCATGGTGGACGTGCGTAACCGCAGCATTGGGGGGGGGGGGGGGAATCGAGCGCCAGAACTACTTACGTGAAAACAACTTATATGAAAAATACACATAACACTTAGAAAAAATATATTTAAAAAATTCAGGAATATTATTTGAAACACAAAACACTTGCAAAAACAATTGATTTATGAGGTGAATTGAGGGTGACATCATGAAATGCATACAAAGCTGTGACAACAAGAAAAAAAAACACTAGATTCACTTGCATGGGTGTCCTTCACATATTTTACACATCCTTCTGTCTTTTGATTTTTATTTCAATTGACTAATTGTGCCCTGCATTTTATTTGCGAAATCCTTCATACACCCCCCTTTCAGACGGTGACATAACCGTTGGAGGGGGGGGGGATAGTTACACTGCCTTGCTCCCACACATACTCTACTGCACTTAACTACTCTGCACAAACACAAATGTGTTCAGTGCTCATGCTTGCAATACATGTTGCTGCGGTGGAGTTGGACATGTGGTTTGGAAGACGTTTTTAAAAGGGCAGGGTGGCATCCTGCATCACCTCACTGGCTCTCAAGACCCTGATGTTAAGTGATGCCCATATTTCTTCACTTATTTAATAGGAGCGTGCACTACAGTGTGTACCTTTCAGAAAAATACGGAAATCGTAAATCATCAACGCTGGACCGTGAACTTAACCTGGATTCTTCCAAATGAAAGCCCAGTGTGATACCACTGCATCACCTTTGTTGGCTGTTACAGTGGTAATTACTGGTACTACAAGATGAAGTTACTTAAGGAAAACATGGTAATATTTGAAGGCTTGGTTCACTTCTATTTTGTTTTATTTTTCACATTAAACTTTATAAGTCTACAGTTTTATTCCAAAGTTAGCTAACTCCAAGGACATGCCACTAAGGCAGCTTCAGGTTTTAAGGTTCTGTGTTCAATGACAGGGTAGGCGATGGATAAATGTTCTGTTTTCAGGTGTAAGTTTAATGCAGCCTGGTACATATGCTGTATGCTAGCATAAAGTTGGAATGGTAAAAAAAGCAGTAGTTAGTGGCTAATTTATTCCAGTGTTATTCAGCAGTTTCTTTATGTGTACATATTATGTTCAATGTGCCCAGTGTTTTCACCTCAACCACAGCACCAATCAATGTGCCCATGAAACAAAAATTTTTTCTACATTCCTAAATGTGGTTAAATTTTGGTACATATTTTAGTAAAGTACCTATTCCACCTTCAACTGTGACTGTTGGTAGAGTACATACTTGTATGTAAACAAGATATAAATTTAAAATAAAAACAAAAATAATCATTGTCAGTATGAAATTTAACATCATTAGCCTCCTGCACTACCAGAAGCTCGCTTACAACTTCTTAACATGCATCCCCAAGGTGAGATTCGAAACTTATAACAACCTGGTTAGGAGTTATGATACCAGCGTAATATGGCAACATCGCAAAATAGAAAGTATAAAATTCAAGATCTGCGAAGATTATTGGTACCTGGCGAAGACTCCTGAGCAGGTTCCTCATCAAGAAGTGTGTATTCAATATCCGCTCAACGAGCAGGTTCCTCATCAAGAAGTGTGTATTCCAATATCCGCTCAACACACGTGATGTTACTGACAACATTTGTGGACTGCCTTATCCCATAGTGCACCATCGTGGTAAGTATCAATGCCTGGGATAGAGTCAGCCCAACATCAGCAGGGCTCATCCCTGTGGGTCATTGAACACAATCTTTAATAAGTGTCTTCAGTACAAGCAGCAATTGCAGCCCTAGAAGTTAAATATTCTTTACTAATACACGGACACTTGTGTACCAGGACCAACACCACACAAACATGATTTTTGGCTTTCAAAAGTGCTCAGTTTACAGTGAGAAGACAGGCTATACAAGGATGTGCTGGGGTAAAGATGAGTAAGTGCAGGAGAAATCGCATGGAAGTAACCATGACCTTACCTGCAGAACAAAGGCGAATGGTGAATGCAAGTACAGCAATGAACAGTGTGGTGAACAGGTACCAACACAAGGTGTGGCTGTCCTATGAGAGAAAACAAACACTTAAAAAGCAGCAACAATTGCGAATTGCTTGAAGTCAGAGGCAGTAAATCTCTGATATGTGTGCATGGAATTACTTTAATAGTTTGCATTTTTATCCCTAGTGTTCTACCTGCAATTGTATATTTTTATAATTCCTATTTCTATTTATAACAAGAACACAGCAGATTATTTTTATAGCTCAAGGTATGCTTAAAATCATACAAATTATTTAATTAAAAATATTTTCATTTCGTAATTTATTATATATTATTGCAAGATGCTATCTGGATCTGGGCAGTGTGGCTATATGTCAGAAGCAGTGACTTTTTTAGTGCTGGCCACGAGCACTTACTACAGGTGGTTTAGTCTGACTGTGCGTGTACAGGGGCCTGTTCTGTGTATGTATAATGTGGCCTGTATTGGTTGGCTGTTGAGGACAAAGTCTGTTAGCGGTTTGACAATGGACCAGACTGCTGACTTACATACTTCGGCGACTGGCTGGCTGGTTGTGGCTGCAAGTTTACTGGTCAACTGCTGCTGCTCCAGGAACTGCTGCGGCCGGAACTACTGCTGCTGCTCCAGGACTGCTGATGAATGTTCTCTGTGCGCTGAGATAGTGGTGTGTGGAGAAACAAGGGCAGGCTAGCCTAAATGGCACTTTCTCCCCTCATTGAAATGCTGCTACCACATGATGCTGTGTCCCAGGATCCTTCCGGGGAGGCTGAAACAGAGAAGGGGAGGTAGCCGGGGGGGTTAAGCCCCACCGACTTGTGAACGGCTTGAGCTCGTTCCCGGGGTGACTCCTGGCAAAGTGCCTTACTGGGCTAGGTGCAGCTCCAGGTAGACTGGTAATTAGAAGTAGCCTTCCTCTCCTTAATGTTCTTACCACCTCTCTTGGTGAAAGGCATCAGGTACTAGAACCGTACCTTGTAAGATAGGAGCAGGCAACATGCATTCCATATCTGAAAGTGTTCTGCATCTAGGCACACTGGGACGGTGCCAAGTACAACTTTATTCCCCAATCGGCAACTCAAATGGTGCGGTGGTTGAAGAGCGGGTTCCCTCAGAGGCGTTACAATAACTTTGATGGGTGAGCCTCTTGAGCGGACAGGTCTGGCCCAGAACCAACCAAACACTCCCTCCGGCAACACAAGCGGTGCGGTGGAACGGGTGAAAGCTGGTCTAGCCACTTATCCTCCCAAGTAGGGGTATGACTAGTGGTTGGGGCTCTACCGTTCGATACACGTGGTGCACCAAACGGGTGGCCATTAAATACTGTGTATACTCTCGACATATTAGTCCCTGAGAGGGAGTTCGCAGTCTACACTAGGTGGTAAACCGGTATAGTCAAACCCAGTCTCCTGCTCCATGTTTATAGAATGTGTGTATACTATGGAAGTCTGGAAGTACTCAAGGGAAAATGAGAGAACAGGTAGGATTAGAACATGTTTATTTGACAGAAATAAGATACGGTGACCTGTACTATCCCCTATCTACCCAGAGTTGACCAGAAGTAGTAAACTACGCTGTCCAGGTGAAGGGGACCTGGTTCTTACCTAAATGGGGCAGTTTCGACTAGGTAGCTAATTACAACTTTCCCTGCCTACACTGTGTCACGTGTCCTTAAGGGACTTACGGGGCCCATGTCCTGAAGGGTGCGTGGAGGTAGCCACTGGCAGGGGAAAACAAATAAGGGGTGGTAGATGACTTCTGAAAGGCTTCACTGGGGGAGAGCTTCTGAAGTTCTGCGAAGCTAAGGGCGGCCATTGTTGCCAGGTGGCATCATCTCTCTGCGTACCCTTGAACTTGCTCTAAATTGTAGCGAAGAGTCAATTACTGACAATCCAGGTAGGATGCAGTGGGTTCATCCAGCTGGATCGAGGTCGTCAGGTTGACCTCAACGTCACTGGGAGTTCTGGCGGGGTCTCCCTTTCGAAAGGCGGCATCTCTGCAGTGGCTGCGACCGTTTGCCCGCCGCAGAGAGGGACCTTCGCTGACAATAGATGCACTCTACACAGAGAGCCTCAGCGTGCAGTGTTGGTGATGAGTGTGAAGTAGTGAAGGGCAATGCAGGGTAGAGTAGGACAAGCCAGAGTAGCAGGGGGGCAGTTCAGTGTAACATTGGGGTGTGTGTGTGTGTATGTTCAACCAGCCACCGACTCCAGGGGGCGGAGTAATATGTAAGTAGTGCCAAATTGTGTGGAAAACATAATATATTTATTTTAGTGTTCAAGCAATATGCAATCTTATTGCGAGACTGAGAAAGACGTGCAGATCAAAGCCAGTCTTGATGCATAACCAGTTTCGTTAGTGTTCTCTCGGTTTGTTGTTTGTTTACATTTCACGTGTATCACCTTCACGTCATCCATTAACATGTTTTAATTAAGGGTTTATTATGTTACTTGAAGTTAATTTGAATTTATTGTATTCCTCCTGCCCATGTTTTTGACCCCAAAGTAAGTTTTTATAGTGTTCCGTATCAGAAAGTATTGCCGTGTGGCACGCGGGCCCACCAATGCTGGCTCTTGTGCCCTTGCATCAAGTCTGTCAGTGTTCGGCAACTGGAGGGGTGAGTTGCGTCGTCGTGTCTCGTGGTGCGCATGCCTGGGTGGAATTCAATCTTTGTTACCAATCATACTAATAGCAATAGACTGTAAACAGTGGCGTCTCATTAGGGCAAGCAAGGCAAGCAGTGCTTGCTAAGACAGTTTGCTGACAGTATTATATTTAAAATAAATATTAAATTCTAACTTATATTTCCTTTAAGGTAACTTTTCACTCATGCAGTACATATTCTACTCGGGAAACAATACTGTACATTATACGAAAACAACTCGTTGGCTAGCAAAACCAAGATGTTTGGAAGCACTGTAAGTAATGCTTTCAGCAGGTAGGCGGTCACAATGGTTTCCCAACCGACGGAGAGGTGGCAGGGTAGGAAGACAGCACGGGGAGGGCGGGGGTCTTATGGCTGCGTCAACCTGTGTTAGAAGCTATGATTGTAGTGCTTTCTTCACCGAACTGAAGTGGACATAGCCGAAGCTGGCCTAGCTGCAGGCAGTTGGCGTGGTGTAGTTTACACTAACTAGATTGATGCATGGGCAAGTTCGCATGCACAACAGGAATTGTATTGTTTTTATTTAATTTAGTTTTGGTGCTGAAAATGTTATACATATTCGTGCGCGATGTATACCCTACATAAAAATTAGAAAATTACAGTGTGAGACTGAGAACTGAGTAGATAGAATGAGTACAACAGAATCATGTGGATGTAAGTGTGGTGTGTGTGGATTACAAGTGAAGTATTTTTTCAGCAGTGATTTCACTTTTCAGGAAAGATGTGATATCAGAGGGTAGGCCAACACCTGAACTTACGATCACAACATGCAAGAAAGGTAATTTTGTAAATCATTTCCAAAAACGTTTTTATTAGAAACACTTGTGGTTGGCTGGATGTAACCAAGGTCTGTAAAAGGCGAGGTTGGTTCAATCGCCTGCTGTGCGCTGAGTGGCTGCCTGCTTGTGATGTAGCGTGCAGCCCTGAGCTTAGCGTGTGGTGCGCAAGCCGAATATAAAGGAAAAACAAACTCGTCATTACAACCAAACCATTATAGATAATGTCACAAAACTTTTAGTGTTTGGGAAGAAACATTACCGGACACCTATTGGAGGTCTTGTTTAATTTTATCTGATCCACTCCTCTTGCAATAAAATAAATTATCGCGATGTTTTGTGTGCTCGTGTGAATTATAAGGTAAGGCATTGTAAGCATATGAAATGCAGCTAAATATTAACATTGAAGCTCTTTGCTTGGTTAACAGTCGTAGACTTAACAGATTTGTAAAAGTGAGCGAATTTCTTTGTTTCAAAAATAATTGCAAGAATGCTGCAATGTATTGTGATCTAATGCAAAAATACTGAAACCAAAACTACTATGGCCACACATTTACAAGGGTGTTATTTTTAATACGTTCATATATAGTAACAGAATGTGAAGAGGCAATTTCAGTTGAAATCAAATATCCTTACAGAGAAATATTTACATGTTTTAAGAATATAGTGTATTTAAGATGTAGCTTTTTCAAGCAAAGAGACGATACATACAGAGACAGAGACGGACACACTCAAGGAATGTATGTCATAATTAAATAAAAACGTAGTAAAACATAAACGAGTTAACTGATAACATTTATTTAAAGTTACTTTTGAAATGTACTAATGTAATAGTGTAACAGCAGCTTCATGAAATATTCTTGTGGTCTACATTTGTAATTCAAGAGCAGTTACTATATTTACGGCAACTTTGCTGAAAATCTATCTCTACAGAACTGCGACTCATCAGTTGAAGCCACCGCTAATATATAGGGCTAAGAGTTACACAGCGAATATTATAACATAGCAAGCATATAGCTCTACTTATTCTTATAAATACCCATGCCACGTAGAATTGATTGATATAATATTATGGCAACACAGGTTAATTCTACAGAATGTTCTTAAAGTTTGGGAGAAAAAAATACAAGAAAAATTTTACAATGCAAAAATTGAGTGCACCTGCGTGCATTTATGCCAGAAACTTTTTCATTTTCTTGCAAGCCTGTGATTTGTCGAAGTGTTCAATCTTCCATTTGGTTTGCACAGCTCGAAATAGAGTGTTGTTTAGGAATTTTATCCTGATAAACACTCGCTGGTGACAGTATACTTTTAAACCATCTTTCAGAAAACCAAAGTTTTTCTTCATTATGGTGCATGTTAACCTTGTACACACTTAGGAAGTTTCACCACTGATGTTTTATTTATGGCCTTGAACAAATAGTCCATTTCCTTCACTGCCTGCAGCCACAGTGGGGATGGTGCAGTCAAATGACCAATGATGGTGCACCAAATGACAAATGCTGAAGCCAGCTTGTAACGCCTTGGTTGCAATCAGTTTTGGCATCTTTTGTGAAGGATCCGAGTTCTGGGTACTTCTTCTTAAACTTCCGCGCTAGCCATCCTGCAATGTACATTAAGCCATCGTCTTCAATAACGTTCGGCATTTCAGTCACAGCTTCTGTTGAGGTCGACAATGAAGATGAAGGAAATATGCTTCTCTCCACACGGGGGGGGATATCTTCATTCTCGGCATCCTGCTTATCGTCTATGTCAATGGCCACCTGCAGACAATATATTTTCTGTATTATTAATCCAATGTTTTGGAGCACACACTTTGAATGATCTTGACACACTCAACTATAATCCATTCACGGTTACTCACGCTTCCTTGAAGCCATGCTAAAGTTCTACTTGCAGGATATTCTTCCACCTCGTGCAATCTAACTTTAACTAACCCTAGAAAATTTCACCAAATCACAATGCACCAAATTCACAAGCACTCAGTTGTAATATTACTTTGCGTGAGAACTATTTATTGCTAGGCGCTACCAATACAGATTTTTCTCACCATTTTTATTATAAAATAAATATTACAATCCATGAATTAAATATAGGTTAAACTACAATAGTTACAACAGAGTCATAAAGCGCTTTACACATGGCATATTTAGGAAATAACTAAATATGTAATACATGGGATGATTTTTTAAAGTCCATGTTAAATCGCCCGAAGAAACCGTAAATGGACTATAAAGTTTGGCAAACACATAAATTCTCACCTCGGTTTCGCGCATAACCCTCGCTGATACATATTCGTCTGCATCCATGTATGTAGTATTAACAGCGCTCACGATACCAGGATTCTTCCCCATGATCATCATACGTATCCTGTAAAGTGTGTTGAGTGGCGTTGGATGATCATTTTATCCTCTTCTTGTTCTGATTTGGGAGAAAAAATTTCCAGACAGTCTTGGTTGAATCTGTGGGTGAGTATGTAAGACATCCCATACCTACCTTTCATATTTTCAAAAAGATTCTGTAAAGATGTCGATGACATTATTACACCTTTCTGAAAAATCTGAAGAGTGGTTTTGTTTCGGTACCTCATATCAAAAAACATTTCAGTCACGTCCTTCAATGTAGACTCTTGTTCAGCGATCGAAACTCCACATGCGTTTTTGATGGAATTTTTCCAAACATGGAATATGAATTCATTATATCAAACCACAGTTAACTTTGAGTAAAAAGTTCCTGTGTTTATCGCTAGGTGCTCATTTGACCCTGACTTGTAATGCAACAGAGCAGTCGCAGTAGTATGAGATAACAGTTCTCCTGCCAATCTTACGTTCTGCCTTTGTGTGCTTTTGCATTCCACATAACGTGGTCCTAGTTTATGACAAGAGCTAATTTCTGCATTATTCACAGAAAGCAGAGAATCTACAGGCTCTTTGGTTACAAGGCTCCCATCCCGCATGATAAATCCAGTGTCTAAAAACCAGTTTCTAATAAGTTTCAGTAGATGAGGAATGTCTGCAAACACGTAAATTTTTTCTCCACTTACGGGATGTTTAAAGTATGCGTTTTTTGTATCCAAGTTCAGTTCACTCCACAAACCTACATTACTGCCCCCGCAGTCACTAACACATGCGCATACATCAAACCCTATTCGAAGTCCACAAATACTGGTTGTTTCCATTTCTCAAACAAGCCTTGAGCCATCACCACTTGCATTTGTTTGTAAGGGTCAATTACTTGGATCTTTCAATTCATCATACTCGTACTGAGATGCAACTTTAATTTCACACACAAGAGAGAGAGAGTACGTATTGTCTGTGCTCCACCCTTCTGGCAGTGAAAGAGTGGCGTCCAAGGTGCGTGTGCGTACTCTAATGTGTGTAGCAGTCTTAGCAAATCTCCTGGTCACCTGCTGTTCCTCTGACAGGGTCAATGTTTACTGAGTAGGGTGCTATTGCTACTGGATGGATACTCTTACGTGGATAAAACTGTGTTTATTCCAGTAACACAAATAAACAGTGATGATGATGCTACCTCCTACCATCTGGAACTTATGGAAGAATAACCCTATGTGAGACAGGTGAAGGTGACCTGTTCCTAAGCTAACAATGGGAAGGTAGACAAGCATTATGAGAACAATTTGAACTGGACTATTCTACTTTGTTGCCCTGAATAGGTTGGTAGTGTCTAGTGTTTGACTACATAGACTTTGACTGAAAAGGATGGTTGGAGCAATGGAGTCTTTGGCACCAGGAGTGTGGTTAAGACGTGGGTAGCGAAATAACCTTCGGCACCAGGAGAGGAGTCGATGGCTCCTTTGGCACTATGCAGCATGGTGAAGGAACAGAACAGACTGCGGCGAGGTTGTGATGACCTGATGGTATCCCCCGGGAGCAGGCAGTGCGGTGGAGGAGCATAGAGTGGCGTTACAGGGTGCTTGCACCAGTATTTATACTCTGGCCGGCACATCCTAGCTGTGGTTGGAGAGGAGGGGTAGATTTGGCATAGATCCTCTTACCACGACGTCACCGGCCGGAGCTGGATCCAGGTTCATGTCTTGGCGATCATACTAGTAGGGCTACCTGGCAGAGTGCATAAGTATTTGGATGATTTTGATGCATAGCTTCAGTGACTTGGCCGGTGAACAGTACAATCTTTAGCCTGGAACGTCTGATCTTTGCCTTCTGTAGACAGTATAATTTATGATGTCTCGTGATGCATGGCAACAATCAAACTCTGTAGAATTGATTGGCAAAGGTATGCGCACTGATGAGAGGTAAAGTCGTCTAATCATTGTTGAAAAGGTGTCATGTGTCAAGTACTTTTTTCTTCTTCTTTAACATGGTTCTATTTTCATACCCCTTGGGTACCGAAAATGTTCTTTGGAGAATTGCTATTTTCAACACCTGTTCACACCTTTCCTTAACAACTTTTAAGGAACACCAAAACTTAATAACCCTCACCCTCTCCCTCCTTTCTCTTATGAACCACCCTTCACCTGGTGCCACCATCCAAAACCTTAGGAGGCATATATAGCCTTATTTTTTCTGTATTTAATGGGGTCATTTTTCAAAATTTGCTCCTTGCTCACCGTAACTTCTTTTGTGGGTTCTTCGTCATACATTCTCAAGTGTTGTGCAAGAATTTTCTAGTTGACACTAATTTTTCTTACTTTTTCTCCTCAGTCACCCACAGTAAATAGTAAACAAAACCAGTGGATATGGGTACTGTGGTTTTAGTTAACTGTGGGTTCAGCTATTAGGGGTCCTTGCACTGCATGTTTAGTCAACATCTTCATGCACACATTGCCTGATTCACCTGCACAGATTAATCCTGTGAGTTCCTTGTGTACATTACATTTGTTAATCAACTACAAAAATTCCTAGATGGTAAGGCAAGCTGACATCAACATTAAATTAACTATCCTAGTTTATATAAAAGAATTTTGCAATTAAAAGTAGGTCTAGCTTCGTTAGGCTATAAAATCATAATGGGTGCTCATCTTCACAATGTTAACATTGCATGATTGCAATGCTCATGCAGTAGTTATTCTTACAATGGCAGTCTTACTATGATAATGTTTTAAGCTTGACAAGAAAACTTGAAATCTCTAGTTACCTGCATATTTATGGCCTGCTTGTATGGTTTCTGGGATACAAATTTCATGATTCGATGATAGTTTTAAGTTTTGCAACTAAACATCAATGCTTGAAAAATTTTTTCATGATTACAAATTTGTTGAAGTTGTTTAACTTTGTAAAAGAATTTGTTGTGGTGCTAGGTATTTAATTTTGTAGATTTTTAAAAAAACTTAAATAAATGGAAAGCATACTGCTTCCAACAATTTTATTACTAGAAAACTTACTAACATACCTGGACAACCTCGAGAAAGGCTTGAGCCAGCTGCTCATCCACTGATCCCAAGTCGTCTGAGAATCTGTTCAGGATCCTTCTGGAAGGGTTTGTGTTGAAGAACCACATCTTTGCTCTCAAAATCTTTTCAAACATTTTGTTGTACAGTTTAACTGAAGCTCGTATACAGAATGTGAACAGTATAATAGAACGTGCAGTCACCAATACCACACAGAGCATGATCAGGCTCCCGTATACTTGTATAGCTTCCTTTGTGCTCATGTTGAAAATATTCACTTTATTGTTCAATGCAATTACTGTTTTATTAATGCTACGATTGTAATGTGGTTTTAATTTTTGTTGCTCCATTGTAGTCCTGAAACGTAATCAGAAGGTCAAAGATTCTGTTAATTATTCCATTAGCAGTGGGGAGCTGTAAAACATGTATGCTGAGAGTGTTGAGTGTTGTGTGTGTGTGTGTATACACACACACACACACACACACACACACACAAACATATTTTCTAAGAACTGCTTACGACATCCATGTCAACAAACATACCAAAGTATAATAAATAATTATGACAATTATTATAAATTTCCAGGCTATTACTAGTCTACTTTTCAGAGAAAAGCAAGGCTTATGATATCACTTACCTGTTTGTCTCTTTTTTGTGTCCCTAAAAATTTCTGAATGTGTGAACTAAAGTTCACCAAGCTCGGTACACGGTACATGTATAGTACTTAGTAAGGACATCTGACTTTCATAGTTTTCGACCACGCTGGGTGCAACCATTTAAAATTTAAGGGGCTATGTCATATCTATGGAAACATTCAACCAATTTTAACCAAAATTTGTGAATTGGCAGTATATCATGTAGGCAATGAATTTAAAAGTGTATAATGTTGGTCTGCCAGTTTGAAATATACAAAGTTCTACATGAAAAAAATAAAGCTATTACTTTAAATCTCGAAAACCACTCAACCAATTCTCACCATATTTGGCATACAGCCTAAGTAATACTATGTTAGACCTTGTAGACATGTGATTTAAATTGATAAGGCACTTTAACGTGGCTTGATTGCTAGCGAGGGGCGGAGTACACCCAATTTGAGAGAAACCCTGATGCATAGTGATAAATTTGAGAAAATATGTTGATGATTCCCAGGGGGCCAGTTCATCTAAAACACGGGTGAGCATGTGGAAATGGTATCTCAGGGCAGTAGCAGTTCGGTAGCCATGTGGCGGTGCCATCGCAGCACATGTTAATGAAATAATAAAGTTCAGATTAAGTTCATTAAGCATACTTACACAGTTCAAGTTGAGCACATGGGGTTTCTGGAGTGGGCCAGATTCCTAAGGTATGCTAAGTACAAATGAAAAGAAATAAGATGAGGTCCATCTGAAGCGTATATTATCTGAGTGACATACACACACGCACGCACACATGCACACATGCACACGCACGCACGCACACACACACACACACAGAGCAAAAACTAAGTCCCTTGAATTAAACAGGCAAGGCATACTAGGCCTGCCATAGACTGACATGGTAAAAGCACTGTTAAGCACAATTGGAAATTATGGTAATAAAATCTATGGGGTTGCGAGTCTGACGGAGATGAGAATGTGTGGCACGGAGGGAGGGAGGGGGGAGAAAAGCTAATAAAATGGTTCCAAAATGAATAAACTTACTATTGCAGTTACAGTGATCACACAAAGAAGTTGAAGTTCCCTGCGACACGGCACATGTGCACTCTTCTTGACCTGCTGGTCTAGACTGAAGATGGTGGCTCAAAGATCCAGTTACCTAATGGAGATCTCCCACCAGCATGGTGAAGGAAATATATAAAACATACATGTGGTCAACTATACAAAGAAAAGCACCCAAAACCACAAAATAAGGTTCGGAGGAAACATGCAAGTAATTCCGACATAAACTTTCAATTAATTAATGTTCAGAGTTCTTGTTGCTATGCAAGTCAGAGAGCATAAAATTCTGTAGAAAAGCTTGCTCAGGCTAGCAAAGCATTTTGTAAAATCATGATAAATTAAAACAAGACATATAGCACTTACATAGGCACTCAAAAGATCAAAATAATATTAAAGGAACAATTTAATATTGACATGTGATACCCTGTCGACTAAGCGTATGTCAAGTGTAGGTGGGAGAGTAATTTTTGTATGGGTGCTAAGTCAGGCACACCCTTAATATGGAGGTTTCTTTATTCAGTTAATCTCTACATGGGCCGGTGCTTTCCCTGTGTACAGTACTAGCCTGATAGCTTTCCGGCAGGGCACAAAGTCTAGTTCTGCCAGAACAACATTCCGTTTCAGGCTCTGAGCCTTGGGCGCTAGTGCTACGGCGTGATTCTGGCTGACTGACTGAATTTGAGGATGGTCCTGAGTGTTGAGTTGGCTGACTGTGATATGTGGTTCGTGTCGGCGGGGACAGAGCGACAGGCGTAAGATAGACTACAGGTGCTGTTGGCTGCTGTTCCGGCTAACTGATGAATTCCACAAGCCACAGGTGAACTTCATTCCTCAGGCGTATAGGTGGCTGAAATAAGTCTCGTGGGACTTCCGGTGTAACTGGTATGAGCATCGGAATGTTTGAGCTTGGTCCTTAGGCGTGAGCTGTCCTAATGCGGCTACATGGGTGGGGGTCAGCTCTTGCAAACGCCCAGAGGAAATGAGCACCTGTTTCGCCTTCTCCTTAAGACCACTGCATCTGGAGTCACACACACTCTCACGTATGTGATATGAGAAGCAGGGTTTGTGGTTTTTCTCTACTGTATAGAGCCTCATGATCTGCTGCAGATGAGCGGATATCCAATCTGAGTGCTCTGCGCTAAGGTGCGGTGAATAGAGAAAATTAGGCCTCGCAGTCTGCAGTTTCACACTTGGGTGTTGGTTTTGTCTGCCTTTTCCCAATCTAGGGAACGTCCCCTCCATCCAAATCCCTGGAATCACCTGCATTTCACTCAAGGGTGAGGTCAACTGGGAACAAGGTGCTACATCTAGAGGATCGTGGAACTCTAGGATATGTTTCAACAACGGTTTACTCCATTTTACTGGAAGTAAACACGTGGTTATGTACTCCCTCCTGCGCTTGTCACGAGCTTGACGGGAAGTTAAGCTACACAGTCCAGGTAGAGGCAACCCATTTCTAGGCTAGCGGGGAGTTGGGGCAGAATAGCACTGTGAGAACAACTTGAAAACTAAACTGACTCCCTAATGCATTGTTGCCCAGATGGGGCCATGGTGTCTAGTGTGGATAGACAACAAGTAAGCACGATGCTAGGAAAACTAAGCAAGGTGAGATAGGATAAGTCCAACAATAGAGCTTAGGAAAGGGTTTCCTTATGGCACAAAGGTGCGGTGAAGGGAAGGTAGGTATAGCAAGGAATGAATGAAGCTGGTGAGTACTTTGACCACTAGCACGATGAAGACTGTCAAGTCAGGCTGGTCAGTTCCGGGAGCTAGTGCATAGAAGACTGAAGACTGGTCACAAGTTGAATTTTGGTTCTCCTTTTATACTAATCCGGGCAGCTGCTTTGAAGCCCATTAGCTGGTGCCATTTTACTTCAGTTAGTGTAACCCTCGCCTTGAGAAATCTCAAGTCATGCCTCCATATTGAACGCTTTTTAGACTGCGTTTGGTTATGTCTAGAACTTCGAGTTGGTGGCTTCTCCGACCGAGTGCGTGGGCGCATTATTGTCGCGCAATATAATAAAACTGATTGTCCATAAAACAGAGACCCACGTAATTTTTATTTGTAAACTACCGGAATAATTACAGCTTGTATATGTTCAAATGTAACAACAGTCGCATATTAAAGGAGTATCAAGGCTCCTAGAAGAGCCAGGGATCCATTGATGTAGCGTTGCAAGCAACATCCACTCGCCATGTTTGCATCACTAAGTCTAAATTAGGATACGAATATTGTCTATACTGTGGTATTTGCAGCAATTATTCATAAATAAAATAACCACAACCATTTCCAATGCAAAGTGGCACAGAAATTTCCCGAACTCTCACTATTATTTGGTGAAAATGAAAGAAGGCGTAGTCCCACACAGCTTTATGTATCCAACTTAACCATATATAAAATAAAGTACCTACTCCGTTGTACTGTAGAACATTATTTTTTATGGCCAGTACATTTTTTTTAAATTAGAAAGTAAATAAAACTTGAATTGTTTAAAACACTGGTAGCTACAACAGAAATGATTGCTTAAAGTCACCAGTCAGTTATAGATTTCTTAAAAATCGCCCCAAATAAATTAATTTGGCATGTAGTCAGATTAAATTAATAGAGGATGTGTCTCACCAGTGAAAATAGGGTTTCAGAGAAATTTTGCAATGAATTACAATTTTTTTTTTAAATTGGTTATAGGAGTTAGCTTATACGATAGTTATATTAATAGGTGGGACAGTTTTGAAACAGAAAATCAACCAATAAAAAATCTCATGATAATTGGATGATTAGGATTCAGCAATTTGTACCAACAGGGTTAATTGAATCTAGGGAGGGAGGGGGGGGGGGGGGGCAATTTATTCCAGTGTGTCTATCAAGATAAATACTAACGCACTTTCAAATGTTGATTTTTTTTCCCATAGTAATTCCAGCTGTATACATACCTGTAACCTTCGTATGGCGACTCGCGACTCTGCTCCGGTCAACAGAGCTTGTGGGATCCAGGCATCTAATGTGCCGTTCAACACGTTGAAGAACTGTGCCATTGAGTAAACCTGCAGCAAATGCGCAAAGCCATGCATATGGACCATCACTAATTTTTATACTTATG
>CM057003.1:49202096-49372096 GCA_029891345.1 Dryococelus australis
ACGACACCCTCGCCCAACGAACTGTAGCTTAACAACCTTACACCGGCTACAGCTAATTTCCACGTGGGATTTGCACCTTGATAGTTTAACAGTTGCAAAGCTAATAGGCATACGTGAAATTGGAATACGGGGAAACTGGTACAATCCCAATCCAGATAATTCCACGCGAACATTTAAAATCTCATTCATGTACGCGTAAAGTACGCTCCCGTAAACGTGGTCTCATTTTGTGGAATATCTATCTCGTAGATTTTGCTCGCATTCACCCTTCGCCGTAATTTCAACTCGAAACGCACACAAATTTGATTTCGTTAATTCGTTCGCTGCAGTGTTGATCGCACAAAAATGTCGACGGGAATTATCTTCACGTGGTCGCGTAGAGAATACAGGTCCTACACTTCATTGAGCTATCTGACGTGAACATTCAGAGATGCGTACAGAACCATCAGGCAAAGCACTAAGTCGTGAGTTCTTCCTAATTACTGCGGAGTCGCAAATTAGAAACCGCAACAGCGTAGACTGCCTCGTATCACATCGATGTCATTCGTGTCCTGGATGAGAAATTACTGCAGATACTCCTCATTTATTTACACTCTAAGAGAATACTTGCAAATGTACCATATCATTGAATACGTACAGTGACAAAGCGCGAATGATAAAATATTTCCTGGATATGCATGATACCGTTCCTACAGTTGTCCAGGAAAGAGTCAAATGCGTCCCAACCTTGTATTGTATCAATGCTAAACACTCCAATATTTCCAGTCTGATATGTATTATTATTTTCGTACTCTGTATAGGTCGAAAACTTCCATTTCAGTTGAGGAAACTTGCCATTTTTTTTTTTTTTTTGCCGTGCACAGTACATACCTCATGAGAGAGTCACGTAATATTTAAGGTCATGAAAGTTTGTAGCTGGCAACATATTGGAGTGTTTCTTAGTGTTGTGCGACGGTATCACAAAGTTTTCCTGGTTCTGCCGCCGACAGCGCTAGGGTCGCACGACTTGCCGCGCCGGCGCGCGGAGCGTTGAAGGGGACGCAGCGATGCTAAAGGCTGTTCACGATTAAGTGAGCACTCTTGAAATCAACCTTATGAAAGAGTCGCTATTCCTACCGGCATAATATTTTAACAGGCACACTGAGTGACATGCGCCTAGAAAAGTTGGTAACAATGTATAGAAAGTAGTTCCATATTTTAACGTCGCATAAAAAGTATTAGGTAACCGTTAGTGACTACTAAAATTATTTCTTTCGCTTTCTGTTTTTTTTATATGCATCAGAGTGTAAAAATGAGTATATTTGTAAAATATTTACTTGTATAATAATTTCACAGTTTCGCTTGACCGACGCATGAATAAAGTGATGAGGCCCATAATAATGTTAATTTTACACGAGGCGCAAGACTACGCAACGTGCGTACAAGTTGATTATAAGCAGTGCTTTCGAAAGTTCTCATTTTACCGCAAATAGCCTATATAGTCTATTTGCGGTTTCGTCACACTTTTTCAATCAAACCTTTGAAAAATCACCTTATGTATGACGTGTTCATTTATTTCCTAAATATGCCATGTATCACAGCTGTTTTATACCTCAGTTTACATAAAACTTATTATTTTTCGTATGCACTTTATGTATTCTTCCGCCTTACGTAAATTTAACATTGTCATGGGCGTCATAACTTTATTCATCCGTCGGTCAAGTGAAACTGTGAAATCATTAGAAAATTAAATATTTTACATATCTGCTCATTATTACACTTCGATACATTAAAAAAAAAAACAGAAAGTGAAAGAAATAATTAAATTAGCAGAAATGGTTACCTAAAACTTTTTATTCGGCGTTAAGATACAGAACTACTTTCCCATCCATCGTTACCAAATTAACTGGGCGCATGTCACTCACGGCGTCCGTTAAAATATATGCAGGTAGGAGAAGTGACTTTTTTCTAAGGTTGATTTCGAAAATGCGCACTTTATCGTGAACAGCCTTTAACAGTAAATTATCTGGCCAAGGACGTATTTTAATTTCTACGCGTTCCTCTGATCATTTCTTTTCCCAGTCAAACAACAGCGCAAATAATTGACCAGGCCTATTTTGTGGTCTCTTTTGCCTCCGTCGTGTAATCGGATAAATAATTTGGTGTCACTCCAGCCTCAATTACGAAAACCGCTCACCCAGCAATTAGGCAATTATGTCCCGTTTAATTTATCTCTCTTCCCGGCAATTTGAATCGATCCACGGAGGACGGTTCGTCGGTGTCACTGCGCTTGCTACGTGAACACAGGCTCGTTTCTTCAGTGAATTAAGTCGTCTTTCTATCTTTATATTATCTCTTTTGTGGGTTTCTTGCGAGTGGAACAATTTCATGTTATCCTCTTTGTTATTCTCCAGATTGGAAAATTGTTATGCTATAATTGATATACAAATTTTATTCTGCTCAAACTTGTCCGCTCTTCTTTGAGCGATTTCAATCGGAGTGTAAATTAGTTGTATCTATGAAATGCATATTTTATGCTTAACGTATATATTTTACCCTTTGCGTCGTTCGCCCTGTAATACTCGAAAAACATTACGAAAAAAAATTGGCCCGTTTTTAGTATGCACAGGATTCTTTCCCAACTGACTGTAATCAACTAATTTATTTCCATGTGATATATCTCATTTTTAAGATAATGCCTATACAGTTAGTTCATTCGGGCAAGATTAAGTCTCTTTTCAGCATCAGTAAACCAAAAGAATGCTTTTATTTAAATATATAATATATCTGTTTCGCCTTAGTTCACCATCACTTTAGTACGGACTTATAATTAATTACTTACAAAAATTAGAACGATGTAATAATGAATAATTAACAAGTCAGATAAACGATATGATTTACGAAGCCCTTGCTAGTTTTCGCACTCATTTGTAGGCTGTGATTATTTATCGAATAGTACGATAAGGTTGATCGACCTATAAATCTGTGTTGTTTGAACTTAAGTGCCTGCATACCATTTTACCAAAGATTGTTTAGTAATTATTAAATGGGGAGTTGATAACACCGAGAATTCGCGCGTAATAATAAAGGAAATATAATTATCCACGTATAATTACAATTCTAATAATGTAATTCTTACGTCTAGAGCGAAACTTGATTTTGAAGTTATATTCGTGTTAAAATATTTATATTCAGCGTTTTGCATTTGCTGTTAGCTTCTAATAAATTCCTGCGGTACATAACAGCAGTACAAAAAATGAATAGTTTTTATAGTTTAGTTTGCCCAAAGAAATGGTACGTAGTGAAGATAGTTACGATAAATTGTGGTACTCATAAGTTTTTCTCCGAAGAAAAGAGTCCGCATATGTTATTCCTCGCAAATTTAGGTGATATCAGATTTAAAAAAAAAAAAATTCTCCCGGACAGACACGCAGACATCCATAAATCGCAAGCTCAAGTTTTCGTTATGGAAACTGGAAGCGCTTGATTGGACGCCAGGAACACGGGACACCAGATAAAATTCTTCAGAAAGAGAAGATAGATCGTTTTGAAGTCGGGCCTGTTGGTTTCTCGGGCGATATGCCCGTGGGCCCATATTTCTACACTTCAACCCCCTACATGTCGTGTTCGCGTGGACGTTATTTATATCTCCGACTCGAGCCCACCCTGTCGTAGGGACATCTCGATAAACAATAGGGTTCAGGTGCACGGGCTTGGGGGGGGGGGGGGGGCGCGAGCGTGCCAAGGGCTCTTTAAACAAGAGAAAAGAGGGTGTGAGAAAGGACCAAGTTTGCAGTCGGAATTACCCACTCCCTCGGCGCAGCGATTCTCTCGGGCCAGCTGCTTTGTTTGCTGGCAAACCCCTCCACCGTCCCCCCACCCCTCCGACGCTGCCACTCCAACGCCTTTCATTTCGAGGATATCAAAAGGCAGCCAGAATGAAGATACCTCAAGTATTCCGCAGCCCGGGCACTAAAAAGTCTCTTTCACCCTCTCCCATCCCTTAACTCTTCCACCCTTCCTCTAACCGTATCGTCCCGTCTTGCCTTCCTGCTCGTACTTCACGCCCAGGAGAGAGGATTTATAGGATAACTGGTGTTAAATCGATGCTCTTGTTGAGAGGCTGTTGTGAGCGCACTCGACTTTATTCCCGCCTACAAGGGGATTTCCCACCTGCCATGAAGCAGTGCTTTCAGTGCTCTACACTCGATAAATACCGTCGCAAATACGTGTCAATTTTCTGCTCATTATAAAATATAATAATAGTACATTCATTCTGAAGGTTTCATAAGCTATGCGAATCAAACGAAATACATTGCACAATCGAAAATCATGGAAGATATTGCTAAAATTAAAATATATTTCAAATTTGTAATTGCAAATTGTATAAAATCATTAAATAACACATGCGATACGTCAAAGTATAAAGCACGAAAACACGATAACATTCGTTAGTAGAGGTGAAAAGTATGTTCTGGTACATGATATATATTCGAAATACTAGATTAACCTTGAAAACCCTCATATCCCAAATTCATCAAGCTCCATGCTCTTCCTTTCCTTCCCGTCTTCAAGAACTACCCACTCCCCATCAACAGGAAAAAAAGTGGAAAAATCGTTCTACTTACACGAAGATCGATTAAGATAAACAAGCAAACCGTTCTTCAATGTGTCAGGGTGGAAATAGAAATAACTTTAGTACAGACTTCACGTGAAAAAAAAAATTGCTTATGTGGAGTTAATGCGTACACGACGGTCTGATGAAAATAGCTTGTCCCAAGTGTCCATAAAGCTTCCTAAACTTACCTCTCTCCTAAACCCCCTTTTCTCTTCTTACGTGCTGAATACCTTATCCCTGGTCTTTATAAATTTTAACACTAAAATTTACACTGTAAACCCTGGACTAATTGTTCACATGGCTCTCTCCCTTCTAACATCAAAAATATATTTTCACTGCAATGTCTGTATGTAACCAGTAAGCCGAGAGTTACCCTTTATTTTACCAATGACTAGGTTTTTTTTTTTTTTTAAGAGATGCCATAATTCATATTTATACATACAATACTAATACAAACCTGCAAAACGTGTGAATAAATTATGAGGAAATTGTGACCGTTTCTTGAACGAAATTTAGGCCAGTAAAGAAATTATGCTTTTCGTGCATTTAATTAAATCCACGGCAAAGAAATCAAAGACATTAGTAAAGGTTTAAAAAATAATAGATCTACTGTTGTCCACTCTATGTATAAAGGTTGAAATATATCGCTTATGTAAAACGTGTTAACGATGTCTGCCAAAGTTAAAAGCATTTATTTGATTAAGATAACATATTTGCTAAGAATGGGAAAATAGCTATGCGCTGGTGTTTATGGTTTGCTTCTTGCCAAAGAAATTAAAAAAGATATATATATGTAGCAACGAAAGCAAATTAGCCCAGATAAATTGCCTCCTGCGAATCTCCGCCTCTCCTCGGGCTCCACAGAGATTAATTGCTGATCCAAAATTTTGTTTTGAAGACGCCGAAATATTTTCCTCTGGCGCGGTTGCGCGTGGCTGCAGCAAAGCTGAAGGGAAGCGGAAGGAAAAACTTGTCGGAATTCTGATGAATCGGCGGAACTCGGCGGGAACTGCAAATCGGACGTTTTCAGCCCGGCTCAAGCCACAGCAGCTGTATAGCGGGCAAGAGGAGGGGATGGACGGAAGCAATCTGTCTCCTCAGGATATGCAAATTATTAAATAAATAATGAACAGATATTCGTGGCCCACCGCGAACGGCGGAACGGCCCGGAGATAGAAACATCCCCCATCACCAAGCCGTTTCGCTAAGCTTTCCAAAACTGTGCCGTCGTCTCTTTCTCCGCGCGAAATCAGGAATACATTACCAGCCGCGAAATAATTTATCAGAGCCGAGATGGAATCCCTATATTTCACTGCCAGAGCTTTGTTTTCTTTTTTACGGCCTGCGCAGTGGAAGAATAGTGCGTTGGGCGCGCGGAAATGGCAGACTTGCGTGAAATTGAAGTTCGCAATTTCGTGGTACATACACAGATACGTTTTAATTGCATAGGTCGTTCACGGTAAAATGAGTACTTTTGAAAACCCTGTTTAAGATCTAATTTTAAGCACGTTGTGTGTAACCTTCCGCCATATGTAAAATCGACATTGCCGCAGACCTGATCGCTTTATTCATCCGTCAGTAAGGGGAAACTGTGAAAATTATTACAAAAGTAAATATGTTAACAAATTTGATAATTCTTACACTTACATGCATTAAAAACAACGAAAGTAAAATAAATCACTGTAGTATTTACAAATGTCTACGGAACACTTTTAATTCAACGTTGAGACATGGAACTATTTTTTACTCCACCATTGCCAAGTTTACGAGACCCACGCCACTAAGTGTGCCCGTAGAAAATACACGCCGGTAGGGTTATAGACTTTTTCAAAGTTTGATTTCAAAGTGCTCACTTTGCCGCATTCTGAGATGCGGTTATAATAAATGGCATTAGAAGAAGATTAACGCCGTAGTCCATTTAATTAGTACAAGCAGAGCATTGAGAATTATTGTGTATGTGTAAACTGCCATTTTGTGCAAAATTGCCGAAAGTGCTGCAATAACACTGCAGAATAAAATACGTAATGTTGTTATAGAGTTAAAAAAAAAAACTTTTAAACTCAGTAAATGTGTATTTGGGGTTTGGAGAACTACCTTGGCACATTTGTGTGAATGTTATTATTTAAAATCCTCAAAACTCTTAAATTGATTGTATATTAATTACAGCTGCAAAGTAATATTACACATGTGTTTTCGAAGCAATTTTTTTTTTTACTATTTGAGGAATTAATACGTTAAGATTTTTTTTTTGAGAAGTGTAAAAATGCAGGCATTACAAGTTAAATTCTAAATCTTTCAAATTTCCCCACATTAAATTTTTTTACTCTCAGAAACTGAACGGATGCTGCGTAGCGAATATTTTGATTAAATTGACATTTTGTGAAATTTATATAAGTTACTTTGAAAGTATTCAACCTGAAATGAGGACTGTAAGGAAATATGTAGTCTCCACTGAGCATAAAATCTGAATTAAAGTATTCTAGGTGTGATTATGTACAGATATTAAGAATTTTTCTTACGGGAGTAGCACTGCAGTACTGTACAAACTCTAGTGTTGGAAAGGGATTGAAAACCAACACAACTACATTCAACGTGGTAATAGGGAAAATTAACATAATTTACGTAACAGGCAAGTGAGGTATTTATCGACTTCCACGACTTTGTGTAGATTATCGCAAGATCTTTACACACTACATGAAACAACCTAGCTAAATATTTTTTAACGGTGAAGCCCTTTTTCTTGAATTACATACATGCTGATATGTAATTTTGTATTTAAATGTCTAAGAGTTCTGTTGAAACGTCCGCTATTGTATTATTTTGATATTAATTATGCTTTACCCATAAGAAGGTTCATTGGATAAAATATTTAGACTCTCTCTTGTTATTTCGTCAATACTAGCAAATGAAAACATATTACAGTATAAGAATTTTTTAGTTTTGATTTAAAGTATGTTAAATCAATTTTGATATATTATTAAAGTAACAGAATTTAATCATTGCAATACTATTTACAATGTAATTAATCGTTAATAATAAAAACATTAAACGAGTTGTAAAACTAACAGACGTAGCTTAGTCACAACAAGTTCCATATTCGCAATTGAGATTTTAGAAATCCATATGCTGTTGTTCTATAATATTCGGAACAACTCAGAAATAGCAGCACTTGAAAAAAAAATGACAAATTTATATTCTTGTTTTTTTAGTCATTCATATTTCTTCTAGTTATTTCGACCGGAAGCAAGTATGATCGCGCCCAGAAATTCTCCATACAATAACACATATAATCAACTATGTTACAACTCTATAGACAACATCCACTTTTATCACATAAATGTTCATCTGTAACGTTATTTGCCGACCTCTATGACGTAGCTCAATGGAACGGTGGGAAAGGTATTCAGGGTGCGGATCTTGAATAAGACACGGATGAGTGTGATATTTTCCTTTTAAACGTTAAGTTAAGGTCAGTTTGTAAGGACGTTATTTTTAAGCTTTCGTCATGAAGATGAAGCACCAGAGAGCTAAAAATAATTTACTTTTTCAAGACAATAAGATACGAGTAGTAAGAAACAGTTGGTTCTGTAACAACCACTACTTCATTCCACTCATCCACTCAGGCGATGGGCATTTTAAGTCTTTCCAGGGTTTTTTCGAGGTCCTCCCTTTTCCTATCGTGTCGTCATGCCGACGCCGCTCCATCCCTTTTCCCTCATCTAATCTTCGTGCTTGTCGGAATGACAAGTCACCGTCGCCAATCACCCTCTATTCAGCGCCAGGCTCTTCTGATCAGTGCTATGTCCGCCTACAGGCGAGAACAACCTCCACATTTATAAGTGCAGTTCTCCATCCAGGCCTAGTTTAACCCCGGTAACTCCATTATCAAACTTTCGCAGATCGATTTCACGTGCACGCCTGAGATTAACTTATCGTTCTGTTTATTCGCCTCCAGTCACAGCCTTTGTAATATTTTCATGTCTCGTGCGCTTGTTTGTAATATTTTGGAATCGGGTGAAATTGTCCAATTTTTACTATTCTTAGTAATGTCTCAGGTGCGACATGACAGCCATGCAATTCACGCCGCACGTGATGTGGCTTTTTCGCGAGTAAATGTTTTGTACGAAGTCTCCAAAATGTGTCTGTTTCTTCTCAAACGAACTAATTCCTTGACAAAGCTAGGTATAAATGAGTCTCGTCAAATTAAAGGACAAAAAATAATAGCGAAATAAGCGTGACAAAACTGTAAATCCTATAGCAGCAGAAATTAAGGATCAGGGAGTTGAGTTATTTTCGTTGAGAAGGAGTGACCGGTTATTTTCTGCGACAATGATCGCTAGCGTCACGCTGCTATGACGAGAAGGCGTCAGTCGACGACGTTTCGAGGCGATGCCTTGAGAATGACTCGCGTATTACCTGCACGAATTCCTCTAATCGAGTTGTTTGGAGTCTGCCCTAATCGTTATGCACCGCAACCTTTAACCTTTCTGTGGCAAACCGTAAGACATAAAACACAGTAAAGCGCAGTTCATTATGGTGTGAATCCTACGCCGATACCGGTCGGCTCGAACATAAAATGACGTATACGAAAATACCATAAGCTTAAATATTAATGAAAATAGTTTTTTTTTATAGCTAACGGCCCTGCCTACCAAGCCGGAAGTTGCGAACTTCAAATGCGGTAAACGAAATTCCTACTTACTGCGTCGATTTTAAAAATAACTATTTCAAACAAAAAACACGTTGACGCTATTTTCTCAGAGAATATTGCTACATAAAATTGTTTTTGAAAAAAAAATATATAAAAAAATAAAAATAATTATTCATCTTTTTTTTTTTTTATTGGCCATATGTAAATTTCAATATTTTAATTTTATAAAAAATATATTAATCCAACAAAGTGGCAACATATTTTAACGTAGCGTCATTCCTTAAGAAATTTCACGTAGGATACTTTTTGTTTGAAATAGTTATCTTTAAGTTGTCGCAATGAGAAGGAATTTCGTTTAACATTGATTCCCCATTTGAAGCTCGCGGCTGCTGGTTTGGTAGGCAGGCCCGTTAAGTGAGTTAATTTGACAGCTACGGAGAAATAAAATATGTCCTTACCTTAGAAAGCCGTATTAAGAAGTGTGTAAAGTTTAAATATTTGCACACTGAATTAATTAAATTTAGTTCCGTCTCTTTAACACTAAAAATAAAATAATTATCAACGTTGTATATTCATGATTGTAACAACTTTGTACCAACACTTGATTGACGCATGAACTAAGTGATAAGGTTCATGACACTGATAAATTACATATGATGAAGAAGAAAAAATGGACGGAAAATTAGACCTTAAACAGATATTAAAATCTGCTGTTTTAATAGCGATAAGCTTATACTCGTCCGATTGCGTAGCATAATATATTTTATATATTATTAGTAACACGTATTATTAGGTCCTGACAGCGTGCAAAATTTCAGAGCTGTGGGGTAAACAGTGCCGATGTTTTTACACAAACGTATTCTTAATGTGTGACTTAGTATTATGTATACCTATACGAACTTTTCCAAGTTTGCACTGAATATTCTTCGACGAAAATTGCTTCCGCGGCAATTTGGAAATGCATACGGTTTACTACAACGCTTTTCATATCTTACGTTTCTGAATTGTAACTAAAATATTTACTTAATTTTTCCCTACGTCCTTTAATAGCGATGTGATGATAATATACCGGATACTTGTATTCTCCTTTTTGAATTTGGAAATTCGAGAAATGTTGTTTATTAAAATGCCGTGCGCAATTTACAAATATACATTTTACTCTTGAATCTTTTTTCACAAAATAAGCGATATGCATGTCTTTCTTCGCGGGATCTAGCCAACCACTATTCAGTTTTGATCTGGAGAAATGAATATACGTACAGTTTGTATAAATTATTACTTAAAATGAGGTGGAATTTGATTACAAGGATTAATATTGATGACATTATAGTATTCCGTAAATGTTGAGGCCAGTGCCATAAGCAGGGTGAAATTCATCAGCTGGGGTAAGATTGATAACAGAAGAATATTCTGCAAATGTTAAGTCACCATAATATTTAAAGAACAAAGTAATGTCATCAATCTCACCCTTGGTGATCAAATTCACCCCACTTTACAATAGTGCAACTATATTTATCTATGTTTAAGGACCTGCAAAAATTCGCGTTATTATTTGGCATCAGGCTAAACTTCACAGTACTGTACATATTCGAACCGGCGTCATTTCTCTATTGGTTGCCGTCTAGATGTGAAGTCATTACCTTTCTGACTGAACTATACGTGATTGGGGCACACAATTGTGAAGTGTTCATTTATTGGCTCAGGGCTAAGTGGGGCGTGTCAAATAAAGTACGGTCCAATCACAAACGTATTGCAAAGGTACGTGTGTTTTAAGTTTAATGTGTCCCGAAATAATAACGCTAATTTTGCAGGTCTCTATCTATATGGTTTAATGTACCTACATATGCTGGTACTCGGGGAATATAATCCAAAACACCAGTACAATTCGTTTACAAGTTTTATAATAGATGAATTTCAATTCACAGGCGTATTAAGGTAGCATTTTTAATTATTTTATTGCAGAAATAACACGTTTTTAGAATAAGTCATAAATTACAGACTTGAATGTCGTTCTGCTAACAATTTTTTTTTACAATACAATTTTTCGAGAAAAAACTGAAATAGGTTTTACCGTATCTTGCCCGTAAAGAGAAGGTTGAGACTAAAGCGCGGTGCTAGAGTTGTGAATTCCGGCAGCGAAACGAACGTCCGTGCAAGCGCGCGACTTGAAAAGGTGTGCAACGTTTTGCCGAGGACTGTAGGGCTAGCCGCAGTAGCCAGCAGCCACCTGGTCCCACCCCCTTGTATCGAACCCCGGACTGCCATCAGTACAGGATTAACACCCCCTTCGTTCAGGCGGATGTGTGTGTGTGTGTTCACAGAGGGGGGGAGGGGAGGAACGGCTTAAGTGGACCGTTGCCGACCGCACGGCTTCAACCAGGCGTGCGCCACTGAACCCTTTGGGCCTTGGCGGAACGAACTGCCCTCAAGCCCCACGTCGAGTAACAGGGCCGTTCCCTCTCCCTTACCCACCCTTCTGCATGCTCACGGACATGCATCTCCTTGATAGCTCACCGCGTGAGCACTTTTTATTCGATTCCATCCTTCGTCTTCAGTACCTTAAGGGTTTTCAACGAAACTATTAAAGTGCATCGCCGACCTCCCGTGGCGCAGTCGGTTGGTGCACGGGAGACTCTGGGTTATAGTCCCGCGGCTAAAGAATGGGTGTTAATTTAAGTTAGGTTATAAGCAGAGACCTGCAAAATTCGCGTTATTAAACTTGAAACACATGTACCTTTGCACTACATTTGTCATTGGACCATACTTAATGTGAGACATCCTGGGTGACTCTGCACCAATAAAGGAACACTTCCTAATCGTGTGCCCCAATCACGTGTAGTTCAGTCAGAGAGGGCGTGTCTTCACATCTATGCAGCAGCCAATGGAGAAATCCGGCTCTAGTACATACAGTAGCTACTGTGAAGTTCATCCTGATGCCAAATAATAACGCGAATTTTGAATCTCCCTAGTTATAAGTTAGTCTGTAAGCCGTCACCTGCTAAGATTTACAGCATAAAAATTGGGGGACGTTAAAAAGCCAATTACAATTACAATTAAAGTGTGTCCAATGAGCTAACCTAAGAAAAGAGCACACGCTTCAGACGATGGCTCTTGAGAGCTTTCAGGACGTTGAGTACATTAGAAACATGACTTCAGCGAACTCCAGAAAAACTATAAAGGGTTTTTTTTTTCGAAGCACTGGATCTCAGAATATACGCAACAGATACGTACAAAATTAATCAAGGGCCCTGCTTTAAACCTTCCTGCAGACTTTCCATAATGTCAGCGCTGGAAGTCTCATAGGGGCATGCAGTGCGACGAGAACACTGCACTCCAGTTCAGAGCTTGGCGCTTAGTGGCGATGGGGCACTTGAGCGTGGCAGTGACCGTTTTTTTTTCTAACCTACCCTAATTCTAAGTGATAGTTGTACGTCCGAGGTAGGGACGGGAACTATTGCGTCTCAGGGCTGAGCCCCTCACGCCTACAGGGGAGGGAACGCATGCATCGCGGCAGAGAGGGATTGGACAGCCATGGCCACCGCTTTGGGCCATGACCACCGCTACAGGAAACAGATGGGTATGGACCATGTTCTTTATTAGTAGGAAGAGAAATTCTAGTAGAGAGAGGGGCGGTACGTGGCAGTGTCAACCAATCGCTCCCGTACTTACTTCCCAGGTCTGAGTCCGAGAAATACGGGAGCCACAAGGGCTACACTGCTACGCACATCAAGTGCGCCATCGCCACTAAGCGCAAGGCTCTGAACTGACGTGCAGAGTTCTGGTCGTGCTGCGTAGAGACCTGCAGAATTCGTGTTATTATATCAGGGCATGATAAACTTAAAAACACTTTTCCTTTGCAGTTCGTGTGTCGTTGGACCATTCTTTATTTGACACGCCCCGGGTAACTCTGCACCAATAAAAGAAATTTTCACCAGTTTGTACCCCAATCACATGCAGTTCACTCAGAAAGGGCGTGATTTGACATTTATGCACCAACCAATGGAGAAATGACGCCGGCTCGAGTATACATACTACTATGAATTTTAGCTTGATGTTAAAAACTGACGCAAATTTCGCAGGCCCCTACCACATTAAACGATGACCCTATCATATTTATGTTACAGGTTCGCTGTTAAAATTTTCCGTATGTTTGCCGAATGTTTTACGAAAATGCACAGTAAATATACGGGAACACAATCCGTAATGACGAAAAACTGAGTTAAGTGCGTAAATAAAAAAATACGGAAAAATCTCCGTATTTCCTATAACTTCGGGTTTCAGGCACGAGCAATACCGAGTTTACACGAAGCTTTCTTCGCCACTGTAACCAGAAAATTATCGTTTCTGCGGCAGTTAATGTTATCATTAAGCCCTGTTCTTTCAAAAATTAAAAAGTAGCAACAGGTGTATGCATTTAAAATACACTAACTAACAGAAACTAAAAAAGTATCTTATATGACTAATATAGACATTTTAAAGTTATACTAGATCCATCACGTGAGCATTGTAGGTAAGACGTTAGGGTCGTGAACTTGCAACTTTTTGACTCGGGATCAAATTTTGCTCAAGTATAACAAATTATACCTTTTTAGATATATTTTTATACACAGTAGAACACCCATATGATGAAAATTAAAATAAAATAGATATTAATAATTAATTAAACTATAAGTGCAGAAAACTAACTAGGGAATTAACGGAAAGGTTGCGTGAATTTGACGGAAAGTGCGTTTTTTTTTTAAATCGATGTGTCCGTAATTTTACGGAGAGTTTACGGACACCTCTGGATAAATTTTTACCAGCACTTTTCCGTAAAAAGAAGTAATTTTTTTTTTTTTAACAGTGTTGCTCTGAAATGGTTTTTCTAATGTGCGTGACTTCTTGAATACACTCAACAAAAGTCGCGTCAAAAGTGCATGTTCTATTCGTGGATCATGGTGCTCCACGTGGCTGAGCTGTTCGCGGTTAGCCTGCTCGCCTCCCACCAAGGCGAACCGGTATCCATCCCCGGCCGGGTCGCTCCCGGATTTTCGCAAGTATAAATCGTGCTGGACGATGCTGCTGGTCGGCGAGTTTCCTCGGGGATCTCCCGTTTCCCCCGCCCTTTCATTCCGGCGCTGCTCCATTCTCGCCTCGTCGACTCTCAAGAACTCCATGTTAAGAGCCCCCCAAATCTATTCTCTCCACTCCACTCAATTGACCTTAAAATATCGGCTCTTACTAATAATATTAAATTTTAACACATTCAGTCCACGAACCGTTTTTGTTTCGACCGTTTTCCTTCAGAGTAATATGATTTTCTGAAGTTTCTTCATTTCTCATGTATAAATGGTTAATGGTTGCGCCCACGAACCAGCATGCTTAACACAAGTGCAGAGAACGTCAAAAAAAAAAAGTAACGTTATGAAACTAACCTCCTGGCCATTTCATACGTGAAAGAGGCTAAGGGCGTAGCTGAATAATGAACCATGATTAGATAGAGCACAACAGTAAATGATAGGGTTTATTGAACACGATGATCATACAATGGCTAATTACTTAATTATTAAACGGGGGGGGGGAGGAGATAATGTGGAATATCATAATGCTAATTACACATGTTATGATTAATCATCACACGCCACTACAGTTGTAATCTAACTGGAAAGTCCCCACCTTATTCATGATGCCGTAAGCTGTTTTTGGGATGCAGAGAGCGACGGCCGTACGCCCTGTAGCGGCCAGATAGGGGCCGCACACATTACAAGTAGCGGGGTATAGCGAGAAGAGCGAGGCACTCATATTGTTTTATAAACAACACCTCCTGACCAACTCACCCGAGGGGTGTATATGGAGAGCGCGAAGCGCCAGCCCCACCCCAGACATGCTAAGATAATCAGAACAGCACTACATATAGTTGTCGGAACCGACGACGCCAGGTTCAGCGAGGCTGAAGACGAGGGCAACACTACCATCCAGGCCTAGAGGAGCTCTTGGCCAACTGCAGTTACTTCATATATGGTGAGCATAATCCGGCTTGGCAGTGGACGTAAGGCTGCCTATCGAGACCCCGTTAATCATATTACTCAGTAATTAATTACCCGCTGGCAAGGACAGTCAGGTCACTGTAAAGTACCCTTAAGGTAAAAGGAGCACGAGTGTGTAGATTACGTATTAGGTTCAGTGTAATTGATTCTGTTTTGTATTGTTTTAATCTTGAAACTTTAGTACTAACCCCTTAACATACGCATTAAAATTTTATGTATGGTGTTGCGAAAGAGCAACTTTATGGTGTGATAAGTACCTGCGAATTTCTTATAACAACTGACACTGTGGGACCTATGGAAAGGGTTTCAGTATATCCTGAACACGTAAAGAAACCAATAATATAATATTTCGCATGTCAGCAGCAACCAATAGGACTAACCAGGGAAATGCGCTTGTTTTATTCCTGCTAGCATCTTACACTGTACAGCATCGACCATGATATCACCTATTCTGAAACATGACAGACATAACGAGTATACTCGGGATAGTAAGTTAAATGGTTAGTAAAAGTGTTTCTGTTTAGAGAATTCCCTGTATACCGTCAGTCTACGCATCCCCCCCGAGTGTTTCTCTTCATACAGATTTGACGCTGACTACATGGAAATCCTTAATTGTAGGTTGGAAATAAATGTGAATACAGAGGCGAGTAGTCAAGTAGAAGGGAAGCGGTACAACGCCCATCTCCTTGCTCTTCTCGTTGCGATGGTCTGAAGACAAAAGACACCGCACCCCGTGATACGTTGGCCTATATCGAGCACGTTGTTTAACATATTCGGCCCCCGATTACTGGCCGGTTGAGGGGGTTTCTATAAATCCGCTCGCGCCCTGGTTCAATGTTTGAAGGCGTGATCAGTAGGGATATGAACATTTCGCAAGTTCACTTCAGGATAAGATAGACGTCAAACACGTGTACACTGAAGTTGACTTTGCAATTTGATCACGGTTTATTAGAAACGCCCTGGATGACTCTGAGCCAATAACAGACTTGCAAGGAAACAAGTAGCGAGCGTCACACTTCCAGGTTGAAGTAACATTGGCTACTCTCTGGAGCAGCAGCCAATGAACAAACATTTGAGGCTCGAGTATACACAGGACTGTGGAGTCTAGCCTACAGGTCATCGAACTCGCGAATTTTTCCTATCCCTAGTGATCAGGCAGGCCGTTCACCTAAGGCCTGGGCACATCATAACATATTGCAACACCTGAGCTCGTAAATTATGTAGAAACGGTGTTGGTCAATCAGCGCCTGGTAAAATTACTCGTCGGCCGGCAGCCAAACCAACAAGGAATCATCGGCAGCATGGCAGAAGCCAATTAGACACGAAACCCGACCAATATACTCAAGTGGCCAATCAGCGAATGGATGCGCCCTCGTCGAAGTGACAGCCGCGCCACTTATCTTCTACACTCACCTATTCTTTGTTTGTGTTGAACGTACTGTGTGCAATCAGTTATTAAAAATATCCCTGCACGCTCGGTGTTATCAGCCCTATTGAAAGCCCTGCTTGATATATACTTGTATAAGTATTATATATTTTCCACCGCATGTGAAAATGACATTTCAACGGGCCTGATCATTGTATTCATGCGCCGGTCAAGTCAAACCGTGGAATTGTCATAAAAGCAAATATGTGGCAAATGTGCTAATCCCTGCTCTGAAACGCATTAAAGAAATAATCTCAATACTCACAAATGTTAACCTAACACATTTAATTACCACTTTGAGGTCAGCAGATATTTACAAGACAAGTTAGAAGTGAGTTAGTTATATCCACCACTGCAGGACCACCGGTTCTATTGGTCTCTGTGTTCCCACTCACTACCGTTCTAATGGCCAACATGACAATGGGGACGCTTACTGTGATCTACAACGTTCATTATTGGCTGATCATTAGTCACTAAGGCGCTGACTTGATTTTGTCCCAGTCAAATGTGTTTATTCGTGTAAGATATTTTACTATCACACCTGTCCTTTCACAGAGATGTACCAAAACTACTTTGTAGTAAGGAAAGTTATCGTTACCGAGCTGTAGAGATCTTGTAAGATCTTGTTAAACACAGGCAGTACAACGACTGCATGAAAATGATAGTTTTCTTTTCAACGACAAAGATATTTTCAAAATAATTTTGCTCGAACTGCACTCGAGCGTAGTCTTTAAAGTGATGAACATAAAGACATGGAACTCCTCTTCTCTCTCTCCTCTCTCTCTCTCTCTCTCTCTCTCTCTCTCTCTCTCTCTCTCCTCTCTCTCTCTCTCTCTCTCTCTCTCTCTCTCTCTCTCTCTCTCTCTCTCTCTCTCTCTCTCTCTCTCTCTCCTCTCTCTCTCTCTCTCTCTCTCTCTCTCTCTCTCTCTCTCTCTCTCTCTCTCTCTCTCTCTCTCTCTCTCTCTCTCTCTCTCCTCTCTCCTCTCTCTCTCTCTCTCTCTCTCTCTCTCTCTCTCTCTCTCTCTCTCTCTCTCTCTCTCTCTCTCTCTCTCTCTCTCTCTCTCTCTCTCTCTCTCTCTCTCCTCCTCTCTCTCTCTCCTCCTCTCTCTCTCCTCTCTCTCTCTCTCTCTAGATTTCGCGCCGCTAATAGTACCAGGAAAATTATACATGTTTTAAATTTGAACATGCTTCGTACTTATTACAGCAAATAATGTATAGTTATTTTCGGATTTGTAATTTACAACTTATTGAAATATATTTAGACGTCATGGCGGGACGGTTACATATCTGAAGTTGACAGCAGTGTGGCCACAAGACGATGGCATGGCGTATTGCTCTTGACAGAGCGAAGTGTTAATTTTTCTTTCTGCGAAATATGCTTAAAATTGCCACATCGGGTTAGTACACGTTGTGTTTTTTTTAAACATACCTAGGTAAGTTACGATGTTGTGATAATTTTTTTTCCCCCACAGCAAGAATAAATATATCGAAGTGAGTGCTGTGGCCGCTGAGTGTGAAATGGTATTGTATCTGGGTCGCGTCGCGTTCGTTACACTGGGCTTGTGGGTGTGTGTGTGTGTGTGGTGTGTGATTGCGCAAATATTGGGCGTGCGAAATTTATACGTTTTAACCATGAGCTGTTTATGTAACGAAATTAATTATTTGAAACTCACGTTTGTTTATCACAACTATGTAACTTCGCCCTAGGTGTTTGAAACACAATTGTGTAAAGTGCTTACGTTTATGTGATTTTAATGTTTGCCACAATCCCAACAAATTATTAATCTCAGGCGGAAAATGTTTTATTAATAAATAAACCCAGTAATCAGTAAGTACATAAGCAAATAAATATAAGTGGAGTAAAAGTTACGGTAGTCATATTCGAGTGCATATTTACCAGTATTTTTTCAAGTTTGTTGCTGTTACGTACAAAAATAAGCGACACGAATTGCGTGCTTGAATTTACTTTCTATATCATTGGGCTGGTTGGTCCTTTGTTTTATTATTCATTCTAACTGAGGCCGTCATTTTAATAACAAGAAGTTAAGATTTATAGTTCGTTCCCTCATAGTTGTAAAAGGGTTCAACATTCCCGGCAATACATTAACGTGTATTATGTGTAAAGGCTGTTCGCGATAACGTGAGCACTTTTGAAATCAACCTTAGAAAAATGTCACTGCCCTTGCCTGCGTATATTTCAACGGGCTCACTGAGCGACATGCGCCCAGTAAAGTTGGTAACGATGGATGGAAAGTAGTTCCGTATTTAACGTATAATAAAAAGTGACAGGTAACCATTTCAGATAACTTAAACTATATCTTTCGCTTTCTGTATTTTTAATTCATCGTAAGTGTAAAAATAACCATATTTGTAAAATATTCACTTTTCTAATTATCACACAGTAATGTACATACAAACAAGTAGATCTCAAGCAAGGCTTTCAAAAGTGCTCATTTTACCGTGAACAGGCTTTATAATGTGCTATATCATGTATAACACAAATACGTTAAAAATATGTAAAATAATTACCATAACAACTACCTATCGTAAATACATAGATGATTAAATAGTCAGAAAGCTGACCTAAATATGCTTATAGGCCTAAATTGTGAACATTCGTACGTAACGGTGTTTGAAATCTTACAGAATTCTTTGAACGCCGGAAAACTGTAAACGAAGCCTCTAACAGTTAAAACGCATAAGTCAAGTGGCAGTGTTTATGTTTACATGTAACGGTAGGATACGTAATCGGTAGCCAAAAGTAGAACTTTATTAGGGCTGCAGGAAAGTGTGAAGTAGCCGCCAATGGCATATAAGAATTTAACTTGTCAACTACGGCGGATATATAGCTGCCGCGCGTGGACTAAGTAACACATCGTACCGGCAACGAAAGTTACTTGGCTACTCGTACTAGCAATAAATCACTTCGTACCGACAACGAAAGTTACTTGGCTACTCGTACTAGCAATAAATCACTTCGTACCGACAACGAAGTTACTTGGCTACTCGTACTAGCAATACATCACTTCGTACGACAACGAAAATTACTTGGCTACTCGTACTAGTAATAAATCACTTCGTACCGGCAACGAAAGTTACTTGGCTACTCGTACTAGTAATAAATCACTTCGTACCGACAACGAAAATTACTTGGCTACTCGTACTAGTAATAAATCACTTCGTACCGACAACGAAAGTTACTTGGCTACTCGTACTAGCAATAAATCACTTCCCGAGAAAAAAATAAAGTCAACATCTTAGGTGAATAGCGTGTTTGATGATGAACATTTCAAGGAGAAATACGCTCCCAAGGTCCTTGCACATTATCATTATTTTGCAAATTAAGTACGTCGACGTAGATGTCATATGAACTTTACTTTTTTTTACGCTACGAGAAACTTCACCGCAAAAGTTCCTTTAATTCGCTAATGTGTCAAATTACTCTTCTCGTTACTTTTAATGTACGCGGCAAACCACGGGTCGGGGCTTCCCCTGTGTTTTAAAAAGTTCTTCTCAGTCAGAAGTTTCCCCTGAAAAGAAAAAAAAAAAAAAAAGAAAAAGATTACCGAAAGAATTTCTGCTATAGAGATCTGGAAGTAGCTCGTAAACTGCGACCATTCTACTTTAGCCCCCATTTTCGGATTGGGTTGGGCGTGTCGTCTTTGCTCGTAGCTCTGCCTCGTTCTTTGTCTCCTCTTCGCTTCCCTTCGCACACGTCCGCCCTTTTTGACGCAGGATTCCGTTAAGGGAATTTAAATTTTCTGTCAAAATAACGTGCAGGAATAAATATACACGCAAGTAGTTTTCGGAGCAAGCTGCAGTTATTTTAATGCCATCGGCATATTCACCGTTCTTTTATACTAGAATTAATTTAAAATTGCATATAACGTTTATTAATTATTGCATATATATCTGTGTAAGGCGTATTTAAACATTTCATTTTTTTTATTTTTTTTATAGAGAATTTATAGTATTTTGTCCACTTTAAATTTTAAAGTCATAGTATAAAGTGATATTTGTTCCCTAAAATACAAATACAACAAAGGGCTCCAATTCAATAAAGGCGTTCCGATAAAGTGAGCACTTTTGAAATCAACTTTAGAAAAAAGTCACCTTCATAAATTTCAACGGGCGCACTGAGTGACATTCGGCCAGTAAAGTTGGTAACGATGGAGGGGAAGTATTTCCATATCTTAACTTCGAATATAAAGAGTTAAGGAACCATTTGTGAAAACTGAGAATATTTCTTTCGCTTTCTGTTTTTTTTTAATGCATTGAAGTTTAAAAATAAGTAGATTTGTAAAATATTTACTTTTCTAGTAATTTCACTGTTTCACTTGACCGACGTATGAACTAAGTGTTGAGACCCATGACAATGTTAATTTTACATAAGGCAGTAGAATACGCAACGTGCGTGCAAGTATATATTAAGCAGAGTTTTCAAATGTGCTCATTTTACCGTGAATAGTCTATAATGACTTGAACTATGTACAAAAGTAATTTCAAATGTATTTCTCTTATTGATTACACAATAAGTTTTGCACGATTTCGCCGCATTAAATGGCACTATTTTTTACTTGTGGATGTAATTGCTGTTAAACGAAGGAGTTCTCATAAGTAACGCAAATTTTTTAAGTGCCATATTTTACCGATGTGATAGAAACACATGTTTCGAAATGAATGTGTGCGTTGTTGCAGTTGTCACTTAAGGCGACACCACAGCTTAAAGGTTGGTAGACAAGACAGTGGAATAAAATCAGTAATAAAGACACTAATTCCATTTAACACTTTAAGGACTACGCTCGAGTGTAGCTGAGGAAAATTGTTTTGAAAATTTTTTGTCGTTGAAAATAAAACTAGTATTTCCATGCAGTCGTACTGCATGTGTTCAACAGGATCTTACAAGAACTCCACAGCTCAGTAACGAAAAATTTAATGACTACGAACATATTTTTGTTGCATCCCCGCAAAAGGACAGGTGTGATTGCAAAACGTCTTACACACATAAATAAATTTGACTGGAACAAAATCAACTGAGCGCCTTAGTGACTGATGACAAGCCAATAGTGAACGTTGTAGAGCACAGTAAGTGTGTCCATTGTCATGTTGGCCAGTAGAACGTCAGTGAGTGGGAACACAGAGACCAATATAACCTGTGTTCCTGCAGTGGTGGATGTAAGTAACTCACTTCTAACTTGTCTTGGCTGTCTTGTAAATGTCTGCTGACCTTAAGTTGTTAATAATAATCAAAACAATTACAATTGAATGGGAGTAGGTTAGGAAAGGATAGCGAGGGAATTGCTCTACTTCCCTCGCTAACTCGCCCCTGGAGATAGTCGCGAGATCGGTGTCCTCGCTCTCTTCATCCGCATCGCGTCGCTGATGCACCAGGAAGACGACGTTTCCAGGTTCGGATCCCTCGACCACACTTCTCGCCCCCCCCCCCTTCCAGCCCTACTTCGTGTTGTAACTCCTCCCCTATTCGCGATGGCTTGGCGTGGGCAGAGTTAACGTAGCCGGCCAATGCCCCTTACTTGCGTGTCAGCCAGATCTGATTACAATGATCCTACTTGCATAGGTTTGTATTGAACGATTCCGCTTCCACAGCACAACTCGTGCTGATCCAGCCGCTGAGCTGGTTGCCGACGATCGTCTCTCGCCTGCGCGCACCCCTGTGGCTGGTGTCGCAAATCGTATAGGCTGTTCTGGGTAAAGTGAGCACTTTTCAAGGCCCTTCGAAAATTTTCCTTTCGCCCAATTTCTATCTTCCTGCTGCTTTTTAACATAAACATTGCAATGCGGCCAATAAACACGGTGTATGCATTTCACAACTCTCAAAAGTTAATGCCTGAGCCTGCAATAAGATATATTTATAAGTGGTTAATGCATGTTGGGAGGGCCTTAAAAAGTGCTCACTTTACCGTGAATAGCCTATAACAACGTGAAATGGCAGTGTGTATGTGAAAATTGAGCATCTCGCCACCCTACACATTGCCTGTACTCTGATAGAAGGTACTGGTACACTTAAGAGTTATATAGACCTGCAAGATTTTTGTGAAATATTTGTTCGCGCGAATGCGCCTATCTCGTAAATAAATGTTCCGTAAATACGACTTCTTATCAGAAAAGAAAAAAAAAAACAATTATCTATGTCCCTATTATTTTACCTTTGTCATATTTAGTATATTCTTGGAGAAAAAAAAAATCGCGAAGATGGTCAAATATCGCATTTTTAAAGCTTCCCTATGTAGTTTCCTCAAACGGCAAGAGAAAATTACGAAGATACAAACGTGATTTTGTACGTGGGCTTTCATGGCGTGTAATAAAACTCCACTGTTACACACCTGAATGACACAGTACAGCGTCACGACGGAAGCACTGCACGCCTTGTGCGTAGGAGCGATGAGATACTAAGCGTGCGTGTTAGTGTCGCCCGTATTGCTACCTCGCCTCTTGACCTTGTACGTGCAGCTCCAACTAACTCATAATTGGTCATTTTATTTCAATACAACATGATTCCAAACTGTGGCCATTTTCATCCCGCGCCATAATGATTCAAAACTAAATACGAAAAATATTTTTTAAGTTACCTTACCCATCCCAGTCCATAACAGCTTCAAGATTATATTGTGCGTCTTTGACCTTTCAATCAGCGTATATATTTTTTCTTTGGGAGAATCTGGAACTTTTATGGCTCATGAATTCCACCTTTAAGCCCTAACGCTGAAGAAATGTGAATCCTTTATTTCCTGTTGACGGGGCTTACGATTTGGCTACTTCAAATATATATATAATATATATTATATATATATATATATATATATATATATATATATATATATATATACACACACACACACATACTTTCTCTTACCATGGATTAATTACATTTTGAGGTTTTGTATATATGGGAAAAAATGTTGCACTTTCCAGCTTGTTGCATTTTTCGATTATCATTCGTTTATCTTAATTTCCCGTCCCATCTTTTAAACAGTTTCCGGTCCATACCATATTAATTCAAGATAAAATAGTCCACGCAATTCCATTTCGAATTCACGCAGTGGAATAGTTTCCTTTCTCGTTCTCCAGGAAGTAACTGAGTAGCACAGGCCTGCGAAAGAAGAATAAAAATAAAAGCGAAAGAAAAAGGGTTTTGCGAAAATTGGCATCTAAAGGAAATCGGTTTCACGGAAACGTAGGTACTTGCAAAATCTGCGTGGAACTCGAAAACAACATTCTTCAACCTATCAGCACCCAGCGAATCTCTTTCGCTCTGCATATCCTCCACTGGCACATACGGAAACACTATTTACGTTGAATCTAACGTTTTGTTGATCCGAAAAAACTAATATTTGGAACAATTTAAATTTAACCTCAAAACTTCGTTAGACTATAATAAAATATACTGTAAATATAGATAGATTTATCAACAAACAAAATCAGTCTACTGGTGTACTGGTTCACACGGTTTCTGGTAAGTAATAGTGTATAGAAAATTATTATATTATAAATTGTAGGTGTGTAAAGATCTTACTTCATACCGTGTGAAAAAAAAACAATGAAATAATAACGGCCAGACAATATTTTAACAATGCATACACAACAAATGCTTCAAATAAATGCTGTCAGAAAATTTGTTCTCTTTTTGTTTCTCCTCCCTTTACAATTATTTGCTAGACAATACGGGATTTGTAAGTTGGGCTTTAAAGGTATTGATAGCGGAATTTCAACAAAAACCAAAATACCGTGATGAAATAACGCGCGCGCGCTGTGTGTGTGTGTGTGTGTGATATTATATTATATATATATATATATATATATATATAAATCCCGGAGCCAAGGGCAAGTACAGGTTGGACTCGTCGCCTTTGAAGAAAAAAACGCATGTTTGGTATTCTTGAATCTTTATTGCGTTGTTGTTTATCGTGCACGTGACTTCTGCAGTTGTCGGAGTACAACAGTAACAGAAAATCTAATTTGTAATATAAAAAACAGTTTCTTTATGATAGATGCAGTTTTAATTAGTATTCTGGCCTGCGCTCAGTTGCGGTGCGCCTATTTGCTAGAGGCACGCGTCCGAAGACAAAAGAAAGTAGGCCGGAAATAAATTTGCGTTACCTCATTACAGATGTTTCCAGAATTTCATTTTTTTTTTTAGAGCGAGAGAAAATATGTGGTTGGGGTAAAAAAAAAAAAAACTCGACGCGAGGGTTGCGAACAGCTGTAGGCGTGAGGGAGGTGGAATTCGAGTTTCCGGGGTTTGTGGGTCGTAGGGGGTAAGGGAGTGGGACATCGCCAACACCAGGGTATTGCGGTTTTGACAACCGTGGGGGTCGAGGGGGTGCCACAGCGGGCAAGATACCCCCCGCAGAATGCTCTGAAAAACGACCATTCCACCCTCGCCCCCCCCCCCCCCCAACTCCGCGCTCCTTTGGCATGAACAGGGATTGGTAGCTATCGTGTATTGACCAAGGGAGGCAGGGGAATAATATGAGGACCTGTCACCGTGTCATGTATCCTACATGTGTGCAGTCGAAATCGGAAGAAAAAAAAACCGCGCGGAATGACCGTAACAAATTTTTTTTTTCTCTCTCTCTCTAAGGGCTCACGTCCTCAACTTCGGCATTTTTCGAAGTCGTCATGCTTATCCGGCTGCCCAAGATGACAGTGTCACTGACATTTCGTGTCGATATTCTGGTCCTCGGCTTCGCCCTCTTGCCGTCTGAAGACGTTTGAAATAAAATAACTCCAAGAAACTTAGAGCTGAAAAATACTCGGCCGACAGCATCTATAACTCTATTTGTATTGTGCTTTTATTAATTTTATTTAATGACAAAACTGCGGCGAATCTACTAAAATGGGTCGATTTATTTACGGTTTCATTCAAAAATACAATTTTAGTATTTTTGAGATCGGTTATCAGGAAAAAAAAAAGTAGTGTACTGTCTGTATCAATTTCAAATCATTGCAACGCCTATAATTATATCTCAAAATAAAATAGATATTATTTGAAGTAATTTTTATTTATTTCAAAATATTAAGTTTTGTTTGTTTGTCATTTGCAAACAACCGGTTCATTAGCGCATTGCGAAAAAATGTTTTGTGGTTTATGACAAACATAAATTATTCCTTCCGGTTTAAGCGAAAATAATGATTGAGTGTATCGAATAACTTATCTACAAATAGCAGCTATGCCGTGAAATAAAGACATGTGACAAGGAACGTTTCGAAAAATACGTGAAAATATCATGACAAATTTATAAAAATTCTTATCTGTAATAAATTATTTTATGGGACATCTTTTCAAGGGATGTGATTTATGTGTTTATTTGTTTTTGAATCAGAACATACTTTTTAAAATATAGTGAATTCGAAGAAATAGTTTTAATAGGTTATACACGAGAACACCATAAATGATCTTGATATACTGTACATACACTTCTAATATTTTCAAAACCAATAATTTAATGGTTTATATAAATACCTCTTTACAAAATGTTTTAAAGATTATAACTTGTCTAATATAATAATGTTTGCTAAACAGAGCTGAGAAAAAATCTTTAGGTAGCTACGTATCGATTTGATTAAAATTGATTCATTATTGCAAAAAAAAAATTAATATTTAAATGCATTTATGTAAAAAATTAATTTATTATCATTTATACAATAAAATATTTTTATGTTTGCGAATTCGAAGACATTTAATCTATTGCTTAAAAAATTATTGTTTTCTTGGAATTTTTTTTTCTTCTAAATAATAGTTATCGCCATTTATTGAAATTGTTACTCTTCGAAAACATAATTTGTTATCTTAGTATATCTTCGTAATTTTTTTCTACTCGCTATTTCACCGCATTGCAGCGAATTGTTCAACATTTTCGCCTACACAGTTTTGGTTTCTCAAGTAAATTGAGTTCCCACAAAAAAAAAACTATATTTTCATATTTACATTTATTAAATTGAACAGGATATAAAAATGCGTTATTATAATTCTACAATTTTGATTAACGTACTATTCGAAAATCTGCATGCACATATGTTAACATTTGCAAATTGTATTCTCTCCCTGCGCACAACTTATGTTACTTCTAGCGAGAATGGTCTGATAATATTCCTGACTATCGTTCCAACCAGACACACATTACCGCTGCATAAATATATATTTGTTTTATGATTACTGGACTAAGTGGTACACTGCTAATAAAAAAATCGCTCTTAAGTTAGTGATAAAAATTACACTAACATTTAACCATGAGGTTTTACATATTTTATTTGACACTAATTTCTCCGTAAAGTTTGTGCAGCCTGCTACGACTAACACGTGTCGTTATTCCAACTCGAGAATTCAATACAGACCTAGGAATGGGTAGCATCGTGCCAAATGAAAGCTGAACAATATTAACAATGATTCTGTTAATTTTTTGCAAGATGCTTTCGGATAGTACCCGCATCGGGATTCGCCGGATGTGAACTGAGGTAAGTTACACGATCCAACTCTAGTTGTCCTCATTTATTAATTTTATCGGCCACGCGCCGCTTGGTTTTAGTCATTACCTGCACAGCGCCATTTCCAACGAATAAAATTATAAGTATTTTGTGCGTGACCAGTTATTTCGTAACATTAAAATACCTTCATTCCAATGATCCTTTTTATCCCTTTCGCACTGCACCTGCTAATTTTTTATTATCTCTACAACTTGTTGCGCCGTTTCAGATAACCAAGCATGCCAAAATTTTATTGTTAGCTCTTTCACAGACACGAGAATGGTAAATATGCTTTGACTCATTAAAGGGAGAAATTTTATTGGAATATTTTATAGACATACTTTCACTGAACGTGTTATTCGCTGGCTTCTATAGTCAGAGTTTTTAAAGTGACGTGAAACACAATTTGCAATGTAAATAACAAGATAAAAAACATAAAAATACTAAATTACGCGCTAGGAAATTTTTGCTAAGTAGCGATATTCGTAACCCGTTCTCACTAAACTAACAAGGACAGAAAAATCATTAACAAAAGCGACAAGAGCAAGAATTTATGTATCATTTTTGTACTTTAAATATCAACAAAAGTTATGTTCTTAAAATAAAATTAATATAAGTTATTTACAGGCAATTATTATTTTTAACAAAGCATTGAAAGAATGCTGTTTCCATATTCACCCCCTTACATATAAAACAATTAACACTTACAAAATGACACTCGGTTGTCATACGGGCAACGAATTATTAATAGAATTATGTTCTCTTATAAATCTCCTCACACTCATGGAGTCTATTTGCGGCTTTTTCGTACCTTTTGAATAAAAAGTTTGAAAAATCACACTTTGAATGACGTTCTGGTTGTTTCCTAAACACGCCATGTATCACAAGCGTTTTATACTTCTGTTCACATAAAAGTACCTTATTTTTGGTTGAATCAAACTTTCAATTAAATATTACGTATAAATTATAATATTTCACATATAACTAATGTGAATATAAAGAACGATAAAATAGGTTCTTTTTCGAGATTTTGTTTCACTCAGTGCGCAAGAATGCGGTGCGCCGTCCTTTTTGTGTAATTTTCAACTGTCGGTTAAGGTTTGTTTGCATGAGGCGGAGGAATATCCTGGAAGTAGAACTTTAGTAGGGCTTCAGAGACGTTTGTAGTAACCATGAACGACCTATAATTAGTGTTATTTCGTAGTCAATTAAGAAATCAGCATTCGGCAGCACATATGTCCTTAAAATATTTCGCGTGGCTGCAACAAACTGGTCCATTATAAAATACGCGAGTCGAGCGTGATTAACTGACAAACATTATGCATTAGAACCACTTATGTTATTTGTGCACTGGAAGTTGGCCACGCCCTCTAACACAATGGACCAATAACAGATATTTGTTGCCACAACTGGTGAGCTGTGCGTGGGAAAATGAAGTCAAGACATGGCGAAAGTAAACTTCAACACCAAATACTGGAGCGTACACACGTTTGTATGCGCCGGCAGAGAGAATTGTTTTATTTCGCTGCAGATCTTCGCCACGTGTTGCAAGTTTCAAACATGGAATCGAGGGCAATACTTTTGCGAGAGCAGCTGAAATGCTTCGCGGTGTAAAAAAAAAATGGGAAGCATCTAAAATATGAATCATCGCGAAGAACGGAGACACGCAAGTGTTCACATTGCAGATGCCGGCGGTTGAAATGCAGCAAGGTGTTGTGGCGCTTGCAAACAGCCGCATTATTGGCGCACGCCGCATTAGCTCAATAACGAGCGCAAGCTGGGATGCTGTGGCGAAAGATTGATGGCCGGCCCGGAGCCAGCGACGAGCGACGAGCCGCCCATTTCACACACGGAGTGGCGTGATATAGCGCTTTGCTGGGTCAGCCAGGAAACCACTAATGACAGCTCTGAATGAACATCTGCACAACTTACACAATTGCGCCGCCCGTAGCGACGAAGCAGCATAACTTCCACTTTAATAAGTGTGTCTTTTTCTCTAATGATCTCGCTGTCGACGAGACGTTAAGCCCTACCAAAAGATTCGTTATAATAATTTTTTGACAACGTTTTTAACTTTTACACACTGTGTTCTGTTTCATTCCAGGAAAAATTAAGTAAAATAAGATTATAAATTTTCCGTAAATTTATGTAAACAAGTTACAAATTTATTTTGGTACAGGCAGATAAGTAGGACCTAATTTAAACTTAGGAGAGGAAGGATTTAAGAATTGAGCCTGAAAATCGCTCCTGTTATTAAATTTAAGAACTGCTTCACAAGAGAGATCTCGCATAAGTTTAACAGTTATGTGTCTAATTAAATACATTCAAAAATGTACATAATCTATTTTTAAAAACTGGAAAGAAAATACAATCAATATACTGAAGTTTGAACTGGAAGTTTGTTATCATTCTTGCAAGTTTTGGTAATTGTGTGTTTCAATAACAGTAAACTTTATCTTGGCATCAAAAAACTGTAATTGAAATTTTTAAATTTTCAATTTCATTAATTTTAATTCGGGTATTTTGACACCGTTTCTTAACAGAGAGATGGCGTTACTTTTATTATCTGAGTAGTCGGAAAATTTTCGACTCGCTTCTACTGAAACAATCGGCAGAAAGTGTTCGCGTGTAGATACTGTCAGCAGTACTTCACAGGATTACTGAAGACCAGTTCAGGCTGACCGAACATTAGAATTCAAGAACGATGTGACTATGCACTGTAGATGAATTGTCTCCTGACTGAACTGAACAGCGAGGGAAAGGGTTGTGTTGACAACACTTGGGGGGGGGGGGGGGTCAGATGTGACTGCGGACAAAGTATATTATTCTAGGGGGCGCAGTGCAAGTCCATGTTAAGAGACGCGACGGCAAAGATGGCGCATTTCAAGACAGTGTCAGGGAACACGACGGCGGACGAAGTGTACAGCCAAATGGCGCAGTTCAAGTCCGTGTCAGGAGACGTGACGGCGGACCAAGTATACATATAGACCAAGGGGGCGCAGTCGAAGTCCGTGTCTTGGGAGCGTGATATCCAGAGATTGCCATTTCACCGGAGTGGACCCCCCGCGCCGAGCGAAATGATAACTTCGCCTGATCCCACCCTCCACCCCTACCTGCAGGGGTTGAAAGTGGGGTGAGTTGCACCCGCCTCCTCTTTTTTCGGGGTCGCCGCGAGCGAACAATCCGATGTTATTACTCCGCCATTGTCGACGGGGTTGTTGTTGGCGTGCCCGGACGCTTGCCCCTGCTCGAGGAATCAACCCCTTCACCCTGCAACCCCTTCGACCAACCCCTGGCAGGGCCATCCCCCCGTGAAATTCGAGGCGACGTCGTCCCGTCGGACACGAGCTTCGCGTGACGTCGCGCGCCGAAAAGGGAGGTTGTCACGTGACGCGAAGAGTGCTGCCCCGGTTGGAGGGAGGGATATATGACTCCCTGGAGGGACGCTGCTGAGCCGCTCCAAATCAGTTGTCTCCAGGATACATCAGCGATCAGCTGCGATTTATCAACCGTGTTTGCAGCAACCACTGGACACAGGTTCCTTTCCATTTCATACATTTCAGCACATACATGTCCACATTTCACAAAGGTGTGGCGAGACTATTCCCTATGGTTATACTCCTATATGAGTAGGGGTAGTGAAATTTAGTGGAAAAATTTCACTACAGCAAATATTCCAAAACACTGTAGGTTCGTTTACCTATCTAGATTGACTGGATTACTTCTTGACACCTGATATTTGTCTGCACACGAATCACGTAGGGACGTGCCGATGTTGCCGAATTCTGAATGGCTCGGTCAAACATGAAAACGCTTTCGCAAGCAGACAGCAACCAATGACGGTAGACAAACTGCTGTTGAATGCTTATAGTATTTAAGTCTACCGTGTACTCATCATTTTTTTAAAAGTGAAAAATCACTGGCTCTACATATGAGAGCTACATATATACGTACAGGTTGTTCCTCAACCACAAGGAAAAAGGTATGTCCTACGCTAATTCGTAAGAGGAGTAGGTATAATTGAAAATCGACAATTAAAAAAACCAATTACGTGAATACTGCTTTTTTAAAAATCGAAATCGGAAATCTGCGAATGGTTGTTATGGTATCATCACCCCCATTCTGAGAGAAAATAGTGGTTGGGGGGGGGGGGGGGGGAAATTCCGTATTATTACCATCAAATGTGTGTAACACTTTTAGGCGTTCGTCACTTTTAATGAAGCCATATAAAATATTTATGTGTACAATAATGTACAATAAGCGTTGCCTTTGTGTAACTATCAGGCAAACGGCTACAGTGAATACAGAGCTTGTAAGGTTGAAGTTTATCAGCCTGCCACGTACACTTACGAGATTTGTTTCGTCGACAACTCTTCCAGAAAACGTTTTTTTACAATATTTTATCTAACATCCCCCGTTTGTACGTACGGTAGGTGTCTGCGAGGTGACTGTCCGGGCGCCCACCGAATCGCTGGCGATCACGATGTATTTGGTGGACAAGTTGTCGATTACTGGTGGCGTGTAGGGTTCCAGTTGCCGGGGAGGTCCTCATTTACACGTGGTTGTGTGGGTATAAAAGACCGTCCAAACTTTGAAACACAAGAAGGATTTCAAACGATCGACCACGAGTGTGGGTATGTGAAGATTCCGATCTGCGTGAGCTCGTATTTAAATGTCAAATGCATCGACATACACACACGTGTAAGATGAATAATGAATATTCAGCATGCCTGTTTAACTTCCTGCGAAAAGAGTGCACTGAAACTCGCCTGATCACAAACGATATCGGTGATGGACGAGTCTGTGAATTAATAAATAGTCTACCTATATAATAAATAGGCGAGACTAAAAAGTGAAAAATAAATTGACCGTAAAAACACTTTTAAAACCAAGCTTTTATTTATAAATGAACTAAAAAGATAAAAATAATTTTAAAAGTAGTAACAGATTTTGTAGCACGTGTAAGACGTGGTCGAACAGCTGTAATAAACTTTACCTTACGCAAGACATGGGTTTACTACGCTTACGCAAATAAGATATACGTTCTACATTGCGCCAAGCTTTTGTGTACTAAATACAAATTGATACAAAAATATTAATTTATAGTCAAGTTTATAACGGCTGTTTGACCACGTCTTGCATGTTATACCAATTCTGGAACTACTCCTGTAATTATTTTTATACTTTTAGTTCGTTTATAAATAAAAACTTGGTTTTAAAAGTTTTTTTACAGTTTATTTTTACATTAATACTTTCATGGCTATACGTCATTTTCTCAGGGAATGAAGATGTTACCCAAAAACCATCCGCAGATTTCATATCTCGATTCATGACAACAGTATTCACTGAACTGTTGTTTTTTTTTTTCATCTCAAGAAGGATTTTTTATTTTTTTATTTTGAATTAAAAACCGTTCGAAATATGGATTTTCATGAGCACCTCCCTCCCTTACGAACTAGTGCAGGACATAAGTATCATGCCTGCTCTTTAACAGACACGCTTGTTTGATTAGTGACAGCAATTTGAAAGGCAGTTTGTTTCGCTGGAATCCATAGTGCTAAGAAAACGTTTCTGAAACTTCTGGTTATTTCGTATATAACCTGCACTTATCCAAAGAAATTATTCAACTGCGGGAAAAAGAAAATATACAAATTTATAATGTTGGCTAGTTAATTGAAATCTGTTCTAACTCTACCCAAAATTTTCCCCTATGGTTCCGAAAAGCAGGTAGAAACGGGAAAGGTCTTATGAAAAAATAATAACGTAAACGGAAACAAACTTGAACCGTAAACGATCAGTAAGATCTTAAAAATTATTTCCAAACAATTTCATACTAAAAATGAGAGTACCGATTTTCTACGATTTAATACTTTAGTATTTATTTCTGCCATCCGGAAAAGATCCATTTTAAAAACTCTGACTTATTCACCTCTCACATGCGCTGTTATTTACCTTGTTGTTCATAACAGGGACTTCGCCAATGCGCAGATTAAAAATGCACATGTAAAATAACCACACTTGCATTTCTGTGGAAACGGGATGGAAAATTACACTGTAGGAATTAAAACAACGGGAGCTGGACTGGTCTCCTGGCCCGAATGCATGTATCTATCGCATGAACAATTCCTCGGGCGATATCTTCGTCATCTGCAAACCCGTGAGCACTCTTTGTACCCTTTCTTGAACACAACAGAAGAAAGTTAGCCGGTTCCAGAAAAACTACGCAGTAAAATGGGTAATGCAGTGTCCCCCCCCCCCCCCCACATTCGAGTGCGTGCTTTTTCGGGAACGCTGTTTCAATATACATAAATTTAAATTTTTGTCAATTTTGATTACAGTTTCTACCTCGTACGTCTGGAAGGTTAATCGGACGGAAATTAATTTTTCATGGTCTTTATTCTCTTTAAGATCCGTCCGATCCTAGCGAGTTTTATGAATTTTTCTCAGCAATTACGAAACTTTTTATGATAAATGAATGTTGTAAAATACAGCGTTATCAGATGGAGGACCGTGGGGGTAAAGACGGGCCATTATTTTCTTTTTCATGACTCGGGTCAGTTGAATTACCGGCCAAGTCACGCGACGGAAACAATTTAAGGAAAACTGGACTGTAGGTGGTTTCTGAATGTACTCAGTTTATAGCCTGAAAGCGATGAAATAGATGCCGACTGAAAGATCTAGTGGGGGGGGGGGGCGTAAAGTGTTCTTAATGTCGGCGGTGACACACAAAAGGCGATAGTAAAATGAAGGTCCCGTAGGCGCTTGTCGTCTCTTGAATGTGACATGCGTCTCTAGTAGAGCGGCGGCGGAATAAAGTAACAAGTGATAAAGCAGTACCCCGAGAAAACCCTCCGAGCCAACGGCAACGTAGGCCGCATTTCCCCCATGCGAAAATAGTAGCTTACTCTGGCGGGAATCTAGTCAGTGGGACGCTTGTTACGCCAGCTTATTCGGTAAGTGAATTTTGTTTGTGGTTACTTCAACGTGTTGAATTCCTTTAAAATATATTTCCACGCTGCCGAATTTGTAACAAGCGTAAAGGGTAAAATTATTTGAGCCACTTACTAGCCGCGAAATTGTGCATAATTTTTCACTAGATTTTACCGCAGTCTCATCACGAAATGTGTAACACTTATTTACAAAAAAAAAAATAATCATTTAAGTTTTGTGATAAGTAGCACAACTTCAATTACAAGTAATACTTGATGCTTGAGTTCTGTTGTTGAGAAAGTTAACATCTACACGTGCGTGCATCAAGTAAGCCTATTAGCCTTAAACTGTTGACACTTTGAGTGCAGCCGACGTAATATTACGTGATATGAGTTTTACTGAGATCTATGGAGTTTGCTTAAAACTTTTAAGGACTACGCTCGAGTATAGCTCGAACATAATTGTTTTGAAAATTTCTTTGTCATTTAATAGAAAACTGCCATTTTCACGCAGACGTTGTACTGCCTGTGTTTAACAGGATCTTAGAAGAACTCTAGAGCTCAGTAACGATAACTATAATCACTACAAACATATTTTTGTTACATCTCCGCAAAAGGACAAGTGTGATTGTAAAACACCTTACACAAATAAAGACATTTGATTGGGACAAAATCAAGTCAGCACGTTAGTGACTGCTGACCAGCCAATAATGAACGTTGTAGATCACAGTAAGCGTGTACATTGTCGTGTTGGCCACTAGGACGGTGGTAAGTGGGAACACAGAGACCAATAGAACTGGTGTTCCTGAAGTGGTGGATATAACTAACTCACTTCACTCGTTGGACCTCACTAAAGCCGACACGTCCTGGATAACTCTGCGCCAATAGACGGACACTTCTCAAGTGTGTGCACGTTTCAGTCAGAAAGGGTGGGGCTTCACATCCAGGCAGCAGCCAATGGAAAAAACGACGCGGTTCTGGTATGTGAAGTACGAAGTTTACATTGATACCGAATAATAACGCGAATTTTGCATGTTTCTATCAACTTGCAAATTACTCAATCGAACAGGATAGATTGTATATTATTCTACGTAGCAAAGGACATTTGATTGGGAAATTTTCAACTCGGCGTTATATTGGCACAGAGCCGGCCAGTACTGAACGATTACAATTTAGTAAGCCTATCCGGTGTTGTATGGACCAATAGAACGGTTGTAAACTGCAATACAGGGAACAAGCCTGCTGATAGTCATGCAGCCGTGAATATAGGAGACTCACTTATACCTTGCCTTAATTTACAGTCAATATATATCGCACTCAAAGTGTTAAAACACCAGCACCCTATATACTAAGCCAGTTCTCAATTTAGTTTGTTAAAACAAAAACTACCCATTTGAGTGTACGCCAACTTAAAACCTCCTATTGGCTTAATAGGATGCATACATAACTGTAAATAGGTAAGTTAGGTTTACGGTAAGCTATATGCAGAGGTGAGAGCAAATATTTTTTAAAGAAAATTTTCAAAAACTTATTTTGTTAGCCATGAAACAACTTGTCGCATATATATATATATATATATATATATATTATATATATATATATATATATATATTCTCTCTTCAGAAAACTGAAGGATGTAATTTAAAGTATCGGAAGAATTATATATAGCTTACATTTGATGTTTGGCGTGACTCGGCCTTTAAAGTGGGTAACCAACAATATAATGAATCGTGCCAAAGCATACTGAGAAAGATTATACTCTGGTAACCCACTAAACTCGTATTCAGGAGGGTGTTGTCATTTTGGTTTTTTTAAAACTACAATTTAAAATATTTACGGAATGTATAATAGGAGATAGCATAAATTAGGTAGGTTTGGTAATAGTCGCATTAACTAAGTAACATTTACAGCTCGTTACAATAAGCATAAGTTAAATCTGGGGAACTTGGAGATATATTAAAATGTTTTAGGCCACGGAACATAACTAAACATTGATGTAATTTAAAAGGAACGTCTTCGCCTTAATCATGGTACCAAAGGCTGATTGATGCCTATAGACGTATTAAGGCGGTCGGCACACCTCATTCCTGATGTCTTCATAGTGCAGTGTCTCGGCGAAAAATATGCCGTCCGCCACGCTTCCTACCTTAACACATTGATGTCTGCTCAAATTTACTGGTACTTAAGACAAATTAGAAGTGAGTCACCTATATCCACTACTGCAACAACACCGGATCTGTTGGTGTCTGCTGTCAGAAATCGCCATCGTCCTATTGGTGCATATTACCTCGGGAACTACCCTGTACTTTACAGCGTTCATTATTGGCTGGTCATAAACCAATGGAGATCTCAGCTAATATTCACCCAACCAAATGAAAATGATCGTATAACGAGATTTACAATCAATCATGGCCCTTTGAGTGGCTATAACAAAAAGGAATTATATCGTTAGCAATATCATTAGGGGCACCCGAATTTCGCGAAAAGATTTTTGCGCATGTTAGATTTCAATACCATATGATTATACCAGCAGTTTTCTTTTCCTCATTGGCGGCATGTTTTTGTAAAGACACATTTTCTTCCTTGACTGACCAATTAAAATTAGTTGTGATTCACGGGTAGACATCTAAGACGCGGAAAACGTAAATCGTCCAACGAGGAAAGTGGGTTTGAGCTATAATGTTATGAAATACAACGGGTCGTAAAATATTTTCGCGATATTCGAGTGTCCCTAAATATCATTGTTAATGCACTTTCGTGTTCTTGTGAGGCCGTGTTAAACGCTAGCCGAATAAAGACTGCACACCCATCCACAACCATTGCTTGATCTGCACTCGAGCAAAGTCTCCTCCAAAGTGTTAATATCGGGTGCATGTTGACTAACAAACGGTCACAACGGCCGATCCATTACAGGGGATTTATTCTGCTAAGCTGTACACACTCACTGTTCGTGTCCCAATTGCCAGCGGTAAGTAAGGATGGGAAAAATTCGCGAGTTCAATGACCTGTAGGCTAGACTCCACAGTCCTGTGTATACTCGAGCCTCAAATGTTTGTCCATTGGCTGCTGCTCCAGAGAGTAGCCAATGTTACTTCACACTTGGCGGTATGGCACTCCCTACTTGTTTCCTTGCAAGTCTGTTATTGGCCCAGAGTCGTCCAGGGCGTGTCTAATAAGCCGCGATCAAATTGCAAAGTCAACTTCAGTGTACAAGTGATTGACTTCTATCTTGTGTAATCAGACTAGCGAGGCCTGAGAATTAGGGACAGGTGTATTTCACGAAAATATTTATGGTCATTCTAGTCTTCAATATTTTATGTCCACAACCAGAACTTCCTTTGGCAATGGCCGCGTGTCTACGTGAGAAGACATGTTCTTGTTTGACTGGGCCAATCGTAGAGCAGTACTCTGCTACTGAACGTCCATGATTAGCTGACAGGCACTTGAGGCACGTGGCATTTAAAATCATCCAACCACCAAAGTGCATACGAACAAAAAAGTTTTGGAGTACAACTGGGCTTGAAACCTATTCGCCAAAAAAATACCTGCCCCTGCTGATAATATCAACAATATCCCAGCTTCAACTCCCGGATTTCGGTTTGTGGTATTTTTCTTTCTGAAATCACCCTAGGCGAATACTACACTCTAAGAAACTATTTGTAAACATACCATTTCAGTGTATGCGTACAGTTACAGAGCGCGAACGGTGGTAAATTTTCCCATACATTCTTGGTAAAGTTCCTACGGATGCTCGGGAAAGAGCCAAAGGAATAGGGAATTTCCCAACTTTGTATAGTAGCGACGCTAAATATTCCCATATTTTCAGCCTGATACGTAGTACTTTTACCATACGCTGTATAGGTTAAAAAACTTCCTTTATAGTTTGGGAATTTAACATACATTTTTTTACAGTGTAGGATGTTTCTGCCGTTGTTCCCGGCACTTCAAATTACTGTTTCCGACTCTTAATATCACCGCTGCCAAAAAAACGTTGAGGCGCCCTTCTAGCTGGCGCGCGAACTAACTCACAGTGTAGTTGTAGTACACGTTAAAAAAAATCACATGTAAACGGTGTTTCCACACGAAAAAAGTAATAACCCTATTTAGAAGCCCTTCGTAATTGCCATAAACCATATTTTCGGACTGTTAACAGCTTGAAATATTCTGGGCCAATGCTTACGAAGTAAAGTAGGGCTTTGCACTGGACTTAGATACGAAATTCACACCAGTAAAAGTATAGGGCCACAGCTTTAAGTACCATAGTAAATTGTGTATAATCCATTCGCGGTTACTTCTCACTTTTATAAAGCCCTGCTTAAGTTCTACTTCCACGATATTCCTCCGCCCCGTGCAAGCTAAGCTTAACTAGGTTTAGAAAATTACACCAGAAGACAACGCGCTGCTTTCGTGCAAATTCTGTTGTAATATTGTTTTGCATGAGAATTATTTATTACTAGGCGCTACCAACACCGATTTTTCTCACTATTTTTATTCGTGTTCGTTATAAAAGAAATATAATATGGAAATAAAGTGTAGGTATAACTTCAATTTAACGAAAAATAAGATACGTCTGTGTTTACAGAGGCATAAATAGCTTGATGCACGGCATAGATAGGAAATAACAAAATACGTAACACAAGGGGTGATTTTTCAAAAGTTTGTGTTAACACGCCCGAAGAAATCGCGAATAGACTATATATACTATTCACGGTTAGTTGAGAACTTTTGAAAGCCCCTTCCGCAGTAAAGGTTGTTCACGATAAAGTGAACACTTCTGAAATTAACCTTAGAAAAACCTCACTGCTCCTGAACGCATATGTTTTAATGGTAGCGCTGAGTGACATTTGCCCAGAAATGTCGGTATATTGACGTCGAATAAATGTGTTAGGTAACCATGTGTGATAATTTAAATTATTTCTTTAGCTTTCTACTCTTTTAATCCATCAAAGTGTGAAAATTATCAGATTAGCATAATATTTACCTCCCTAAAAAATTTAACTGCTTTACTGCACCTATGCATAAATATAGTGATGAGGTCCATGGCAATGTTAATTTTACATAAGGCGGAAGAATACATAACGTGCATTCAAGTAGATCTTAAGCAGGGCTTTCAAAAGTGCTCATTTTACTGCGAAGAGCCTATATGTAAAATTAATATTGCCGCGGGCCTGGTCACATTATCCACGCGTCATCAACTTAGAACTGTGGAATTGTTAGGAAAGTAAATGTGTTAATATTCAGATCAACGGCGGGTAGTGAACTGTTGCAATGTAAGCCATGTTTTTTCTCCGTGCTACACTTAATTGTGTGCTACTTGGCACATCGGCCTCTTAATCGTAGTAGTGCATTACACGTCACAGTACGTGTGTAATGGGTGCCTCGCCGCTCTCTCGTGAGTGGCCGCAATACATTCAGTTTCTCCCTGCTCCACTCTGGTTACTGGTATTTGCTGCGTGCTCCGAGTGTGTACAGAACTGAACAAGCACCAGCTTACATCGCAACACTTCGCCACACGCCACTGATTCAGATCCAGTCTAATGCGTGTAAAATAAGAAACACTAAAGTCTATGGCAATGTAATGCTAGATAGTAAGAACTATTTTAAAATATATATTATTAGAAACCTGAAATTTTCGCAGATTCATTCGGCAACAAGATAGACTCCACGCTCCTTTATGCAGTCCAGCATCAGTTAGAAGTTCATTGGCTGTTGCTCCGCTTTAACCCCAGACTATGTCACATAGACTTCGGTTCTTATTTTACTTACACGCTAGTTATTGGTTGAAAGTTTTTTCGGGGCGTGTCTAACAAACTATGGTCCAATAGAAGCACAGTCACATATTCACACGCGGATGCAGTTTAACTTGTCCTCAGATGAATCAGCAAAATTTCCGGATCTCTAGATATTATATATTATACATTATAATATTATAACATATAATAGATAATATTAGATATCGTATAGTAAGGAATTTTTATAAATTCACTTATAACTTGACTGGGAACCTGCGTGTCAGTATATATAACCTGTTCACGGTAAAAAGAGCACTTTTGAAAACCCAGCTTAAGATCTATTTGTAAGAACGTTGTGTGTTCTTCCGCCTTATGTTAAATTATCATTGCCATAGGCCTAATCGCTTTCTTCATACGTCGGTCAAGTGAAACTATAACATAATTTTAAAAGTAAGTATTTAAAAAATCTGCTAATTTTACACTTCCACGCATCAAAAATAAACAGAAAGCGATAGTAATAATTTAAGTTATCATAGACTGAAGACGGGGACAGAACATGTATGACGTTTTTGTTTATTTCCTAAATAAATAATGTGTCGCAAACGTTTTTTTTTATGTAAATAGAAAGTGCCTTATTTTTAATAACTTTAACTCTCACATTTGTCTATAAAATATAGTATTTCTCTTGTAATTAATATGAATAAAAACCATGGATATAATATGCGTGTTGGTAATGTCCTGCAAGAAATGTTTCTCATGCACTGTTATAAACAGACAGTAGTTGATCATCCTCGTATGAACATGACCTAATACTTTGAGTAAATCGGGACGCCAGGAATTGCGACAACTTATTGCAGCCAACCATCGGGCGAGACAGCTTACAAAACCCCCCTCCAAAAGCTAGCAATCGGGAACTTGGGACACCTAAACGACGCACCGATATAGGCCACTGTAAGGCAGGACCCGGCGTCTTTCCACATCCGACCAGCAGCCAGGGAAGATCACAGCATTGGTATGTCCGACAGTCGTCATCCGATCAGTTAGAAACAGCCTCCAGCGTCAAGAATAAGGTGGGGACTGTCCATAGTAGATAAAGGCTGTTCACGATAAAGTGAGCACTTTCGAAAACAACCTTAGAAGAATGTCACTTCTCCTACAAACATATATTTTAACGGGCGCCCTGAGTGACATGCGCCCAGTTAAGTTGGTAATGATGGATGGGAAAGTAGTTCCATATCTTAGCATTGAATAAGAAGTTTTAGGTAATAATTTCTGCTAACTTGAATAATTTCTTTGGCTTTCTGGTTTTTTAAATGCGTCGAAATGTAAACATGAGCGTATTTGTAAAATATTAACATTGATAAAAATTTCACATTTTCATTTGACCGACGCATGGATAAAGTGATGAGGCACATGGAAATGTTAATCTTACATAACGCGGAATAATACACAACGTGCATACACGTAGATATCAAGCAGGGCTTTCAAAAGTGCTCATTTTATAGTGAATAGCCTATAACTAATTAAACTGACGTGGTAGCATAGCAGTAACATAATTTAATATCAATTAACAGTGCTCCCCCGAACGTGTAATCATTCAATATCATGTCTATTGCAAGTGTCTTGTTATTATAGACGTTTCAGAGACTTAAAATAAACCCCCTCAGTATCAGTAAAAGCTCTATGATTATACTTATCATTTCAGCTACGCTCCTAGCTACTTCTTGTGTGAATATTTATAACAGCACGAATGCGGTGCGTCGTCCCTTCGTCGTTCACTTTTCAAGACTTGGTTACGTTTTGTTTACATGAAGTGGAGGATTATACTGCAAGTAGAACATTAGCAAAGCTTCAGAAATGTCGGGAATAACCGTGGAAAGAATGCAGAATTACTAGGGACCTGCGAAATTCGAGTTACTATTTGGCATCAGGCTAAACTTCACAGTACTGTACATATTCGAACCGGCGTCATTTCTCTATTGGTTGCCGACTAGATGTGAAGTCATTACCTTTCTGACTGAACTATACGTGATTGGGACACACAATTGTGAAGTGTTCATTTATTGGCCCAGGCTTAAGTGGGACGTGTCAAATAAAGTACGGTCCAATCACAAAAGTATTGCAAAAGTACGTGTGTTTTAAGTTTAATGTGTCCTGAAATAACAACGCGAATGTTCAGGTCTCTAAGAATGACTTTCGTCTTCTGCGCATGTACTCGACATAGAGCTACCCCACGCTGCTGTCAAAGTTACGTGTTCAACACTGATCACGCATTCGTTTAAATATTAATTTCCAATGAGGAACATATTTTATTTTAACAGAATACATTTACAGTTTCGAATTAAACCTAATCGCATTAAAAAATGGTCAGAGTCATTATATGAAAATCTCGAAGCGCTTTTTTTTTTTTTACATAACCAGTGATATATAGCCCATTCATGGTTACTTTTCTGAAGCCCTGCTGAAGGTCTACTTCCATGATATCCCTGCGGTTTAGCAAGCAAAGCTTTTGCAAGTCTATAAAATTGCACCAGAGGAACAACACACCTCGTTCTCGCGCACTCTGGAATAATATTGTGCAAAATAACTATTTCTTACTAGGCATTACCAACGCACGTATTTTCTCCTTATTTTCGTTTATATCTATACATAGTGTTACGTGCTGCAGCTGGCGCCGACTCAGCTGCCCCGCGCTGTAATCGCAGACCCACCTCGCCCTCCCCTCTTCCTGGAACGATGCGCTCGCGGCCTCCTGAACACCCACCTTCTGGGAATCCCGTGAATGCCGACAGCGGCGAGACTTGCTGGCGTCACAGACCTCCTCTCGCCTGCTAGAGTTTCCGATACGTTTAGCGACGACGCAAGAATGTTCTGGTGAGACTGGCTGGCGCCTCAGCCCTCCGCGACGCATCACGCGAGTTGGGGAAAATTCTAGGTGGCGGTCTAAGACACTACATATACTGCCGCAACCCAGCGGCTGGCAGTTTTTGTTGGAGGCCGTCTGGCCGAGTGTGCGCGAGCGAAGTGAAGTGTGGACAACTACTGGAGATTGCAGGACGACGGCGAGTGAGGTGTTCGTGGCTTGAAAGGACGAGAGGGTGTGAAACCGACGAGTGAAGCCTACTGCGTGCGAGGGCGCTTGGAGGACTCTAGAACATGGCGACTGGCGGGACATGGACTGAACTGAAACGGGACTGAATGGAAGTGTAATGCGGAATTTTACTGTCAATATTCGAACTATCCATTTGGACACATATTCTACAGAGTATCTGAATAGGTTGATACACTGTATATTCGGACTGAGCTTTAATTATTTTATTTAATTGATTTCTTTGTGGTAATAATAAATTGTATTAAATTGGAGTAATTAGTTGTGAACAGTAAATTATATCAATCTATGGTGAGATTTTGAGTTCAGGAAATTTTGCTGTTATAAAATAAGGAAATTATATTTAATTATTTTATTTGATTAAGACTTGTGTCCCTTAACGAACTTGGTGTAGCCCACTTAATTTGTAGAGAGTAACAATAGTATAAAACAAAGTCGCCCGGCCGCGTGTGTCTGTGTATTCGGCTAAGGCTTCTAAACTACTTGATGGAATTTGACGCAGTTTTCACCATCTTTTAGAAAATTTATTGAGGTAGGTTTATATATATAATACATTAATATTTAACGTAAAGATAATAGAGAAATGTCAACATTTTATAACAAAGTCGGAAAAATCCGCTTTTAGGGCGCTTAAATGGCTTACGCTGACCAAATTAATGTACTACAAAATTGTAGACCTCAAAAAAGTCTACAAAAAAGTCCGTAAGAGCATATCTGTGTTTGTAAAGGATGGACCAGAGTAACCATTTTTGTCTTTTACGGGTTTACTTACGAAGACTTTGTGAACAACACAGTATTAATTCTGTGTTAGTTGCCGTAAGTATTTAGTGTATATACTTGCTGTTAACCTAAACAATGACATATTTGTAAATATTTTCACCCTATTTTCATTTGTATAAATTCTAAATGAGATATTATAATTCATAGATATATTATAAGCATGATTTCAATCTCACCAAAAATAAAGTACATTTAACACAATCGCTTACAATACACTTGTAATACATGGCCCATTTCTAACACGTCGTATATGGGATGACTTTTTTAATGCTTATTTTAAAAAAAAAATTGTGATAAATCACGAACAGACCGAAATTTCAAAATCCTCTGTGTGTTGCTAATGTTAGTGCTACCGGCAGAAAAGCAGCAAAATATCGGTACACCTTAGGCGACCACTCCACCCCGTTTTCCCTCTACGGGCGGGACAGACGCGGGAAAAAAGGGGGGAACGAAATCCCGCAAACGGCGTTGAAGGGGGAGGAGAGACTCGGAAGGGGAAAAGAGGGCCCAGCGAGGTTGGTACTCCTGTCCCGCCGCAAGCTGCTGCATCAGCTCCGCGAGGAGCCCAGTCTTGCGGAAATAATTGACGGCCCATTGCACCAGGAGGCTAGGAGGGTGAGAGGCCGAGGGGGGGGGGGGGTTAGGGCAGCCCCGGGGTTGCGAGTCCATCTCTCTGACCCGATACACGACCACCCCACTATCCCTTCACCCACACCCCCCCCTGGAAGGGGGGGGGGGGTTACACGGACCGCGGGAACATGTGAGGGCGAGACTCGTCCACAACAGTCCGTGACCGGACTCGCAGAACATCTCACTTGTTACCGACCGACGTCGCGGCGGATGAGGGGGTGGTGGCGGGCGAAGGGGAAGGGGGTGGTAACCCCTCCCGTCCACAACCCCACCCACACACACACACACACACGCGTATCACACAACGGAGGGAAGGAAAAAATATATTGCAGCTCGGATGCTTTTATATTGCCACCGCACTGTAGCATCGTCGTATTCGAGGCGAGAATTAAAAAAAAAAAAAAAAAAAAAATTCCCCGACGAAATAATGTCACTACTTTCTTCGGCTGTATCGAATTTGCAGCCGACAATCCGCTGTTGATGAGTGTCCGGGATCCAATTTGTAAACGACGTGAGACTTCAAGGCTCCGCCTACCTATCTGTGCGGCCGAAGTGAAGTTCCAATGAAACATAACAAGCACGGAGAAAGAGAGCGAAAAATAAACATGGGAAAGAGTGTGTGGGGAACGAAAGAATAACAATAACAATTTCTCTTGTGTCTCGAGCACCCTTCTCTTGTCTTTGTTCACCTGGGACAGACGGCAGTGTTCATCACACGTAATATGTCAGATCGGTGTCCTCACTGCGCCGCCCATGACTCTAATATTTGTCCACTCCTTCCATTGTACCTACACGAGAGTACATAATTAAAGGCGCGACTGCATGATTACTTTCATGAGTTGACCTGCACGTTCATTAGGCGTAGGCATACTCCATTATCTGACCAGAATGAATGGCAATGTGTTGACAAATTTTGCTGTTTCGGACGTTTCTGTGAATTGCGTAAAACAGATATACAATGTCTAGAGATGATGGAAAATCGCGAAAAAATTGTTGTGCCAACACATCTTCTATTACACTAACTAGTTTTATTCTTTCATGACTGGATGAACAAGATTTTGACTCGGCTAAGTTTACAGACCATTCACAAACGTTCTGCCTTATAGTATAGAATCCTCATTGGCCCAGTGAAATGGGGTAGTAGTTCCATACATGCACGACAGCCAATAAGGAAAGAAATCTGTCGAACATGTGTGCAGTACGTTGAATCCTAGCGAACAGTCAACATTTCCCGCGATACACCATTATTTCTATCAATGTCTACCAAAGTATTCATTGCAAGGCAGAGAAAAACACTTTTAATTATTTATAAAGGCTTGTTTTCTTCTTATATTATGTGTAACGGTGTTGACTTCAAAACCATAATGATGCCCCCAGAATATTTCATTTGTACTGTAAAACAATGAGTAATGGCAAGAAGGGTTCTAATAAAAACAATAAAGAATAAACTTATTTACATAAATAAATATATGAAGCATTTGATATTTCTACCATAAGTAAATTCCCACTTTATTATGTAAATATTTTGTTTACTAAGCCATTAGATTTAGATTGTGAACTGAAACACAAAAAAAAATGAAACATTAGGAGTATGGTTGATTATGGCAGGCGAGTCAATCGTTATGCAGAATTCCATTTTCATTAACACCTAGTCCTTAGCTGTTCATAAATATATTCCAAACTAAAAAACTGGATGTTGCCATAGTTTTCAATATATTTTTTAGTATTTTATAAACGCCATATAACACAAAGGAAGATAACCATAATAAAAATTAAAATTTTAACATAATATAATATTTTCTTAACATTTCATCACAGGGTAAATTTTACTGGAGTGAGAAAGCTGTGGGTTCTATTTCAGGGTATAACTAAATGCATTGCTTTACAGTGAAAGGAAGAAAATCCTTACTTTAAAAAAAAATTGTTTTGCAAGTTATTAATTCACAATTCGCATTTTTTTGCAGGTACCAAAAAGGAAAAATATGCACGAATTCAGAAATGTTACCCAGCAGAAACAACATGTGTGTTGTAGCCCTTTAAAAGAAAAATCTTTGAAGATGAGAATTTCCAAATATCTATGACGTGTCATATATAGAGAGCAACCGCAAATAAAATTCAAACAAGATGAAAATATTCTTTGCATAATTGTATATCGAGTGGCCAGTTTATTTTTCCCGTAGTATTGACTGATATGGAAGGTTTAAAAATTAAGTTATATCATGCCAATAAAGATTTACATTTTTTCATGATTTGTATGTCAAAATACATAATTTTGTAAAGATCAGACTCTGTTAGTTTTAAGACTTTTAATTGCAGTATAATCATAACTTCCATGAAATTTTTTTAAATTTATTCTAACTAATATTAATTTATAACACATGAAAATGCACACATTAACACTAAAAAGCCAAATTACCTATAAAAAATATTGTGGTTTTTGTACTAAAATATCAGCAAAATGTCGTGTTTACCTCCAGTAACTCTGAAAGAAAATCATTTGTTATGAATTAATTTTAATAGACCCACAAGGCATAACAAATACATTTTTCAGCCATTGATATAGATTCAATTTTGATGCCATTACACAATGAGAAATGCACATTTTCGCTGTGCTATCTATTCAGTCGTCACACACAAAATCTTCTGCTAGTATTCTTTTCTCGAAATATTTAAGTCCTGTACTTTAATTCCAAGTTGTTGGGATAGCTAGGCAATAGAAATTGAATGTGTTGATTGTACTGGACTTCCTTCTTTCGCTACGTACAATTACCAATACCACACAGCTCTAGTTGTCGTTCGGTTTCCAGGAGATGTTTACTTTTCATTGAATCTGAAAAACATCAACTTCTGCGTGGAAAGCTGTGCTACTATACATGAATTATTTTCATTTACGTGATTGGGAGCATCTAGTTGTCATATATATATATATATATATATATATATATATATATATATATATATATATATATATTATATATATATATGTATATAGTGTATTTTTGAAATCTATATTTTAGAAATTATTGGCTAGCATTACAGCAAGTATTATTATAAGTTCAGCAGTTCTTTTAAGACCAACTTACAATGAAATAATGCGATAAAATCCAATTGTATTAAAAAACAAAATCAGACTTATGACTGTAGAGGTGAAGATTTATATCCTAAGAAATAAATTTGTGAGAAAAATACAAAAAATAAATTACACTATATAAGTTTTTTTTTTTTTTTAACTTTATTTTGGCAATTTAAGTTTTGTGTAACAAGACAAAAATTGATCAAAGTTTTGGACTATTGCCCAACTGAAACTATTGTCTCGTTTTACAAAGTAAAAGTGGTATTAAACTGAAGTCAAAATAATTGTGTTCTTCGTCGCTGTATGTCGCTAAAATACCCTAAAGATATATTTTTTGGAGTATTAACAAAATCGTACTAGTAGGATGGCTTCTTAAATCTTCCGCTTCTTGTAGGAAAAAAAAAGTAGTGACAATATTTTTTTAACCTCCGCCTTCTTTGAAAGCAACTTAGAACAAGGAAAGGTGGTTCCTGCATTCGATTGTTCCGAGGTACACAAATATGCAATAGTAGAGTGCAATGGCGTTTCTGCGCAGTGTCTTAATACAGCGGAGATATTAAAGGGGATGAAATATCACTAATGGAAGGGTTCACAGTAAAAAAAAAACACATAAGCACGGAGCATATGACGTGTTAGTAGGAGTTTCACATAATTATAAACCTTGTGGCCAACTGATTCGCAATTGAATACTTTGTGTTATTTTTAGGCAACGACATTTTTCGACTTATATGACGCCAGTTGGCAGTGTTAGTAAATAACGTTTTAATGTTTTGGTTATCTTGACATACATAAAATTGTAACCGATTATTATGGTATTGTGTTAAGTACAGACACTTGATATAAGAGAGTTAGTGTTTCGCTGTTCAATGAAACCTTTGCTTCTGCGCTCGTAAAAATTTAGATAATTTTAAAAAATTTCTGATAGTACACTGCCACCTGTTCTTTCTTCAGAAACGTATATCTTGGCGACATTTATTCGTTTGTGCAGCATAACTATTTTCCTCCGTTTAAAATAAAATACTGCATTGAAAATTTTCTGTTTTGCTTTGATTTGCCGTGCCCATAGAGCCTGTATAATAAACGTTTATAACCGTTCCCCTTATGCATTATGTCAGGATCTCCCATGGACAAGCTCTAAGAGACTTCGCAAATTTGAGTCATAGTACACGAGCAGTGAGAAAGTAAGAATGATAAAGTTATTTTCCCCAATGCATCCATGTTAGCTTTGCAACAGTTATTCAGCGAAGAATTTAATGCTTCGTAAAATTATCAACTCGTGTGTTATAACCATCGTATTTGCAGCCTTGCGCATGCGAACGTTTTTCATTTCCATTAAGATGTTAAAAACTTACAGTTCAGGAAATGTCGTAAAAAATAAAATGTTACAAACGCAAGACCTGTGATTCGCAGTTGTGAATCAACAGGTTTGATAACAAAGCGCTCAATTCTTGAGCACCGCTATCTATGTAACGTGGTTACTGTTACTACTTTCCATTGTGAACCTAGTCTAACGTTTCTGCTTAGTGCGGAACCGGTTAAGTGGAAGTATAAGTTTATCCATGTAAAATTATTTTAAGGCATGGCTCAGGCACGTTTCAAGATATCGCTTTCAAATGAAAAAAACCACTTTGTCCATCTTTGCCCGGGCCACCTTTCTACCAAAAAAAAAAAGGTTTTTTGCTAAAAAAAAAATTTACTACCCTGAAAACTGCGGGTTGTTATGATGTGATAAGGTCTTAGTATGACCTGCCTGATCACGCCTTCAAACATTGAACCGGGACACGAGCGGGAGTGCAGTAATCACCTCGCGACGGCAGTTGCAGAAACCCCCTCCGCTGGCCCGTAATCGGGGACGAATATGTTCAAACAACGCGCCTGATATAGGCCACTGGGCGTGGCGTCCCTCCTCATTGGGCCATCGCGACGAGACTATCACGGAGATGGGTATGTCCGACCGTCGTTGACTGCATCCCAGAAACCGCCCCCGGCATCATGAATAAGGTGGGGACTTTTCAATTACATTGCACTAGTAGTGGCGTGTGGTAATTAATCATAACAGATGTAATTAACATTATGATATTCCATTTGTGCTCCCCGATAAATAATCACGCAATTGGAAATTGTATGATCATCGTGTTCAATAAAGCCCTTCATTTACTGTTGTGCTCTGCATAATCATGACTCATTATTAAGCTACACCCTTAGCCTCATTCGCGTATGAATTGACCACGAGGTTATATCCATAACAGGGTAAATTAAAAGGGGCCATCGCTCGCAGGGAAGGGAAGACTCAACAAAAATATTACAAACTCTTATTAATTAATTAATTAACTCGTACTTGCTCTCCTGCAGAGTGGCTCTTCTATTCAAAGTGCACAAACATTTTGTGGTTTGAAAACGATGTTGTGAAAGATAGGCGAATACGCCCGAAATATTTAACGTGTAAAAAGCCCAAGTCTTTCACCCGCCCCTTCCATCTCATGTTTATTTGTATCGCTATAACTTACCGTTAAGGCCTAATAAGTATTGATATTCAAACCTGTCAGAATGAACAAAAACAACCCAAACACAATATTGTGTATGTGTTAATAATATACGCTTTATGGCTTGATAACCCTCATTTTCAAGTATGTGATCTCGAAAGTAAGCTACGGAGAAAAAAAAAACAATATCCAAGAATAAGAGGCATGGGGGTAGAGATGTGGGAGGATCTAAACATCGTGGACTTGAGAGCCGATGAGGGTGGAGCAAATTGCGTATGGAGCAACGCCGGAATGCTAGGGCGGGGTAGACGGGCGATTTCCGGGGTAAAACCTGTCCGGTGCGATTCCCACGTGCGAAAATCCCGGGAGCGACCGCGCCAGGAATCGAGATCCGTTCGACTTGGTGGGAAGCGAGTAGTCTGACCGCTGCACCACCGCGGCCCCACCTCCAATATAGAAGGGAAACTACCTCCTTAAGCTTTTCTCCGCGTTTTGAGGCCAAGAAGCGCGGGAGCGATAAGGGCGAGACTGCCACGCGTTTCAAGTGCCCCATCGCCGTTAAGCGCGAGGCTCTAAACTGACGCGTAGTGCCTGTACCTATGGGGCTTTCAGTGGTGACCCTATTATTTTATTGGTGGAAAGTTTACAGGAAGATTTAATGCAGGACCTTTGAGTAGTTTTCTATGTATCTGACACGTATATTTCGTGATATGGGGCTTTGAAAAAGCCGTTTTTAGCAATTTTGGAGTGTTCTGAAATGGTGTTTCTAATGTGAGTGACATCTTGAAAATACTCAACTGCTTTCTTCTGAAGTGCGTGGACGTACAGACCAGCACATTGGTAGCGCGTGTAACAGTTTCGTGAGTAAAAGTGTATTTCTATCGCTTCCCATCAATGCGAACCGGGTTCAATCCCCGGCCGGATCACCGGATTTTCACAAGTGGAAATCGTGCCAGACGATGCCGGCGGGTATTCTAGGGGAGCTCCCGTTTCCCCCCTCCCTTTCATTCCGTCACCGCTCAGTACCTCAATCACCCATGTCGGCTCCCAAGACCACGATGTTAAGAGCCACCGGAATCTCTTCACTCGAACACCATGTAACGCAGTTCTAGCATCAGGTAGGCGAGGAGCCTTAACCCTGGGACGTTGCATATGAAGTGACTTGAATTGTCTGCCCTGTTCACAGCAGATCATACCATCCAATGAGAAACAGTTCCCTACGTGTGAGAGAACTTATTCGCTGCTGAGGCTATGTTTCGTAGCTTCATAAACCATTGCTGCCAGTAACGTACAGCACAGATATATTTCTGCTGGTCCTGATGTATGGTAAAGCGTCGTCTAGATATTGGTACCTTCCCGAACAAAAGATTAGTATGTTGCAACGCCTACAATTGTGTATTTATCTTTGACTGAAAGGGCTAACTTGCTCAAACTTCTGCTCGCCCCCTAACTTGACCATGTATAATCACATCCCCAAAGTATAATCACATCCCTCCCGTAGTACCTAGAGAAGTTTCCAGTTGTCTCGGGCGTTTCGGAACTGACTAATGGCGTCACGTCGCTGACGCATGTAACGACGGAGGGAAATTGAACGCCCAACTATCCCGAGGCGAAGCTGAGGGTTTAAGTCGACGGGGGAGGGGCGGAGGTCGGGACGTATTTATGAGCGTGCCGTGACGGGGCAACATACGTCCTCGCCGGGGCTGTAAACCAGGTTCCGGGTCCGTGCTGCAAGTGTCCTGGAAATATGCCCTGGCGTGTCGTGGAAGTCAGAACTCCAGCCCGCGGCTGCGTATCGCAGGTGTAGCTTCGTGTAATTCGCACGGAGAACCCAGGACACTCCATTCTCCCATTAACCCTTTCCCCTCGCCTTATTTTTGCTCGCTCGTCGTAGGTTATGGAGCATTCCATTCGCTAGCGCGCGCGGATTAACCGCAATAAAACCACGCCTGGAAGATAGTCCACGCAGGTGTATATTTGTGCATGAAGACCCGAGTAACCTGGCAGTTTTTTAAAGCTCAAATCGCCTGTGAGCCATACACATGTGTGTTCTTTTATGAGCGTTTGCATTGATTCGGTGACACTCGCGGCTGGAAAAATGGGACAGAGTATATATAGGCTGTTCACGGGAAAGTGAGTACTTTTGAAAATAAACCTTTGAAAAATGTCACTGTCGCCTCTTCTTCGTGCGTGCATTTAAGCGGGCACAATGACTTGATGGTGTACAGTTAAGTTGCTAATGAAGAAGGAAAAATAGATCAAAACGTTAGATAAACTTTTGCGTAAATACTGGCATTATTTTTTTTGTTTCATATTTTTTTAAAGGCATATATGTACATTACTAAAATATCCACTTTTATAATAATTTTACATTTTCCCTTGTCCGACGCACGAATAAAATTACAACGCCCATGGCAGCGATAATTTTATACATATGACGGAATAATACTCAATGTGGACTCGAGTAGATATTAATTAAAACTTTGAAAAGTGCTCAGTTTACAGTCAACAGCCTATAAGTAAGTAAACAAGGGACGAGACGGGCGCCCTGGTTCGTTTGATGCGGGCGTGCCCGTTATTTGATTGGCCACGTGAACCTCCGTGGACGGAGCCTTTGTGTGTGGTTGGCTACTGCATGCTGCGAAAGTTTTCCTACACGCTAGGAGGCCAACATTTTCCTGGCGCGCGCGGCAATAGTTCGCAGAATATGCTGCTTATCTCATCTCTGTCTTATGTGATGTGTGATTGTGGTGACTTTACACTCATTCTTTTTGACGTGAATACGTCTTTAAATTTGCAACCATAGTGGGAGGCAATCCAGAAAAAAAACGATGATAGCAAAATCGGGGGATACAGCTTGGCATTGTAGCTCCGCAATCGTCTACATTTGAAATGCAATTACACCACTCGATTGCCAAAGGATCAAAGAATATTTTACGCTGAGTGAGGAGGACTGCGAAGCATCACGTAAGTAGGGTGAAAAGGGGGGTGGGGGGGGGCGCAATCTTGAGTTCGTTCCGCCGCGTCTCATAACTTCCGCGTAGTATAACTTTTAACAAGGAGAAGCTACGACGCTCGTTTGAGTTTCAATCGACAGCCCTCGTCAAGATCAATCGATTGGTGATTAAAAACCTTTAAGTGGCGTGGTTATGGTGAAGCTGTTAAATGTAAAAAAAAATAATTAAGAAAACTCAACACAATTTCGGCCTATACTCGTCAAAACGTCAAGTCGAAATACAGAAATCATATACGGTTGAAAAGCGCATCTCAAAATCAATCCACTGATACCCGTAAATCCACATACGATCGAGTGAAGCGATGCCGGGTACGTAAAATAAACATAAAGGCGCAAAACAAACGGCCGTGTCCCCAACACAGCCAAACACAATTTTTATTGTTCATTTCGCTATCTTTAAAGAATAAGACAAAAATTTATCCTGATATTTTATTTTAATTATTATGATGCTGTGCTGCTTTTGTAGTACCCGCTTTTTGTTCGTTGTTGTTCTGTGTGTTTCATAATTTGCATTCCCTTTCTGGGAATAATTTTGTGGGGTTTTTGGCAAACGCTTTTTCGGTTCCAACACTTAACTTTATTTTGCTCTCGTTTTCTTGTAAAGCAAGGTTCATTATTTTGGGTCACCGTTAAGTTTTTTTTAGTCACCGTTACCGTGACTCAGTTTTATTTATATTTTGTTTATGTAAAATAGTATTGTTCACTATTTTCCGTAATTTGGCACGGGTTGCATAAATTGCTAGGGGAGGTACTGATCATTTTGTTTTTTTTTTCAAACTTTTACCTTCACGAAACTGATTTTGTTACTGCTGTCACCAGTTATGTCAACGACTTATTTACTTAAACTTTTACATAATCTAGCACATTTTGTCAGTTCACTGTCTTTGAATATCTTAAGCTTTACTGCCGATCAATTTGATTATTTTTTTGCCATTTTCTTGATAAAACTATTTGTCAGTGCTGTACAAAGTTGTTTTGTCAACAGTTAAAAGGTATCGATAAAAACGTGTTATGTTTATATGTAACTTGCTATCTGAAATTGTTGACTATCCCTACTATTTATATACTATAATCTTAGACAAAATATTAGTTTGGTAAGTTATTTTAAGTAATTGTGAAATGTCACACATCGATTATGTTGGTGATTTTCAGAATCGACACCTACCTGCGATGACTAGAGCACCCACTTCCGTCTTATTCATCACGTTCGTATGGCGTGATCTCTAGTAATTTTTCTGGCTTCGGCGTTTTTCTCACTATGATGTGGCAATTCCTTCTTTTTGTAGTATTTATTGTTCGTCACACTTTATGTTATTCGTGGGCGCTAGTGCTTATTTGTGTTGTTAGAGTGTCATTTAGCGGTGTACCCGCCTGGTCTAAGGATGAGGAGTAGATGTAAAAGGCGGGTTCTGGACCACCACACATTTTTATCAAAAAATGCACATTTTCCCAATATCAACCAAAAATAAAGCAAATTTACTACTTCTTTCAGAATGGCGTGCAGGGTTTTTGCTACCTCAAAATCAAGCAAATTTCTTGATTTAAAAGCAAATTTTCACTTCTTTTTTTTTAATGCCAATTTTGCAAGCGAGCAATCTAAATCGAGCAAATTAAGCTAAAAATGAAATAAAAAGATACAAATTAATAGATTGGAAATATTATCACATAATTTAATATCATGTGTATTTTTTCAATTTTTAATTTCTTTTAATCCTTTACACGTTACAAAAACTTGTTTATCATTTATTAATTTTAAAGCATTTTTATCAAAAGCTGTACATATCGATCAGGTAATGTAATTGTATAATTACAATCTAGAATGTAAGTAATTTTTTTACGAAACTTAGATTCATAAATTTCAAAATCCGTGGCTGCATACAATTCATCAGTATCTAGATCCGGTAGTTTAATGTATTCAAACGAATTGTTTAACTTCTTGAGAAGTGATACAATTTTTGTGTTATTTACAATTAAACAAATTATTAAAGAATATGTTTTTTTTTCATTCTGTAAATTAATTAATTTTATAATTAAATACAATGAAAACTAATACCATATCTAAGCAATGTAAAAAATGCGGCGAAGTATTAAATATAGAAAGTTTTCATATGCAAAATTTCACAAAAATAAGTATATGAACTCTAAAAAGTTGTGCTGAGTATGACAAATATCAATATGAGTAAAAAAAAAAAGAGAAAGTAATATGCGAATGTGGAAAAACTGTTTTTAACTATCTTTTAAAAAGCATAAAAATAGTAAATCACACAGTAAAAATGAAATTCAACATGATTATTTAACTAAGACATGTGTAGTATGTAATGAGAATAAATATATCGATTCATTTTACTCTCATAAAGCAACTATAGACAATGTTACAATAACATGTAAAAAAATGTATGACTAAATATGCCTAAAATCATTATGAGTTAAAAAAAGAGAACGTACTATGAGAATGTGGAAAATATATTTATAATCTACAGCTCAAAAACCATAAAAATAGTCAATCACACAGTAAAATAGTAGGTCTTTTAAATGAAATTCAATATGATAATTATCCAACAATAACATGTAAAGTACGTAATGAGAATAAATCTATAAAATTATTTTCTTTAAATAAAAGTTGCAAGGATCAACATACAATCATAGGTAAAAAATGTTTTAGTAAGTATCTTAATAATGATCGTCTTAACAAGAAGTTAAATACGATTTACCATTAATTTTAACACCTTTTTCGATGCTATTCCACTATATTTATTATTTTATTTTTTTAATTTTGTAATTTAAAATGTTTTCCCTTTACATAAACCAATATGGAGGCTTCTAAGGTAACTAGTGTGTTGAGCAGAATGACAGTTAGCAAGTTGAGAGGTTTTGGGAAAAAATTTCAAATTCCATGTTATTATAATCTAGGGAAAGCTGATTTAATTTCATTTAATGTACCAAGAATATTAAATTATCAAACAAAAACGAATTTTAGCAATTTACTCTTTTCAAAAGTAAAAATTATATAAACAAGAGAAAAAGAAATTAAAAGAAATATTCTCATTTTCTCCTAATGTTACCATACAACCTAATAAAGAAGATTGAAAAGAATTAAAAGAAATATACCCAGTCTCTACTAATGTTTACGTGCAACCTAATAAAGAAGATAGAAAATAATTAAAATAAATATTCCCATTTTCTACTAATGTATTCGTTAGTAAAAGAAATAGAGAAACCAATAAAAATTACTTAGTTAATAAAGCTTTTAAAAGTAGGATATCAACATATAACTTTGAAACTACCTCTAATTTAGTACAGCCTATTCATTTATTGACTTCAATAAAAAAATAAGGTATTTGAGAAAATACATTATCATCTTTTAAAATTTAGTGTGTTGAAAACCAGCATTAAATTATATATCAACCGTCGTAAGCAAGAAAATAATCATGTAGAATTATTCACATTTCAATCACCAAATTATACAATATTGAATGAAGGACATATTAAAAGGATCTATAAATGCATAATACAAGAAATAATTGCACATTTTTGTGAATTCTAAAAAAGGAGGTTCAGGATGGATTTTAGGTAGAATAATGGGAATACAATTAGCTATAGACAAGTGTAATCCATTAAATTCTGATTCATATATTGAACTACCTGAATTTATAAAGAATAAGAAAGCATGCATAAATGTTAAAAATAATTATCAAAAATGCTTCCTTTGGGCTGTAAAATCTACATTATTTCCAGCAGATAGCCATTCAGATAGAGTAGCCAAATATAAAAACTTATTTACAATGATAAATGAGTTTCTATGATTATTGATGAGGAAAATAATCCTTGGTTTTGTGGCAAAGATATTGCTGAAATTTTAGAACATCAAAATATAAAAGATGGCCTTTATAAAAAAGTTTCTCCAAAATATAGATCTTTTCTTTCAAAAATATGTGTTATGCAAAACACATACCACCTCTCTTATAACGAAGGCAAAGCAGTTTATATTAGTCAGCCTGGTTTATGTGAACATATTTTAAATTTGTATTGTGAAATTTCTAAAGTTTTTAAAACATGGACATTTGAAGAAGTTATTTCATCAATTAGAAAAGATAGCGAATATAAGATTCAGAAAGATGTAATGCAATTATATAAAGGTCAAATAGAGTATATAAAAAATTAACAAAATTAAAGATGACCAACTTGATCATTTAAGAGATATAAATAAAATTAAAGATGAATGTATTGAAAATTTAAGAGAGTCAGTTCATATAGCATTAGATGGAATAGCTCACAGAAATGAAGTAATCAGAGAAATGGCCCCTCATGTTGTACCACAAACACAAAATCAAAACTTAGATCCAACTTTTGTTCTTTTAATATTATATGATGGTGCTTGCGAATATAATTATTATGTTATTAGAACTCAAAGACAAAATTTTCTAACATGTTTGTGTATAATTAAAGATTTACATCCAAATTATATACAAATATTGAGATTTGATTATAACCTAAATTCTATCAATTTATGTCAAATATTGAAAGAAACATTGATGGCTCACATTGAGTGGTATCATAATTATTTTAGAATTGACTGCAATTACTATACTCAACCACAAATGATTAATGATATCAATAATCTTTATCAAATTGAGTAATAATCTAATTTACAGAACATCTGTTTTATTATTCCAATAATTATGAGAGTTTTCAAAACCTAGCCTTTTTAAATAAATTTTATTGCATTTGTTTTTAAAACTTTTTCAACCAAATATTCATCAGGATAGTATGTTTTCATAATTATGTATTCATAAAAACTAGACTTTATTTCATCTCCTTTGTCATCTTTCAGTTTGTTAGTTGGCACATCATAATTTAAATCCTTACAAATAGTAAACAATTCTGTTAACCAATTAGCTGTATAACCTTTTACGAAAATTCTTTTAATGTTACTGACACAGACATCTCCGACTTTGTATTTCGGTTCAGTATTGTGTCTACAAAATTTGTTTGCATTAAATTTCTTTCATTGGTCTTATTAACTCCACTTGGTTTCATGCCAATAGTTCTATGCTTTCTGTTGTATTCTTTTACTAAATCGTCTAATATATTTATCCATTTATAATTGCCATTTAAAGCAAATTTCTTCCACATTTTATTCTTCGTTGTTCAATTAAATCTTTCTACGCAATTGGCTTTAAGTTAACTAAATGTAGAATAGGGATTGATGTTATATTTTTGGATAAGTTCACTAAATATTTTATTATAAATTTCCAAGCCATCATAGCTTTGGATAATACATGGTTTTCTTTGCTTTGATATAGATTCTAAACCATTTACTACATTTTTAGCTGTTTTATCTTTAATTGGTATAGCAAATGCATATTTTGAAAAACATTAATAATTGTCAACATTTTTATATCCTTTATTTATATGTGATATGCCTTTCAAATTGCCAGTATCCATTTCAACAAGATCAATTTGCCATAAATTATTGATTCCATATGACATTACTTTCACTCTGGGGGAATTTCTTCTCACTGGCTTATGTAATTCATTAGTTATACCTTCTCTTATATCAAGCAATTTTTTTAAAATGTTTACTTAAAAAAATTGCATATAGAACATTTTCTTTTCTGAACTACTCATCCATTTTTTGTATTTTTAGTTTTTATATTATTATTTCTAGTGCCTTTCTTGCACTTCAAACACCAAGTATTCTCCATTTAATAGTAAAAATATATAGTTAATCTTTATATTTCACGAATATTCCCATAATTATATTCAAGCCATCAACATATTCAGATGTTAAATTTTTTTCAATTTTAAAACTTAAATCATCGCGTTTTTTTACATCAAAAGGCTTACTGTAATATATTTTGTTAAGTCCCTTAATAACTGTCATAGTATCATCAGGTAAAAAACTATCAGGTAAAGTAATTATTTTATAAACTGTACAATCCATCAAAAAAGTAAAGAAAGGCATATGATTATCTAAGTGAAAAACATTCCTATTTTTAAGGCACTTTACAGAAAAATTAAACATGTATGATTTTTTTCCCGTGCATTTTTCAACTGATTGGTTTAAATTTTGTAATTTAACAGCTAATTCTTTATCAGAACCTTCTTTGTTTTTTTCAACTTTTGTGTTAATAAGTGTATCACTATAACTCACAACTAGTTAGTTAAATTTTGTAATTTAAAATCTAATTCTTTATCAACATCTTCTTTAGTTTTTTTAGCTTTTGTGTTAACAAGTGTATCACAATAATTCAAAACTGATTTGTTTAAATTTTGTATTTTATCAGCCATTTCTTTGTCGAAATATCTTTTATCGTACTCATCATATCAATCTATAGGATCTGCCAGACTACTAATACTACGATGTCGAAAAGAAACATAATTTTTTGTGTAAGTAAAAACTTTACTCATTTGAACTTGTAAAGCAGAAGAAATAGTATTGTATTTTGAATCTATATATGTTTTAAAATCAGAAACACTAATGTTGTAATTTGATTCAACGTTGGTTTTTAATACATTGTCAGAAACAATAGTTTTATATTTCCAATATTCATCCTTTTTTAATGTCTGTTTCGCATTATTTATTCGTTTTATAAGATCAGCAATAGTATTAATGAATTGTAAATTTGTGTCTTCTTTTAGAGAATAATTAGAAACAATAGTATTGTATTTCGAATCTATATCCTTTTTCAATGCATAATTTAATTATATATATATATATATATATATATAATATATAGAGAGAGAGAGAGAGAGAGAGAGAGAGAGAGAGAGAGAGAGAGAGAGAGAGAAATATCTCTTATTGACCACATCTTTATTATCTACAGGTTCGCATATATTAACAAGTCTACATCCTAAAAAAGAAACATACAATTTTGTGTATTCAGAACAGTTTGATTTGTTCACTTTGTAAAGAAGAAACACTCAAATCGAATTATGAATCTACATATGATTTTAAAGCATAAGCGCTAGTGTTAAAGATTTTATTTAAAGATTTGATTAATGGTTTCCCAAATATATCTGTAATTTAGTAACATAGAAATTATATCATTAACTTAAATTCTCTAGAAAAAAGTTATAAAACAATTAAACATAGATGTCCACAAATGACTGAATAAAAATTCTGAATTCTGTCATCATTGTAATAGAATTTTTTGTTTTTAAAATAATTAGTTTAGTTAGTAGGAATATTGCCTCCAAATGAATCGAAACAGTAAACATAATTGTTTTCTTTCAAATAGCAAACCCAATGAGTACCAGGATTTGCTGAGAAGTCGAAATTAATCACAGCAGATAAATTTTTGTGCATTCTATTAGGTAATTTGTCAATTATATAAACATTTCTGAAATTTTTTATATTAAATTTTTGTAGATATTTTTTATATATCGATATTATATAGTGGGTATATATTCAAATTTTTTTTTGGCCTTCCTCTTTTTGTAGCAACTACACCACTTCCTGCCTTATTTTCCATTGCCAAACTGTCTCTCTGTCGTTCTGCTTTTTTTTTTGTTCAACAGAATTATAAACTGCACTAGTTCCTCCAGCTAAAGCACCGAGTGCACCTAAAGTTTCAAATAAAATCGGTAGAAATCCTCCATGGTGTAAACCTTTGCCAGTTTTTTCTTTGGCCATCTGTTTGACTACTGGAAATGCTAAAGCTAATTTGAAACTTTTACATTCTTTCAATTTTTATTTTTTCTCTCAATTCCATATTTTGTTAAAAATTTATCTATACCCAAATATTTTAATTCTTCAAAGGGAATATCAAAAGTTATATTTTTTATCTTAATTTCTATAATTAAATAAATATATATATTCAATTAAACATTTTATTACCCCAACCTAATTTTCTTTTTGTAAACATAGTTGAGGCACCAGCAGCAGATGCAATTTTTTCTCCAATCGGAGTATTTTTATCTAACATAATTTCTTAGCTTCTTTTTGTAAAATTTTATCAGCTTCATGTCTAGATTATAAATCTTTTTGATCTCTGTAAGCAATATCGTGATATTTGCAAGCTTCATTTTATTTATTTATTCCTGAGTCTCCTTTTTCTAATCTTTCCTCTAATTTCGTAAATGGTCCACAATAATTATAACCTGGCAAATGCATTTCGGGAAAATTTTAATTGTTAAATGCCCAATTTATCACACCTTTGCCATGGTATTCAGAACTCCAAAATGTGTGTGGAATTACATTTAAAACTCGTATTAAGTATGGAATTTCTTCCGGATTATTAACAACAATATCAGAAAATATATCGTTTAACATATTCATTATACTTATTTTTTCATTGTAATAGTTGTTATTGCCAGCACTTTCATCACCATGAATAATTAACAATCTATCGACTAATTTTCTACTATCGTCCATCCAAATATGTTCTTTTGGCAAACTATTGTATTTTTTATACCCTCACCAGATTTAGGAATTTTTTTTTACATATTCGTGATAAATTGGTATAATTGTTTTATTACACTTCCAATCGATACTCGAAGCTACGTTCATAGTTGGATCATAATTTTGATATGCTGCATTTGTTAATAAAACAATTTCTGCATAATTTGTATAGTCCTAATTAGTGAATTTATCTTCACAAGTGGATTTGTCTACAAGATCATATTTCTTACTTTTTGCTAACAAATTAGTAAGGCCTATTGTTAATTCATATTTTTTATCTTTAAGAATTAGAAAATAGCCATCCATTTTTATTTTGTACTACCAATTTTAAAATATTGCCATCTCCTCGTCAACCAAATTGATCATTAATAACATTAATATATTTAGGAATATATTTTCCAATATTTATAGTAGAAACACCTGCTATAGGTGGTACAATTCACATTTGCTCTCCATTAGGAAATTCTTGTTCTGCAAATAGTTCTCTTTCGAATGATGTATCTTCCGGAGTTGGCGAATAATATAAATTTTTTGCTGCAACAGGATCAAGTGTGTTTATTAGATTTTGTTTTCTTCACTTACTCGTACTATTTTTTTGCCAATATTTCGTAATTCATCAATCAGTGACAGCTCTTTTTTCATATTCCATTTCGTGGTGCTTTTATAATTTTTATGTTTTTCAATGAGTGATCTAACTCGAGAAATATCCTTTGATTCTTTCATTTATATATAAATTTTTTACCTATAAATGCGTTATAAAAGTATTGAGAGTTCTGAGAGGCAACCCTTTCTCCAACTGATCAAATTATTGGATATTTAGGTGTTTACAATAATAGAATTGAGTTTGATATTCCTATAGGAGGTGGCTTTTCTTTTCCAAATTATGCTTATGTTTATGAACAATTTAGATTTCAAAAGAGAATTAATTTTGAGATGCGGCAAACTATGATAAGTTAGATAACATTGATGTTTGTTCTAACTTTTTTTCTTTTTAGTTTTATAGAGTAGAAATCTCAAAACATGGACATATATTATTGAGGCTATTGATAGTCCGGGTATAACTTCGACAGTGATGAATACTTTGTTAAGATCCCCAGGTGAACAAAATTATTTGAAATTAGCTTGTGTTGATTATTATTATCGAGTAAAAGCTACTCATAGTGCTAAACGAAATGAAATAATTCATCCACTGAGCTATCTGTTTGGTTTTATTCGAGACAACAATGAAATTTATTGGAAAGGTGGTTATAAAATTACTTTTATTCGTAATTCATTCCATAACAACTGTTTATTTGTCTTTCAAAATAAGAAAGCAGATGGCACACTAGATAGAGATCATGCTGATCCAAGTAAAATTGTTATTCAAAAATAAGAAATAATGTGGCCTATTGTTGAATATGAAGCTAAAACAGCCATTGCAATTAAAGAAAAAATATACAAAGAACCAAAAACACCTATTGGTTTTGATTATTGTCAATTTCTAGAAAAAGAAGTTCCTACTGGAACAACTGTTTTTAACTTTTATATAAAAGATCAGTTTAATAATTTACAATTTGACACGCCCGATTTTGTAACTATATGGTTTCAAACTAATAGAAAAAATTCGTGCTGAACAGTATGTCCACGCTTCTATGTTTGACTATTTTAATGTGAAAAATATTTGTGTTAAAAATGGTAGCAATTAATTTTTTCTAAAAGAAAATTGGAATCTGAATATTGTCAATAATTTTTGTGATAAAGCGTTTCTTGCTTATAACGATTTTTGAACTTCTAAAACAAAACTAGATAATGTATATAGAAATAATGAACTTTATTTTAAGGTGGTTCTAAACATTGATGGACAAAACCAATTATTATTCATTTTGGGGTCAAATACCTTTGTATATTATTGATTGCTTATATAAAAAAAAACAACTGCAGTTAAAGAAATAACAAATATAAAAATTAGTGTTGATTTTAATAACGCTGTTGAAGCACATGCAATTCGTAATGTTATTTTAACTATCCAACGGAATTTAACTTATGATTATATGAAAGAACCGATTACTGAAGATACATTATTTTTTTATTTTTTTTAATGGAAGAATCAACAAATTGGTTCGATATTTTAATACAATATTTCAGACTTTAGTTGAATGGTTACATTTAAAACATTTGGGAATTTTTAGAAAAATAGATGAATTATTTGATCGAATAAAAAATCGTAATTCTAATTAAAATTTTCTCATAGTATCACTTTTTTATAAAACATATAAAAAAATTTAATATTATAAATGGATCAAATCATAGATCATTTGGAACTTTGGGATATTGGATATGAAATTATAAAAACAGCAACTTCCATTAATAAAGAATTGGACATTGTTAATTTCGCAATTGTTTTAAAAATCAATAAAGATGATTTAATATCAGATAGACTTTCTAATTTTAAAGACGATGTTTATGATTTGGATTGCTGTGATGGTTGGGATTATGGAATTAGTAATGGCTATGCTCCAGATTTTTCTTTATTTTTCGTCTTTAAAAAGTCCTAATGGTGTTTTACTTTTGTTGAATAATTTTATAAATTCTATTGATTTGTAGCTTTTTATTTGATTTTTAGCTTAATTTGCTTGATTTGGATTGTATGCTTTCAAAATTGGCATTTTTAAAAAAAAACCTGAAAATTTGCTTTTAAATCAAGAAATTTGCTTGATTTTAAGGTAGCAAAAAGCCTACACGCCATTAGTAGTAAATTTATTTAATTTTTGGTCAATTTTGGGGTAAATTTGCATTTTTTGATGAAAATGTGTGGTGGTCCAGGACCTGCTTTTTACATCTACTATGAGGCCTTGAATCCTTGTTCTTAGAATGTTCGTTTTGAGGCTTGGCAACCCATTTTTGGATTTTCACTGTTTTTACGACACGTAGCATTCAGTGAACTGAATTCAATTAAGAGTTTAAGGTAGTTTTGAAGAAAAAACTGATTGCGTGAAAGGGCCTTAAGATCCACGGTGCCGACCAATACGGTGTTCCACTCACAGCACGTCTCGTTTTCCTTCGGGTTTTTTGTTTAGAACAAGTTCAATATTTTCTGGAATCCCAAATTTCAATCACTTTATCGCAGCTTTTCTGACAGCATTAATGGAAGTCATCTCATAATGAAAGAGTTTTGTGGGCACACTTGAATTTTTTACAAAATAAGTACGCATATTTTTTAGAAATAATAAAGTAGAATAAAATTAAGAAAATTAGTTGGGGTTTAACCAATATTTTTCGTGTCGTGCATAAGTCATAGATACTTCTAAAAATCTACCTTTGGTATTTTAAAAATTGGTTTAGTTAAAAAGTTAATGATACATTTTCATGCTGAGACCTCAAGGCTTATTGAATGTAATTCACTGAATGGCAAATTAAGATATTTTTAGTTCAATGAATTAAATTTAAGTAATTGAATGCAATAAATATTTGATCCTGTGAAATAGCCTTTAGCAAAGTTGTGTGCTTACAGTTTTCAAGACTCCAAGTAAAAAATTATTTTTCATCGGCTTCTGCGAAAATGTTTTACATCATAGCTGTTGACAAGTGGAAATTTGAAATTATCTAAAGTAACATTAGATTTCATGTTTTCTAGATTTCCAATGAGGGAGGATATATATATATATATATATATATATATATATATATATATATATATATATATATATATATGAAAATTTCCATTATAATGCAAGGTTAAACTGTTTCGACGAAGAAACGGCACTTGGACTTCTTGGCGTTGAGTTGCAGGAAGTATTTGTCTCTGAATTAAAATATTCAACATCCTTCTGGTCACCACTTTTGGTTGCGACAACAGTTTTACGTAAGAAACATGTATTGGATTGATTTTCAGTGAAGTAAAATTTAGAAAGTAATTTATGTGGCGACTTCAATATTTCGACGAAGAAAAGAAGAGTTATGTTGGAAAAATTATGCTTGAGTGGGCATAAATTATATTACAAGGGAAAATGCATGGCATTTTGCCTATTAGTTTTCTTTTGCAATCGTTTCATAACATACATAAATATTAGTAATACTAAGTTGGACTACAGCACCGAATAAGCAGCAATACACGAAGGACGACCAGTGGTCAAGAATGAACCAAAAGGATTTACTTTTATTAAGTCAATAAAATGAGAATAAAGTGTGCATATAAAATTGGTGTATCGTACATAATTTCTATAGTAAATCAGTTTGAGAAAAGTTATAGTGTACCTTACTCGAATTAATTTGGCATTTTTATTTTTGTGGTTAAATTTCCAGTAAATGTTCATGGTAAATTAGTCCTGTATGTTTAGTGATCAAGTTGCGCTTTCCAAAAGGGAGTATTTTTTAATCAGTTAAGAATTTCCACTATGGTGAAGATTTGTTTAATTGTTTGTCAATGTGACTGACCTGTGTGGATAGGCAATCGAACAATACAGGCCTAATACGTATGTCACACAAAAACAGGAACTCAGTACTCTCTTACCTCTGTCAATCACGTGTCATTCAAGCGACTTTTTTCTTACCATTCCGCCGACCTTGTCGTGACATGCAGGCATTAAGTTTAAACCTGGAAGCGAGACATGATTTTGCAATAATACATTTACAGTAGACACATGCACACGGTAACATTTACAGTAGACACATGCACACGGTAACTGTTTTTATTTCTGGTTCGGGTGGAAGTGTCACTGTAATTTTTCCCACATTTTGAGGTTCCTTTTTAATCTGGGATCGATTCGGGGCGACCGCTGTAAGGGGTTAGCTATCTGGCAAACAGGACATTGAAGCACCAGAAGATACTTCCTATCAATCGTTACCAACTTTACTGGTCAAATGTCACTCAGTGTGTCCATTAATATGTATACATGCATGGCAGTGACTTTTTTTTAAGGTTCATTTCTAAAGTGCTCACTTTATCGTGAACAGCATTTATACTCGCTTCATACGATTCTGAATTTTACTATTTTATTTCGCCAAATTTATTTAAGCAACTTTCATAGCGTAAATGGGGTTTTCATTCCCTGACGACAGAAACTGGCCCGCTGCTCATTAAGCCACTTGATCACTTCGTCTTTTACTTCGTCGTCGCTGGAAGATCGTCTGCTTCGTAGGTATTTCTCCATCTTGCCAAACAGATGAATGTTCGCAGGCGCCACGTCTGGGCTGTGCGGTGGATTGGCAACACGCTGGCAATGCCAGGTGTGCCGTAAAGCTGTTGTAAGGACGACATGAGGCCTGCCGTTATAGTGCGAGAGCTCCCACTCGTGCGAGAAGACCATCTACACGAAAGACGATTTTCCAGCGACGATGAAGAAAACGACGGAACCTTCTATCGGCGAGCAATGGAAAACCTCTTTTAACTACACGACAAATAACTCAAATAAATTTGTTGACGCGTCGAAAAATAAAGGAATGGTGCTTAAATGAGATGGTATTTCGTATCTTGGCCTATAGTTACTCGCTCGCCCACAAGGAACGTAGGGAAACTATTTTTTAGACATACTCGTACTTACACAAACAGTTCACTTAAAACAAGATGTGACTACGATCACGTTCACAGTGAATGTAACATCTTGTATATATAACGGGTTGAGTTGAGAAGTTTCGATTGGTCCCTCCCTGACAGTGAGATAAATATGAAATGAGGTGTGGATGTGAAGCATCGGAGGGATGCAAGGGCAAGGGACACGGGAATACCCCTAGAAAACCGTGTAACGTGTAACATTAAAACGTCCGCCACTTTTCCACAGGCGAATGTCTGAATGACCCAGCCGGATATCGAACCCAGTTCACCTTGGTGGGAGGTGATTATTCTCGCTAAAACATTTTTTTTTCTATTCTACCATAAAACTAAGAGGAGAGTTGGTGGTCCAGGGTAGGAAAAGGAACTTATTGCGTCACAGGGCAGAGCCTCTTACGCCTAGACATGCAGGGAAGTTTCTAACTACAAGCGTACATGCTCGCGGCTTTACTGGAATTGGGCAGACTTGGCCACGATTGGGGCCAAGTTTACCTCCCATGCCAACTTAATCTAAACTATGAGGGTGGGGTAAACAGCATAGGCACCGTAAAAACCCCTCGACAGAAAATAATTGCAAGATTGCAAGCAATTTATGAAGTGGAAAAAGGTTTCTACTAGAACACAATACCATGACGGACATCCATGTACACAGCGGAATGATACACATGGGCAAATGTAAATCCTAAGAAGGGTGTTTTGCACTGCCCAACTAAAAGCGAGCAACCCTTTATATATGCCCGTCACAATAAAGTGAGCACTTTTGAAGCTCTGGTTCCTTTATTCTTTCAACCAATTTATATCCTTCCACCACTTGTTAATGTAAACCCTGCCATGTGAGTAATAAACACAGTGTTTACATTCACCGCGCCCAAGTCCAAAAGTCCGAAGCCACAATGAAACATATTTATTGGTTAATATGTATGATGAAACTGCTTCAAAAAGTGCTCACTTTACCGTGAACGGCCTGGCTTCTCTTTTACTTCCTTAAAAGTAGAAGTGCTTCAATTTGTGTGCGAAAGTGATCTTTGTCTTGCGGCCGCTAAGCGGTATGCAAATGAAGCGTGATGTACAACTAATAGCTGTGTTGTTCTAATAATGGTTCATTTGCGCGCGCCCGTAAACTAAGAGGCAGCTTACCTGCTCGCTAATTCTCTCGTCCTAACCGACCCTTTTCCCCGGAGGGGGGGTTGGCGCCGTAATGCTTCGCTAAGCTTGCCTCTTTCCACTCCATAGTTACCAACGTTGCTCTCAACTGGTTGGTTTCCACTGCACAGACGGCTGCCTATTTGTTTCTCGCGGACAGTTTATATGTATTCCTAGTATTGTACGTTTGATTGGTATTTTTGCAAATCGTAAAATAGGTGAAATTACGTTAGAATTCTTCGAATAATGTGTTATGTGACCGGGAACGTAGGAAATTTAACACTTAACGACGAATTTTAAAACTTAATAGCTGTGAGCGGTATTTCGTCCATATAAACATGAACAAATCCAAACTAACAAGTGAGTTCACACACGAACATTTCTGAGCATATTTTCTTCCTCCTAAAGTTGAACTATTCCAAAACAAGTCAGCTCGCATACGACCGTTTAAAAAGTATAGTGAGAGTTGTTTCAAGACAAGATGTATCACCAGATTTCGAGAATTTGGTAGCCAAAAAGAGATGCCTGGAATATAGAAATACTTTTAGTTTCTTGATTCCACAACTGCATAGTGCCGGATTTTGTATTTGTTTACTTATCATGTATAGTGTTTGTTCCTCATTCAGTTGTATGAGATTAAAACGTCTAAAATTAAAATAGGATAATATTTTGACACGATTTAAAACAACTTTTTTTTTTTTTTTTTTTTCATTTTCTTAGGCGCATTGTCACGGCCTATCGATTACATCTTTCACACTAATCTGAGTTTGACACCTCTACTCTACACTATTCTGGTGCCGTAACGAAAGGGCTGCCTCTTTCCATGGTTTTTGTTAATGTTAATAACGGCGGGAAAACACACTGTCCTTCATCGTGGAGTTAACTTGGCAATGTGTCTTGATACGGCGAAAGCCATGATAGTTGACTCCAAGGGAAAAGGGAGAAAAAAAGACATGGGAATTTTGGTGAAGAATTTAATTTAGTTTTCCCAAATTTTGGTATTTAATCCCACTACGTAGAGGGAACCGTTGCCAATGCTAGGCTTTCTTTCTACATATCTAAAATACTCTTGATATTTAGTGTGTAATTCATGATGTCCATCAGACACACACACAGCGAGAGAGAGAGAGAGAGAGAGAGAGAGAGAAGAGAGAGAGAGAGAGAGAGAGAGAGAGAAAGAGTAGGTTAAAGATCCAAAATGATATTTGCGAAATTTGCTTATTTCCGAAAAAGATTGATGTCACCAAATTTTTCTTAATGTCGTTTGTCATATGAATTATTACTTCAAACAAATGTATTTGAGTTAATCAAAACGGCCTTGTTATGTAGTGGGATAAAGTAGTTGTGTCTTCGCCCGTGGAATCCGACTTCAATGACCCCGACATCAACCACTTTGAAATTTTTCAAGTGGTTGGTTGGTCTGGTTCACTGCAGAAGGCAACAGTAAACCATCGCAGAATGATATCCCCAAGTCACTCTGCGCTCGCCATTTACCTGGGGTTCCTGTCAAGTGTAGGGCTGTTGAATAATCACATTCTTCATCGCTATTGTCTTCATCTTCTTCTTCATCATTTTCATCGCCTTCAACATTATCAATGCCTTCATCATCTTCATCACCATTATTATCTTCTTCATAATCTACTTCAACGTCGTCTTCTTAGTTATCATCCCCATCATGATCGTTTTCATCGTAACTACCATCATCGTTTTCATTATCACTATTACCATCAAGTTGAATATTATGTACAGCATCACAGTATATGCTCGAAGAGGTGACCAATGATCTGACATAACACGCGCATTTTGATGACGTTCTATCAAGCTCTGTATTTAGTCATCTGAATAACAGCTTAGACGGCCACTGGAATGATGGCGGCAGCCCAGAATCAGGACATCCTACATACCAAGACGTCACGCCGCTAGAATTCCTCATCTAGCTTTTCACGGAGCTGCTAGTTTAATCAATTTTATTTCAGTCGGGGAGGTTAATTTGGAAAAGGAAACTTCTCTTCTTGTTTCCCAGCTGAATGCAAAACATTCAGCAATGTTTGCAACTAGATGGGGTAAACAAGCCAGTCTTGGGACATCAGTTAGTTTGGTTTCTTAACTGTCAGGGGCGTTAGTGTGAGCTTTTGTGTGTAAGCTAACGATTGTTTTCAGTAATTGATCATTTTATTAAAATGAGTCTATGTACATGTAACACAGTGAAACGCATAGGAGTTTCATTCTCGACCAATACGTTTGCCCCATAATGTGACCCTTCCTGCATAACTCTACGAGTCCACCAAATCCTACTTGTAGGTATATATATACCACGTAGTTCAGAGCAAACTATAGAACACAGGCAAGAAGTTACTTCTTCTTTTTCTTGCAACATCTAAAACAAAAATTCATTCTAGACACAACTCGGAACAGAAATAGGGTTCGTGAAACAATTTTATGATGTTCCGGTAACAGTTTGGGAAGTCTGGAAACTGTGAACTATTGACAAACTATTCGGAAAGAGCACGTGATGGTTTTCAGATATACGTTTCCAACTACTGAGGAATACTTCAGGAGCACAGCAATGGCACAAGCTGGGAATGCATGCAGAGAACTCTAACTGTTGAGAAAAATTGTCTCGTAGCAACAAGTAAACCATAATACCTAATAAGTATAAACCAACAGGGCCAAATTTAAAACCAAGAATACTTATATATATATATATATATATATATATATATATATATATATATATATATATATATATATATATATATAGTATATATATATATATATATCATAGGCAAAAATCCTGGAAACTGCAAATAAGTTTTGCAAAGTTTTGAAATATTATATTTTTTGTACAAATTGCGCTCCAACAACCGCCAAAATCATAATTTGTGTGTGTTTGTCTTGTATTTCGGATAGTAAGTTGATGATAGTTTTAGGAAACACAAAGAAAACCAAACTATTTTAAAAGAAAATTTTCCTTTTTAAAAGGCTATTTTCATTGTTATTACGTTATAATTTTAAAAATTAAGTAATCGTATATTATTACTACCAAATCAGTTGGAAAAGAATCGGCACACAATATTAAGAACTGGTTCAGAAGTATGTTGGTTTTTTGTACAACTGCGTCATTATAACGAGAAAATTTAAACACGGAAAGCGGAGTGCATAAAACACTCTTATAATGCATTAGAATTTGAAATTTTCCCATCCTTTCATAATTTTCTTTATAGCCAATAACCCTTTTGCATGTCATTTTCTTTTACTGAACTGTTTCTTAATTTGTGCAATGCATTGCACGATTTAACAAACATACATATTTTCAATTTATTCATTTTCGCTCTCATCAAGTAATTATTTTCCAAGTGTATGTTCCGAAGCTTCGTAATTTTAATTCGAGGACAGTTTTGTAATTCTTTCTATACTTTGCCCGAACATTAATTTAACCTTTCAACCTAAAGCTATTCTTTCCTTAATATTTTCTTCAACTTAATTTCATGCAACGAAATGTTATGATAAACCTTCTTTATTCACCTCTGTTAGGCTGCCAATCCCCTGTGTTCGGGATCCCCATCAGAGTTATCATTAATGCAATCCCATCCAAATATTTTAGTTCAAGCAATGCTTCAATAGTTCGTCGATTCACTCGTCGAGGAGAGATAACTGTGTCATCGCTTGTGCTGCATGGGCATGTCACGAAAAATGAAGGTAGCCGAAGGATGATATCCGCAAAGTATTACATTACTTTGCAGGATGTTACATATCTCTTTCCTCAAGAAAGGCGACATGATATTCACTTTCCCCTTTACCCGCTGTGTTATTTATGACTTTCTTCCACCACCCTCTCCGTCTATTCCACCCCAACTCCTCGCCCCCCCCCCTTTTTCCCCCCAAAAATTCGTAATTTCTTACGCCAAGTAAATTTAGAGAGCAGGGCAAGCATTTTGTAAACCTTTAAGGTTAAGTGCTTCTGTTCTGCGTAAGTGAATAAATCACTCCCCAACTACAGTCTTTTGTTAATTTTCGGGTCTTTTCTCTCCAGGCCCCGCGGGTTAACAAGGTGGCTGTATAATTTCAACATCCCCAGTCCCTTCCCTTTAACCCTTCGCATACCCCCTTGGTATTCCGAAAATGCCCTCCCTTCGCCCCTCTCCACCGTATGCCAACCGTTCGCACCTCTCGCCTGCAGTTACGCAGGTAATTTGTTCAACACCCGAAGTCCCTGCAATTTTTCCTCCCGCCTCGGGAATCATAATGACCGGGAAAATTTTCTGCGCGGGGAAATTTAAAACTCGTTGACTTATAGCATCTGCGCCATTTGCACTGCAGTAAGCCAGAGTTTAGCTCTGACTTACAAATTTGGAAAAGAATAATAGCAACATTTCCATTCTTTTTAAGTGAGGAATGCATTTAGGGCTACCGATTTAAATTTTCCCTCGCTGAAAAAATAAAAAAAATCATCCACATCACCACAATACTGATGTAATCCTTCAAAGACAAGTTTTGACGACAATGTGCACGCGAATGAGAAATTGGTATCTACATATTGTAATATCCTGATGATATACTTTTATCTCACGACCCAAGCAGTTGCTAAGATTACAGTCTGTCTTCTCCTATATTTATCTTTGTACTCTAAGCATTATTTCGCCGTTTTTAACTTGAGCGCGTAGCTTTCACTGTAGTAACCCCACAGTCCAAGCTGTGATCACCGGAGTTTTCAACCCTTGATGACCTTTCTGTTCCTTTTACCTCGGATTGCACAAAATAGAAAGCCACTGCATGAATAAAATTGCTGTGAATGGAGTACATTGGATTCTCAACTCATGTCCTTATTCTTAAGCAAGCTACATTATCTACCAAAAAGCAATTGAGCACCCGTGAAGATAGATCATTCAGTACGTCAGTTGACTTGTGTTTCACAGCCTTCGGCGTAGGACCGCTGGGGTTTGTCCGTGGTAGCATGAACACAGAGGTCTATTGTAACATTCTGGATAATGAAATGCTCCCAACATTGTGGCGTTTTTACGGAATGGACCCGTGTTACTTCCAGGATGACAATCCCAGGTGCCATGTTTCAAGGGCTATTATGCAGTGGTACGCCGACAACAATGTTCACCGATTGGACTGGCCCGCCCAGAGCCCCGACCTCAACCCTGTAGAACATCTTTGGGACGAATTGGATCGCCGGGTGAGGGTTCGTCAGACGCGGCCAAAATCCATTGCTCAACTCTTGGAATGGTTGCAAGAGGAATGGCGACGAATCCCCGTGGATGTCCTGCAAACACTCGTAGAGAGCATGCCAGACAGGGTGGCTGCTGTTATAGCCGCAAGAGGTGGTCCTATGAGATTCTAACAGGGTGAAAACCACCGACCAAACATTGCGGACAGGTGCCCAGTTACTTTTTGGTAGATAGTGTACTTTTTAATGCAGTGTGGACAGTTCCTTTCGTTACGAAGCAAAGTAATGTTTCATGAAGCTGCTGTACATATTTCCCCTTCTCTCCTCTGGAACTCATAAAGCGCAGCACTTCAAAGACATGCCCAGTAACTGGAGAAGTGCAAGGCTAAGCTAAACACGTCCGCCGCGAATTAGTGATGCATGCCATTACCGCGATAACCCTATCATGTCGCGTACCTCCTCCTTTCCCTGGAAAAATGAATGTTCATGGGTTATCGTTGAAGAATGTTCTGGTCATCGCCCTCACATCCCTCAGCACGATTCGGATTACAAGGAACCTTCTGCATCGAACTGGATGATCCAGAAAGATGTGAGGGGCCCAACGAGCATACAAGTATAGGCTGTTCACAGTAAAGTGATCACTTTCTAAGGCCCTTATAAATTTTTCCTTTCCTCCAATTTGCATCTTTCTACTGCTTTTAACATAAATATTGCAATGTGGCCAATAAACACAGTGTATACTTTTCACCGCCCTCAAAATGTAATGCCTGAAGCTGCAATAAGATATATTTATTAGTGGTTAATGCCTGTTGGGAGGGCCTTAGAAAGTGCTCACTTTACCGTTAACAGCCTATACCAGAGTCGTCACTGAAGGCGAAGCAGTGGAACGCTTATTTGTATGCCCAGTGCAAATGTGCCAATGTCGAAACAAAAAAAAATTGTGTTCCCGAGTTGGCACTACCACACATGAACAGTTTCCAGTATAACATTTCAATCGTCTAATTATACCCATTTTAATGAATATGTGTTCAATATTTACATATAAAATATGTAGAATTACGTCTAAAAATAAACGGCTACTGTCAGCTGTCAAGTGTCAGTACACGACGCCAAATCGTTGTTAAAACACTAACTAGCTCACATCAACGAAAATGCACGGCCGAACGAGAATGCAATGCTCACATCACCACCAACATCGTAAAAAAATATGTGGATTTATATAAATCATTGTAGTTCAGTCTCTACAATTGAATCAATATTACTATGTTTTTTTATTTCAATTAAGTTGAAAAATACTTATTTAGCTATAAGAAGTATATTTACATTATATCAATAGTTTTCCGTTCTTATATTGCCGATATTGAACTGGGCAATGAAACGAAACCGAATAGGAAATAAATTAAGCGTTCGGTTTACTGTTATCCGGTGTGTAGGGGTTCGGAGGGCCTTGTACCGAAATAAGCTCCACGTGTGCGAAACGAGAGAAGTAACGAGCGGTGAAGACAGTGGAGTCTGCGAGTATCTCTACAGAGAAGAGTGGTACTGGTCGACGGGACTGTGGCACTGGATGCGTGCGTGACAGGACATCTGGAATTATGGCAACGGACAGTTCAATCGAGCATGCGTAAGTAAAAGTTGCGGATTAAGCGACTTTGCAAAATGTAGAGATAGTGATAAGGACACGAGTTGGTGTTGAGTTTAGCATCAAATATTGCGCTCATTGAGAATTAGAAGAAAAAAAGTCGCTGCCCCAGCATACGCACATTTTAATGGGCGCACTGAGTGACATTCCCTCAGTAAAGTTGGTAACGATGGATGGAAAGAATTTCTATATCCTCCCTTCGAATTAAAAGTGTTAGGTAACCATTTGTGATAACTTAAAATTATTTATTTCGCTTTATGTTTTTTTTTTTAATGCACAGAAGTGCAAAAATTAGCATATTTGTAAAGTATTTCCTTTCCTGATAATTTTACAGTTTCACTTGACCGACGTACGAATAAAGTGATGCAGCTCACGGCAATGTTAATTTGACATAAGGCGGATGAATACACAACGTGCATACAAGTATATCTTAAGCAGGGTTTTCAAAAGTGCTCATCTTACCGTGAACAGCCTATATTAGTAGAGATTGGTCATTTAATGCTGTGCACAATTTCTATGTATATTTTTATAACATGTTAAATATATTAATCAATCAATTCTTTATTCAATTTTAATTAAGATCTTCATCCGTCACACTCTCTGATACGCACCTGGCGACTTGCAACAGTAACCTATGCAACACTTCTAAAGAAACCGTTCTGAAAAAAAATATGCTTTTCGCTTTCAAACCTGCGTTGTCTACAAATTCCACAATATAAGTAGCCTTTCTTTCACAAAATTCTGCAGCGGCCCACATTCTTCTTGAGAAATCTAAAGCAGTGAACTTTTAACAGAACCAAATGGAGCATCAAAATTTTCTCGGCATGAATGTTCCCAAAATATTCTCTAACGATCCGGTTCTGTGTACCGAAATTCTTCCGGCGCTTGTAATCTGACGAAATACTTGGTGATTAGGGAGTGGTAAAGGAGACGAAAGGCAACGTACTGCATCTTATAGTTTCGAGTACAATCTTTGCGATCACTGCACTAAAGGGGAATTTTTCGCTCTGAAAAAGCCGTGTTTGAATGATGGTTGTTAAGTTGTAACTTAGATAGATAAGTTTAGTCAATTCACGGTTACTTGGCACTTTTCTCAAGCTCTGCTCAAGTGTTACTTTCAGGATATTCTTCTGCCCCGTGTAAACAGATCTTAACTAAGTATAGGAAATCACATCACAGGGACAACGCATCGCATTCGTGCGCAGTCACTTTAATAATGTTTTGCATAAGAACTATTTCTTACTAGGCATTACCAACACACATATTGTCTCCCTTCTTTCAACCATATTAGTAATAACTGAAATATTGTAATTTATCAATCTATATACATAGTATAAAACAAAGTATCCCGGTCGTGTGTGTCTGTGTATTCGGCTAACGCTTCTAAACTACTTGATGGATTTTTATACGGCTTTCGCCATCATTTAGAGAATTTCCTGAGAAAGGTTTAGGTATATAATACATTAATATTTAATGTAAGGATAGTAGAAAAATGTCGACGTTTTATAATAGTCGGAAAAAGGCGCTTTTCAGGCGCTTACATGGCTTACGTTGACTAAACCATAAGAGATAAACCAAATCAATGTACTACAGAATTGTAGATATCAACACGGGTCTACAAAAAGTCCACAACAGCATATGTTTATCTTTTGCAGATGACTCATAGCAACCAATTTTGTCTTTAAGGGGTTCGCTTACGAAGACTTTTTGAACAACACAGTATAAATCCTATGTTAGTTACCTCAAACATTTAGCGTAGGCCTATTTACTTGCTGTAAACATAAACAACGCTATATTTGTACATCGCACCCGGGCGAGGCCGGGCTGGGTCACTAGTAGCATATAAGTAAAAGTTCAGTTGAACCAAAAATAATATATTTTTATGTTAGTAGAAGCAAAAAATTATTGTGATACTTGAGGTATTGAGGAAACAACCAAACACGGCATATATGGGCGGAATTTTGAAACGTTTGATTAAAAAAGTCTGAAGCGACCGTGAATATGTAGAGTATAGATAGGTCTTAACGTCTCGTCAACAGCAAGGTCATTACAGACGGAGAAAGTTGTTAAGAAAAGCAGGAAAAAGAAAGGAGTCACCCACGGACTGTATTAAGGACCCAGCCCAGCATTCTGCTGGAGTGATTCCGGGAAACCATTTGAATGACACTATCTATCAACAGTTTTATTATTTCTGTTATTCCTATGACTCTACGACGTTCGCAAATCCACGTATGTTAGGGTCGACGGATAAATTTGTTGGATACTTGTTAATGGTTAAATGATTCTGTGATATTCCGTAAGATGACATACAATTTGTCCCGAACGTGCACTTTAAGAAATTATATGCAAATTTGCCATATCAGTGTGTACGTACAGTGACAAAGAGTGAATGGTAAATTATTTTCCCATACATCCAAGGTAACGTTCCTACAGTTGCTTATGTAAGATTCAAATGCATAGGGAAGTTCCCAACTTTGTATAGAAGCTATGCTAAACATTCCCATATTTTCAGATTGGACATGTAGTATTAATTACATACACTGTGTAGGTTAAAACTTACATTACAGTTCAGGAAGTACAGGAGTTTTTTTTTTTTTTTTACAGTGTGGCGTCTAGTGATTTCCTTACGTGACTCGCGGCTTGTGACGATGCTGCGCGTTTGAAGGTAGCCGAAAGCTCTGTGAAATGTGCAACTACCGCCACATTGTTCCCTGAAGGACGTTCTTCTGACTGGAGTGCAATCTCGTGAAGCTCGTCAAACCGCCGGTGAACAGTTCTGGTTCCTACCAATCACACGAAGAGTTTCCGGCCAATGACCACTCTGAAGGGGGCCGCGGTGGTAGAGAGGACGAATTGATAACTCGCCTACCAACCAGGCGAACGAAGTTCAAACCCCGTCTGGGCCACTTCCGTATTTTCGCAAGTGGGAATCGTGCCGGACGACGCCGCCTGTCGGCGGGTATTCTCGGGGATCTCCCCTCCCCCCTCCCCTACACGCGTCCTTGTATAATTCCGGCGCTGCTCCATACTTATCTCTTATCACTCTCATGAGCTCTATACCTCGATGTAGAGGGCACTGCAGTAGAGGACTATTGCAGGTCTTGGCGAAACTCAATAATTTAACTATTCAACCAATTTCATGCTAAATTCGAACGAATTTCTAATTCCCCGTCAAATTTTTCAAAGCGGAACTCAAAACCAATCATATTTAAGGTCAAAATCAAAATCAATTTTCAACCTGTGTTCACTCTTTGTGTGGGGTTCTTTAAAGACTCATTTTCAATCTTAATCATCATATTTTTGATGGAATTCCAAGAATTTTCATACTTTTCTTGTGATATTATTTTTGACTAATTGATTTGGCTTTCAAAACAAATGTAAATATTTGCCTTATTGACCATAATTTTAGCCTCATTCACCCTGATAATGGACCACTGATCAAAGAGTGAACAAAGTATGTTTAAAAAAAAAATGCGTGTAATTGAGAATGAAGATTTGGGTCAAATTATCTTGATTTCAGGGGTGAAATTGAAGCTATGAATCATGTTTGAAGAAGAGATTGAAAATTGATGCTTGAAAGTGAAAAATTTGCGTGAACTTCAGTTAAATTATTGTGCTGTGCCAAGATCTCCAATAGTCCTCTACTCACTGCCTATCGGCTGGCAGATGCAAAATTTTAATAGGAAATCCCATGTTAAGGAAATTTCGCCTCTTTGCGTTCATTTTAAAAATAGGCGTGTCAAACAAAATGTATTCCTAGCGAATTTTTTTTAAGTAGTCTAGAGTGGGGATGTTTACATAACATGTACAGCATGCTTGCAACGTATTTTTAAAAATTATGATTTTTTTTTTACAAAAACGTACATATTGCCTATCTATATAAATAATATACGCTCGTGGCTATCTTCTCCTAAAATATTCCTGGAGAATAATTTTTGTTTGAAAAGCCTATCTTCAAAATTAATGCACTGATGAGAAATTTCTTTAACGTGGGATTTCCTATTTAAATTCCGCAGCTGCCAGCTGGTAGGTAGTGCCCTAAACATCCGCCAAAATCTCTCTAATTCAGTCCGTCACATTGAAACATTAAACCCAAATCCGTACCACTCTGCGCACGAGTGCTCGCTCTGCATTTTTTTTAATGGCATATAATCCATTCACGGTTAGTTCACACTTTTCTGAAGCCATGCTAAAGTTCTACTTCCAGGATATTCCTCCGCCTCGTGCAAACTAAGCCTAACCAAGTTTATAAAATTACACCAAAGCACAAGGCACCGAATTCGCGCGCCCCCAGTTGTAATAATATTTTGCAAGAGAACTATTTCTTACTAGGCGCTACCAACACACTCGTTCTCTTACTGTTTTTATTTATATTTATTACAAATGAAATATTATAATTTATAAATAAAATATAGGTAAAACTTCAAATTAACAAAAAATAAGAAGTTTTATGTTAACAGAGGTTTAAAACGGCTGTGATACATGGCGTATTTAGGAAATAACTAAACCCGTCATACATGGGGGATTTTTCAAAGGTTTGATTCAAAAAGTGTGAAGAAACCGCGAATAGACTATAGATCGCAGTACGTCATTTTTTGGAAGAAAAAAAAAAGAACGGTTGACATAACTAAAACATTAGGTTTCTTACTGATACGCCTGGAGTTGATTAATACGTAGTTTATAAGAACAGCGGCCATATCGCCTTGCCGACTTATGCAATTAGTTTACTTATTCGTAAAGCTGAAAAACATTTGCGAAATAACCTAAATATACTCTGTTCATGCGAGCCACTAAAAATAATCTACTACTGCAAAAAAAATGCCACAATTCCCCGAACATTTTTAAGATCTAAGACATCGCGGGAATCCGTTGCCAGAAACTAATTTATACTAAAACCACACTGAAACTTAATGGGAAAATTACCTGACAAGTGTAATATAGTATTTACAAACTGGTGTGGGAAACATAGTTTCTCTTATGGGTAGGGTAAAATTACCACACTATTGAGTAAAATTCGCGTACGTGGTAGTGGAAAATCCCATACATGGATGGGAAAATTGCTGTACGACGTGTGGATTACCTTGTTCATTTTTAACTATTTGATAATTGTATTATATACATGTTTTCACTTTAAAATTAATTTATATTGTTTTGTCATACAAGCTGTCCGATATGGCTCTTAATATGTAAGGTAAAATTACCGCAGTGTGGAGTAAAATTCACGTGCATAGCTGTGGAAAATCCCAAATAAATGGATGGGAAAATTACCTTACGACGCATGCATCTCTTCAGCATTGTCTCTAACAGCTACGTGGGAGGACGGGCGGAAGAAACAATCTTTTAACACGCTAATATTCACGGATGCTGCCACGCTGTCGTCTCGTGGTGTAATGGCTCGCAAATAGGCTTATCGTGACAGAGGACCATGGTCCGCGCACACTCATCAGCTAGTGCCAATGATTGAAGGGTTGAAGTTTCGGGTTACTGTTTATCAGAGGATGTAAGTAACAATAAAATTAAAAGTACTAATACTCCGAAATATTTTATAATAAAATTTGAGACAAGTACGCTTATAAATTCGCGTACAGCGGTCTCTCCGCCCCGGCCCATTTCCTACGCGACACAGTTTTCACCTGTCTGTCTCATGAAAGGTATTGATTGGAAGACGTCTGGTGGAACAAAATTACAGAATATGGACCAGTAATGGTAAAAACGTACGTTCACACATTGAGGTTTGCACACATTTACTGGCACTTAAGACAAATTATAAGTGAGTCATCTATATCCCCTGCTGCAAGAACACCAGTTCTGTTGGTGTCTGTTAGAACTCGCCATCGTCCTATTGGTCCATACCACACCGGACACTACCCTGTACTTTACAGCATTCATTAATGGCCGGTCATCTACCAATGGAGAACCGAGCTGATATTGACCCCATCAAATGTCCTTTATCGTATAAAAGGATTTACAATCAATCATGTCTCTTGAGTGGCTATAAAAAAATAAATTCTATCTTTAGCAATATCATTGTTACTGCGCTGTCGTGTTCTTGTGAGATCGTGTTAAACACTAGCCGAAAAAAGACTACATATCCATTCAAGTTTTGTTCTGAACAATAAAGAAATTTTCGAATTAGCTTTGCTCGAGCTACACTCGAGAATAGTCTACAAAGTGTTAATATCCATAGACACTTACGTGTATGTGATGGAAGCCCCCGTTTGTGGATTTACGGCCTGTAGTAGTGTAATTACCGCACAAATGTATGCTTTCTTGGTTGACTGGCACCGTGGAGCGTCACAGCCCACGGGAGTCTGCTAGCATACTGCCGGGCGCAGCTCAGCTGGCTGGAGTTGAAGCCGCCACCACCAGAGTTCAGCAGTGTTCCTTCCCCGAAGTTCGGCGGAAAGACGTCCCTAGAGCGCGTACTTATGAATGTGTAGTTTGAGTGTAACGGAGGTGACACCACAGAGAATATTCACTGGATTGTTCTTAAAGGCTGTTCACTATAAAGTGAGCACTTTATAAATCAAACTTAGAAAAAAGTCACTGTCGCTACCTGCATATATTTTAACGAGCGCAAGACTGACATGTGCCCAGTAAAGTTGGTAACGACGGAGGGGAAAGTATTTCCATATAGTAACGTCGAATAAAAAGTGTTAAGTAATAATTTGTGATAACTTAAGTTGTTTCTATCGCTTTCTATTTTTTTTTCATGCAGGGAAGTGAAAAACGAGCAAGTTTGTACAATAATTATTTTTCTAATAATTTCATAGTTTAACTTTACTGCCGCATGAATAGAGTGATGAGGCCCATGGCAATGTTAATTGTACATAAGATGGAAGAACACACATCGTGTATACAAATAGATCTTAAGCAGGGCTTTCAAAAGTGTTCATTTTAACGTGAACAGCCTATAAACGTTTGATAATTCTGGTAACCCCTATAGGGCTCAACTGGGTGAATTGATTTGCGACAGTGGCTCGTTATTGGTGGACGATTGTAGCTACCCCCATAGCGAGGCAATGCCCGTATTTTGTATATTTAAACGCTGGTAAAACCTGACATCGGGGTCAAACGCTTGGTTGCGAGGAAAGTCTTCCATAGATGACACGTCAGGTATTCATTTCGATCATTGATCGTAAAAAAATGTAAAACCCTTCAGGAGATGCAGGAACGTCATTTTGACGCTCTAAGTTTTCAGTTACAGTCAGAATATTTCTGTAATGGATCAAATATGCAGTTTAATTATTTCTGTACATCTTAATAAAGAATCGCTTCTTAGTTTCTAATAAGACATTTATTAGTAAATGTTAGAGACGTAACCTTTATTTTTCTTGTCAAAAATAATTTAAATTTTCCTGAAGATGATACTTCATATGTTGTCAGTTCTCCTCCGTTTTTGGGCAGATGTAATAACTTTATCCATTGTTTCGTTTTGCCCACCGTTTTGGAAACGGACTGTTTGGAAAGATTATATTGGCGTCCGCCAGAGCTTAGAAGCCACAGATTTTCCCCAGTTTGGTTTTGCAATAGTTTGGGATTTAGATTTTTGAATAATCGATATCACAACTGAAGTACGAAATAATTATCTTAAAATGCCAGTCAATGGTCATGAAAATCTTAGGTAGCCAGGTTGGGAGACATAAACTTTCTGTGTTTGTTGTAAAAGAAGTAAGAGATAAAATTTTAAGTGGCTTTTCAAAGTTATGGCCAGGTGAAATTTTTAAAAATGAAAATACCGGATAAGTCAAAAGTTATCCATTTTAAGGAATTTTGTGAAAGTTTTACCAGAATTTTGGAGTAATTAATGGAATGCACAGGTGCGTGCATATGATATTCTAGTTTTGAGTACATTTTGGCTCAACGCCTAGGTTTTATTCTAGTGGTAATATGGTGAAGGTTTTAATCATTCTTGTGAGATAACCAAAGAAAATACTTGATTGAAAGAGTTCTTGTGGGACAACATTTTTATAGATATAAAATTTTTTTCTATGAAATATTACTAGCAATATTATGTAAGGATCGTCAGCTTTCTAGAAATTTGTAAAACTAATATTTTTTATGAGACCATTTGGGTCTTTGCAATGTTTTTTCCAAAAGAAAGAATATTGCTACATTAAAAATAAATATCAAATTTACTCATGTTTCTATATGGTAGTGTAGATTGACCTTGTGCAACTTAAAACAGGTTTTTTTTTCCGGGTAGTATAATTATTTTTCTGCTTCGCGACTATGTTTCATGCATACTCTATACCTCTTTCCTTATCTAACCTTGCTATTGAAAGATAATTAGTTTTTTTAAGTATTGGTAGTTGTATATTTCAGGTGTCCTGGGTAATCCCTGGGCCTCAAATTTTATTATACAATATAGTTAAAATTCTCTTACATATATGGGATTTTCCCCTACTTGAATGGAATTTCCCCCCACTTTTGTCAGGTACTTTTCCGTACGATTAGGGAATAGTACTTTATTTGTTATGTAAATTTACTCTACGTTTAAGAGGTTATTTTGCCTTGCATGTAGAGGTAATTAGCTTCCCTTACATGTAAAGGAATTTTACCTCAAATCCTTTTTGCAGTGCACCGATCATTATAGAGAGGTCGTCTGGTTTGTGCTCTGTGTGTGTGTGTGTGTGTGTGTGTGTGTGTGTGTGTGTGTGTGTGTGTGTGTGTGTGTGTGTGTGCAAGCAGTATTTCCAAAATAGTAATAACAGACTCTAATAAAGTATTTTAAGTTACTAGTCTCGATAAAATTATTTCTATATTTCACGAAGTGTTGGCGCCACTATGCATAACAAAATTGGCGCCTGCGTACTGTAAAGAATTCCCTTCTTTTCGAATCTCTCTAGTATTCGTAAGGTATTGAATTAGTGCTTCCACGTCACCGTATAAATTATGATTTGTAATATTTCTGATGTTAAGATTTAATTTTTATTTTTGAAAGCATATCTCTCTTGAAAGAATTTCCTTGGAAATTTTACTTCTTTTCGTCAGGTCGATAGCTTTACTTGTGTCCAAGTTTTCTAAATCCGTACGATCTCTTATTATTTGTTAAACCATTCACAAATATAACATTCTGCGACGCAGTTTACAGCTGTTAGGTTCCACTGGCAACACAAGTATCAAAATACTTCAAATTTTAACGTTACTTCACTTTGCTTGTCTGTGTATTTTATTTTCATTTCAGGCAGGTTATTTTTGACCCCGATGAAAACGGGCAGTTGAAGTCAAAACCAATCACTCAACCTCGGAGTGCCGTTTCTATTTCAACTCTAACATTTTTTATTTGTGTAATAAAACAAACAAGAAGCGTCCGAAAGTGGGTATGGTGAATTGACTGAACGCGAATTTTGTGTTGGTGAGGGGGGGAGGGGGGGGGGGGGTCGGTCGGTCGGTCGGTCAAAGTAGTATTAAAATTAGCTCCACTCGAAAGTGACTATATTTTCAACACAGCACCACAATTGGCGGTGTACGGAACGAGGCGTATAGCCCTCGACAGAAACAAGCCAAAACGTTCGTGTGGTCACGAGTTAATTCGAAGCACTGATACATCCCGTTCCTCCGACACGAGCGGGAATCAATACACCTCAAGATAAGTTCGGGGTCGTGAATTCCTCTGTCGTACACAGGTGTAGGAAAGACGAGAGTAATGGATTTCGTTTGGAATATTTGCACTCCAGTGCCTGTGTTACAGTATTACGTTACTTCTTGAAAATCTGACAATACAGCTACCAAATCATTTAATTATTTACATAACGGAGAAAAATCTGTCTTTACTGAAAATTTGGAAGTACGGTATTTTACTGGTGGTTGAAATACTTCAAACTTCTCATTCAAGACTAAATTTTTCCCCGTTACGCAGACAATTTGGTACCTGTAGTGTAAGAAAAACTGAATGTATTTTGAAATCGTTAGCGAGATCTGTGATGGACCGCTATATTTGTCACTTAATTGGCATAGCAGTGTGTACCTGTAATGGCATTTGGTACCTGTAGTGTAAGAAAAACTGAATGTATTTTGAAATCGTTAGCGAGATCTGTGATGGACCGCTATATTTGTCACTTAATTGGCATAGCAGTGTGTACCTGTAATGGCATTTGGTAATTGTAGTGTAAGAAAAACTGAATGTATTTTGAAATCGTTAGCGAGATCTGTGATGGACCGCTATATTTGTCACTTAATTGGCATAGCAGTGTGTACCTGTAATGGCATTTGGTACCTGTAGTGTAAGAAAAACTGAATGTATTTTGAAATCGTTAGCGAGATCTGTGATGGACCGCTATATTTGTCACTTAATTGGCATAGCAGTGTGTACCTGTAATGGCATTTGGTACCTGTAGTGTAAGAAAAACTGAATGTATTTTGAAATCGTTAGCGAGATCTGTGATGGACCGCTATATTTGTCACTTAATTGGCATAGCAGTGTGTACCTGTAATGGCATTTGGTACTGAAAATAAATTGCATGATGGAGAAAGGAGGTCGCTATGCGTGTGTAATAATTACTTTATTTCATTAAAAAAATATTATTTTATATTGTTCTCACGTCATAAATCATGTTTTGAAGTGTTGTAATAGTATACCAGCATTTATAGGTATAAATAAATGAATTTGGTACGATTAAGAAAAGTCACCAAATAATGCTAAACATACATAACTGATACACTTCAGCACATGTCCAAAATGTATTAAACTATAGTTAAATTTACAACCACCCGGCATTATTTGTAGATTAATTTATGACCTCTAGTTTAAATATTTTTACCGAATGAGTGAAGAGACTTGAATGGCTCGTAACAACAAGGTCTTGAGAGTGAATGAGGGTGGAGCGAGGTGATTATGGAGCAGTCTTGGAACGTAAGGATGGGGAAACGAAAGATAGCCGGAAAATAAAACCCGCCAACCAATGATATCGCCTGACACGATTCCCACTCGTGAGAATCCGGAAGCGACCTAGCCGGGAATCGAGCCCGGTTCGCCTCGGTGGAAGGTGTGTACTCTACCCGCTGCGCCACTGCGGCCCCGGTTCCTTTCGAGACACGCCAGAACGTAGCCGATAGCAACGGGACAGAAATAACGCGTGTTTCCAAGCCAAAAAGTATAACTTTATTCCATTCTTAGCTGGCCATTTTCACATGCAGTGTATCAACACTGGATGCAATCCTATTTCATTTCTGTGCTGACCAAGGGTTTCCTAACTAGATGAAAAATTTTGTTCGAAAATGCTGAATTTTTTGTTTATTTTGCATGACATTTAGTCTTGGACAAATCCCGTGATTTAAAAATTCATGGGTGCAACATTTCGCTATCGCGCATATTATTTACCATTCTAACTCAAGTTTGAGAATAACAGCTCAGTTTGTGTGTGTATGAAATAATCTGGGTCGTTGGGGTATGCAATGAATTAACTACGTTGATTCTCGTGAAAACATACATGTTTTAACGTACATCTTTTATTCATGCATAAAATAACGGTCTTGCTGTCGAAACGCTGCCCTGCGGTATAATCGACCAGAAGTAGCGATATTTCTCGACTCAGTCTAATTTTCGCCTCCAGATAACTCACACGAGATGAGAAGAGATATGAAATATTTCAGTTAGTATGAAATGTCACAGTTAATATTATTATTTAATAATTGAAGTACATTAATAATATATCATTACTTCCTAACTGTAAGGTCAAAAACTAAATAGTTAATAGAATTGTACTTCTCAACATATGTACGTGTATAGCCTACGAGTAGAGTAGGTCGTCGCCATTAATGAATTTCACCAAAAACATCACATCCAAAATTAAAATTTTATTTATAAGCAAAAACTCAGAAGTACTTTTCAAAATCGCTACCAATACTTTTGGAGATTTATCAGTTTGTGATCATATAGACACAGATTTTGTTACCATAATGAATTATTGTTAACTTTGGATTAAAATGAACTTAATTATCTATGAATAATGTATGTATATTATAATTAAAATTTTGGTGAAAGTTACAAACGCAAATACTTTGATCGAAATAAAAGAGGGAAGGGTTCTCCTAGTGGTTTTTTTTTTTTTTTTTTTTTTTTTTTTTTCACTCTGGTTGAATAGAAAATGTTTCTGTGCAAAGATTTAACGTTGGGTGTTTTCGGTATTATGCTGCGACTTGGTCGAACTGGTGATCGTAGAAAATCCCCTCGCGTCAATTCCTGCCTTCTGTGCCACAAGATCTCGTTATCACGTAGAAACTCATTTTGTGTTGAACATTTGCAATTACGGCACAACACTAACCAAATTCCGTTCTCGAGGGAATAAATAATTAAAATTTCGTGGCTGCGAGTGCATAACCTGATGTTATGAAAATTTCCCGATTTAGCATTGTGGTGGCCTTTGATTAGATGACAAGTGGCATTTGGTTTTTAAGCTCGTCAGGTTTTTTTTCATCTGCTTTAAGTTTGTTTGCCCGACAATTTTTGCCACTCAATGTATAAAGGGTTATTTTTTACTTGTTTCCTCAAGAAAACATTGAAATTAAGTGTAATACAACGGCGGATGTTTTTGAATCGAGCTGTCATCGAAATTTTTTTCACCCGTTCTTCCGCTGTTCCTTCGTCAGTTGGATCCACCCTGCTTGCTGCGCGGCCTGTCGCGGCGGGCGCCGGGAAAGCTTCCCTGCTGAAGGCCAGAAGAGAATGTTATCAGTTAGCGCTGCTATCTACTCGCGATAAGCGAGCCTCCACGTCCCAGGACAATCGCGCCGGAATTCCCTGAATAGAAAGAAGGGCGGGGAGGATAGGGAGGCTGATTTATGTACCTGCGCCAAGCCGGACAGCGCACTCGAATTTGTCCCTTGCCTATCGCGTCCCCGTTTACACCACGGGGCATCGCAGCGGGAGGAACCACGATATCATAAATTAAATAATTTTTCTGCAGGTTCAGGCGTATAGGCCATTCACGGTTTCTTCGGCCTTTTTGAATCAAACCTACGAAAAATCTCCCCACGTATGACGTGTTTAGTTATTTACAACATGTGTCATGTTTCACAAGCGTTTCATACTTGTGTTCATAATTTTTTTTTTCCTGTTAGGCTGAAATGTTATTCATATTTTATCTATAAATTACAGTGCTTTATTTAAAAAAGAAAATTGAACAAAAAAAAGAGAAAAAAAAAGGTATGTTGATAGCGCGTAGTAAGAAATAGTCCTTACACAAAATACTGTTACGCTGAGTGCGCACGAATGTGGTGCGTTGTCCCTCTGGTGTAATTCTCCAAGATTAGTTAAGCTTAGTTTGCACGAGGCGGAGGAATATCCTGGAAATAGAACATTAGCAGGGCTTCAGAAAAGTCTGAAGTAACCGTGAATGGATTATATCAAAATTCTTAATTGGTCAGTGTTACTCTATAATTAATTGCATTTGTTAATACACTTAGAGGCTGTTCACCGCAAACTAAGCATTTCTAAAACCACTGCTTAAGATCTACTTCTGTAGGTATCGAATATTCCTCCACCATAGGTAAAACGAACATTGCCATGAGCCTCATCACTTTATTCATGTGCCAGTCACACTTGACAGACTGTGAAGTTCGCTCATTCTCCCACTTGTTCGCATTAAAAAATATGAAGCAAAAGAAAACATTTCAGCATTCAAGAAATATGTACCTAAGACTTTTTAATTCAACATCAAGACAAAGGACTATATTTCCTTCTGTCGTTGCCAACTTTATTGGTCGCGCGCCAGTCGATGTACCCGTTAACATTTATGCAGGTAGGACTATGACATTTTTCATGTGTTGATTTTAAAACTCCTCAACTAAAATTATTAACTGTAAACAACACATACGTATTATTTCGTACTACTCAAATAAGCCAAACCAATACTAGTGAGGGAATATAATTCACTGTATCGCACTGCTCAAAAAATCAATATCTTATCTATCTTCCGCACAAATAAAAAGATACCACCTCGACTTAATTTATCAGTGCAGTAATAAACTAGTCTTTCCCTGGACACTTTCCTTCTTCACACTTCCGCCGGTTCGATAGCAGCCCCAGTGTTTGCTGGGGAGTAATTCCCATCAATTATGGGCACACGAAGTCCGTTGGTTTCACGCAAAAAAAAATTACTTACTGTGCCCCCCCAATTTTCTGCAAACACATACAGATGCACACTTTTACAAGTACATACACAGCTGACCATTCAACTGATTCCCACCAAATGTTACACTGAAACATTTCAACTAATTGGTACCAAATTGTGCACATTCTAAATGCACACACACGTTCATGATTTAACTGTACCAGGCAACGATGTTCAAAACGGCGGCATCATAAATTATTTAGATAAATTTGCCACATATATTAAGATATTTAACCAAATTTTGTATTTAGACTTCATACATTAGGAGAATCGTATATAAAGTCTCTTTTTTTTTGTACGCTAACATCAAATAAGAAAATAACTCTTTTTATTGTATATCCCACGGACCAAAAACCTTTTTACACAAAATTCTTCACACAATTAGCATTACGGTAGGCCGTGCAAACATACATGTTTTAAGTGGCTCAGTCAATTATTTTCAAAATAACGACCCTATAGATATATTAGGTTAGCAAACCTTATAACTTGAAACATTAGACTGATTAAATGTGAAGTTGGTGCTCCGAATCCAACTTCTATAACGCAGTGCATTGCATGCTAGCCTATTGTACGAAGTTTTCTGGGTTCAAGTCCCGGGAATGACACGTGTGTATTTGTAATTGCCTCGCTGATGTTGCATACGTTTCTGGTTTCATTTCTAATGTCATTGCTTTCAAAGAAAACTCAAGTCCTACTTACCAACTCAACTAAATAAATTCTTGGTTTTTTTTTTTTTATGTAGTACTTTTTCCTGGCCATTTCAATCACATCGGATGAATGTCGAGTTGACGAAATTGTTCCCTACAGCAAATCTAAAAAGAGTTGGCAACCCTAGTAGAGATATCGACATTCTTGCGGTTGAGTGCAGCTGATTTGTGGGAAACCCGCAAGTGAGAGATTACGAGAAAACGGCATATTGGTGCAAGTGTATTAATTAAGGGAATTATACTACGTCGTTTATAGTAGCAGGAATAAATATCTATAGTCAATTCGCGGTTTCCTCGTATATTTTTGAAGCAAACCTTTGAGAAATCACACCATGAATGAGGTGGTTAGTTGTTTTTCCCTAAATAATTCATATATCAGAAGCGTTTCAAACTTGCTTTAACATAAAAATATCTTATTTTATACTTCTGTTAACATAAAAGTATCTTATTTTTTTCGTTAAACATAACTTTTACTTATTTTTATCTAAGAAATATAATATTTAACTTATAATTAAAATGAATACAGGGAGAAAATGTATATGTTGGTAATGCCCAGTAAGAAATAGTTCTTATGCAAGGTGTTATTACACTGAGTGCGCACGAATGCGGTGCGTTGTCTCTTTGGTGTAATTTTATAGACTTGGTTAAGCTATATATGCATGAGGTGGAGGAATATCCTGGAAGTAGAACTTTAGCAGGGCTTCAGGAAAGTTCGAAGTAATCGTGAATGGATTATATTAAACTCGTTTAATGTAATTAGATACTCAGTAGTAGCTTATTTTTTTTCATAGAGGGGATGTTTCAGTGAAATTGCAGTAGATTGTAGAGAAAAACGTCTTATACATTATTTTGGTGTAATTGTAAATACACGAGCCTTGCGAGGAGTATAGGCTGTTCACGGTAAAATAGAACTTTTGAAAGCCCTGCTTAAGTTCTACTTTTATGCCCGTTATGTATTCTCCCGCCTTATGTAAAAATTAACATTGCCATAAGCCTTATAACTTTATTCATTCTTCGGTAAAATAAAACTGCGAAAATTTTAGAAAAATAAATATGATTCAAATCTTCTTTTTTTCACACTTTGATGCATTACAGAAAGCGTACGAAATAACTTACGATGTCACAATGCTTACCTAACACTTTTTATTCGACTTTAAGTAATGGAATTATTTTCCATTCACCGTTACCAACTTTACTGGGAAAATGTCACTCAGTGCGCCCAATAAAATATATGCGTTCAGGGGCAGTGATTTTTTTCCTTGATAATCTTAACGAAAAATTGACTCGCCCGGTATAATTATCAGTGTACAAAGCTCTGGTGTTCACACTAGCCCTTGCCCTTTCCAGCAGGACAAACCTCGATCCTTCGCCGCATGCTGCGCGAACAGGAACACGTGTTGACAATTGTGGAACGAAGGGGGGAGTGGTCGGAGCCAGCGGGAAAACGGACCCGCGGGAGGGGGTGTGGAGGGCTGTGTGCAGATGTAATCCCGCAGGTCGGCTGTGCACAGTGACCTACATACGCGCTTCGCCATCAAGTATGAACGAGTGCATCCCGTCGCGGCGGCCAGACGGAAGTGCGGCAATATTTCAGTTGTTTTCGTCTGAGAGCTCATCCGGTCCCTCGTGCCACCCCCATCCCCTCCCCTCCTTGCCAGAGGGCACCCCCTCCCCGATCTACCCCTCTTTCACGAGGGTTACGGAGAAATACGATCAAATATGGACGAGGCGGGAGGACAGTCTACGACGCGTCGCCAGGGAAAATTTCTCGGGCCTGCGTCGAATCTTAGCCGATCGAGATTGTTGACTTCTGTGTTTAGTTTCTTACCTTCCGTAATTACTATCTTTCAAAATTGTCTTTTAATTTGAGACGTATTTTGGATTAAAAAATTATTGCCGGCGTTACTCACGCTTACAGGCGCCTTCACTTTGTATCATCATGCTCAAGACGACCATATACGGAAACTTTATGCGAAATCGTTGTTTGCGCGAATACGCATATCTCGGTAAATTAATGTTCTGTAATATAATACTTTTTGCCAGAAAAGGTAAGAAATGATCATCTATGTCCCCATCGTTGTACTGTTATCATATTAAGTGTATCCACGGAGAAAAAAAAATCGGGAAAATGGTAACATATCGCATTTTTAAAGCTTGACTATTCAATTTCCTTAAGCGGCAAGAGAAAAGTACGAATGAACTAATGTTGTTTAATCTGTGGACTTCCATCGCGTGTAATAAAGTCTCACTGTTACAAATCTAACTGGTACAGTACAGCATCACGACGGAATCACTAGGAGCGATAAGGCTCTAAGGGTGCGTGTTAGTGTCGCCCGTATCGATACCATGCATTTTGACCTTGAATTCGCAGTTACGTAATCCCTTTCGCAGCAAGTTTTCGAGAATAATCGCTATCATCGGTTGCAGTCAGCATTACCAGTATCAAATAACTTATTTTTTCAATAGTTTTATTTAAGTTGGTTCCAACGGCATAAGTTGCAAGTACAGATCTGGAGACAAGACATAATTACACTAACGTTTGTGAAAAATTCAGCACCAAAATGGATAAATGTGATTGAAATGAACTCTGTACCACATATTAAGCACGTGACAATACACAATTGATTATAACTGTACACGATCTCTATTCTTGAGAATTCCGTATGGTGTGAAGCCTCCTAGTGCTGCAATCAGAGCCTCTAAACGTCGTGGCATGGAATCAAAGACGATATGGTTGTTCCTGGAGAATCTCCCTCCATGCGGTTTGTATGCGAATCCACAAAGCACCAACAGTGGTTACTGGAGGACCGCGACGAACAAGTCACCGACCAACCATATCCCATACATATTCGATGGGCGACGTGTCAGGTGAACGTGCAGGCCAGGGAAGCAGTAGTATCCGTCGTTCATTGAATAAGGCTTCCACATTCCTCGCCACATGTAACCTGGCATCACCCTGCTGAAATATGGCATGCGGAGTTTTCTGAAGTACGGGCAATACCTCGGGCCCCAAAACCTCCCTGATGTAGTAGTTGCTGTTCAGATTGCCCTCCATACGTAGGAGTCGAGATCGCATGTTAGTAGTGTAATATAGCCGGTTCTGGCATAGTGTATTTTAAATGGAAGCCGCAGCAACTTGTGCGGCTGGTCGGCTAGTTGGCTTCGGCTCGTCTCGGACGAGCTCGGCAATCTTCGGATCGACTAAGGGGATGCTCGGGAGCCTTCGACTCGGGTTTGTTGAACGTACCTGAAGGTGCTCGACAGTTACGTCTCCTAATTTTCTTCAAGTGTATATGTATGTTTATGCTAGCCATATTGGTTTTATAGGTATAGGGTATGTCAAATCGTAAATCTGTATTTTTATTTGATTTGAGGATTTATTTTTTAATAAAAAAATTATTTGTGTCGAAATATTACATAGAGTATAGCAAAAAGTTCTCTCAACTACATTGCCGGACCCTCTATTTCGTTTCTCTCCCTTGCCTCCCTCATTCATTTTAACATTCTATCTCCTCTCTTGCCTCCCTCATTCGTTATCGTTCTCTCATTTCATCCCTTTCTTCCTCTCTTTCTTTTCTCTCTCTTGCCTCCCTCATTTACTATCTTTCTCTCATCCCATCACTTTCTCCCTCTTTCGTTTCTCTCTCTTGCCTCCTCATTCAATATCTTATTCTCTCATTCCATCCCTTTCTCCCTCTCTTTTGTTTCTCTCTCTTTCTCTCATTCCAACTCTTGTCTCTCTTTCTCACATTCGCTTTCTCTTATTCCATATCTTTCTCTATTTCACTTCTCTCTTACTCTATATCAGCCCATAGGTTTTCTCAGAGTTCCCCCCATTTTTGTTGTTTCGTTTCTCTCTTTCATTCTCTCAATCCATCTCTTTATCTCCATCTCTCTCGTCTCTCATTCCATATCTCTCGTCTCTCATTCCATCTCTCTCGTCTCTCATTCCATCTCTTTCTCTCTTTCGCTTCTCTCTTTCTCTATATCAGCCCATATGTTTTCTCCGAGTCCTCCCATTTTGTTGTTGTTTCGTTTCTCTCTTTCATTCCACCTTGTCTTTCACTCTACAGCTTTGTTTACATTTTTATCTCACCACTTTTCAATCAATCATCACCAGTCATTCACCAATCATCACCGAAGGTACTGCACTTAGGGGTCATTAGAAGTCATTAGGAATCATTAGGGGTCATTAGGGGTCATTTAGGGGTCATTAAGTAGCGCCTAATCTCTACAAAACACACTTGAGTGTGAACACTCAAATGTATTCAGTGTGATAAAGTAGAGAATATCTCCTCTTTATAAGGTGTTCTGTCATTAGCTAATAAAATTACAGTTTCAAGTGAATAACTTAAGAAAAAATTGAATTATGTTTACGTATATTGACTAAGATTAATTATGACGCATCTTATGTAGTTCGTGGCTTCAGATTGTGGTATATTAGGGTAACATTAAAAGATACAGCGCAATACCAGTGAGATAATAATGAACGATATAAGAAGTTACCTGAAGACACGCTGATGAGAGAAGCAATACAATATTCGTAAAAGAATATTCATCGCAGAAGAAATTTAAAAAAAATACTAAGAAAAATGTATTGTAGGAGAATTGGTCTGGTTATTTACAAAAAAAAATGTATCGTAACCAATACCCAAATAAGTAGTGAATAAACAAATTTATAGCGACGAAAGTTTCTGCAAACAAACGCCTGTGCCTTTAAGTGTATAAAATATAAGAGGTTCGAAATATGTTTGTGAATACACTTTGCCTATTTTTGAGTCCTAAAAACCAGAAAACCAGCAGTAGAACGTTATTTGTAACTACGTAATTTTCCTGTGGTATCAGACTATCAGTGATTCAATTTACTGCTTCCTCTGGAAAAAAATAATGGATGTTCCCAATTTTTGTTCCAATAAATACTTTACAAAAATTACTTTTTCTCTGCGTTGGCAGATCGAGCGTATACCTGTGTACCCCCGTCGTGCTAATTTAGTCATGCGGTCGCTTTTATGATTGACTCCTATCCCTTGCCGCGTATGCTCTCCGGCCTTCTCCCTCGCCATTCCGTCCTGGTGGCCTACACAGCACTAATTGATTACCCGTGTATGTAAAAACCCCGGGAGGTAATTGGCTGCCGCCCCTTCCCCCTATCGCAACCAATCCAACGCGGTAGTTGCACGTTGCGGGCGCCTCTGGCGGCGGCCGCGCGCACTAACTCGCCAGGGCGTCCGGACGCATTACGGCGTGACGAACCGCATTATGCTCGTCGCCCCTGGGAGCGTCGCACACGCATGGGCCATGCATTTCAGGAAGGTGGTTTCGCGGGCCCTGTAATGCGCATCAGATTGAAATTTATGCGTGGCGAGAAACTTTTCCGACGCCCGCGCTAGGAAAAGCCACGAGCCTGACGATAGGAAAATGAACACTTCCTCTAAAGCCTTAGGTCAAGAATTCTGTTCAATGAACTTAACTGTTTTTTTTTAATTTTTTGTGGCAATAACGAAGTGAAATATTCACGAAGTTCCCGCTACTATAGGCTGTTCACGGTAAAGTGAGCACTTTTAAGGCCCTTCTAAATTTTTCCTTTCATCCGATCTACATCTTCCTACTGCTTTTTAATATAAACATTGCAATGTGACCAATAAATACAGTGTATACGTTTCACTACCCTTAAAATTTAATGCCTGAGGTTGCAATAAGATATATTTATTAGTGGATAAAGCCTGTTGGAAGGGCCTTAAAAAGTGCTCACTTTACCGTGAACAGTCTATACCGAGTTATATTCCTGTTGCAGTACTTTTAGAAATAACTTGTAGGTTCCGGTTTCTTGCATTGTCCGTGCGCGTTCCCGTAAGAAAAAAAAAACATGCCAAAATTTGCTCCCGAATGCCCTTTTAGGCTTTTGCTACAGTAAACGACTAATCCCTTTATTACCTCTGATTCCAATAAAGATTATTTGCGCGGATATGATGTAGCAAACGTCCTTACCTAACGCGCAATCTACGTAAACGTTTTGATATAAGCGAAATGAAATATAAGAAACCAAGAACTATGAGACGAAGAAACCTAATACAAGAGCTTGTTTCGATTTCGAATGGAAACTAAAGGCCCGCGAAATAACTCTAAACTAAGTTAATGGAATTTCCAAACACTTGTCTAAATCTCAGAGGCATTCTCCATCTTATGAGTAAAGCAATCAAATTAAACCATTTTGCTGCGATACCTTCTATTATATTAAACGGTAAAGCAGCAAACAAATATTTATTTATTATTACTTTAAATATTTGTTTTTCTGGAACAAAGAAAGTTGCTTTACATCAAATCCTTGTATCAGATAAGCAAGCTTCGCGGTGTGATGGCACTCTATGGATCTAGGTATCGGGATCGTCCTCTGGGAATAGTTCATCACTTAGCCGACCCCAGAACGCCAAACCATGTCCAAAGTGTTACGTTTAATCATTCGTGTTGACAAGCTGCTAATGGCACTGTCCGCCTAACGTGCAAAAAATTTAAAGGTGTCGCTCCAAATGTATTGGATTAAATAATAAAGCAATATATAATGGAGTGTAGCCCATGCGATTTTCGAACTCTCCAATGCATCAGTATTATCACAGAGATTGAGTGCCAGCAGAGATATATTCTTCATCACCTCCAAGGTGCCGGCAGATATAACAATGATAGTGACGTGGTAAAGCAACTGCCTGGCTAGTCTGTTGACAGCACAACGGGAGTAGAAAATAGTGTCGACGTTAATTTGTATATTTTTGAAGTAAATCATACAAATTAAAATTTTTAACTACTATCTTTAATGTTTGGTATTATTAAAATACTAAGTGCGCACGCAAGATTGTGTGTACTAGCAGCTTTGAAATATAAAGCATCAATCTGCTGTTAATTGTATGAGTAAAAACGCAAAAAGTAATCAGTATTGTGCAAGATGGTGGACGCAACTAGTCGGGTTAAACTGCCGAAATACATTACAAATACGTAACTAATCTTAAATTTAAATATCGTTTTAAACATGATTGCTTAGAGGTGTTTTATGAGATCCTGACGACTATAGTCTGTTAACGGTTAGTTTCGCATTTTTGAAATCAGTTTTTTAAAAACTCAAATGCTTCTATAGGCTGATTACGGTAAATGAGCACCTTTGAATGCCCCGCTTAAGATCAACTTGTATGCACGTTAGGTATATCCCGACTTACTTAAATTTTACACTCGCAAGGGCCTCATAACTTTATCTATGCGTCCGTCCAGTGAAACTGTGAAATTATAATAAAAGTAAATATTTTACAAACATGCTTATTTTGCACTCCGGTACATAAAAACAAACAGAAAGCGAAAGAAATAATTTAAGTTATTCCACATGGTCACCTCTTTTTATTCGACACGGAAATAATTTCCATCCATCGTTACCAACTTTACTGTGCGCATGTCCCTCAGTGCACCCGTTACAATATATGCAGAAAGGAGCAGTGACTTTTTTCAAAGGTTCATTACAAAAGGGCTCACTTTATTCTGAACAGCCTTTACCTGCATTTATTTTAACGGAATCACGGACTGGCATGCACCCAGTACATTAGGTAAAGTTGTTCCACGAGCGAACGTCAAATTAGAAACGTTCAAAATTATTTCCAAATATGGATTTGTTTATTTTGCTTTCTGTGTTTTTAATGCATAGAAGTGTAAGACTCTGCAAGTTGTTTACATAAATAATTGTTTTTTATAATTTCACAGGTTTACTTTGCTAACGCATGAATAAAGTGATCAGCGCCACGCCAATGTTAATTTAAATACGGCCGAAGAATACACAACGTGCTTGCAAATATATCCTGAGCAGGGCTTTCAGAAGTGCTCAGTTTACCGTGAACATATTTTAACTGCTCATGAACCATCTGCTGGCAGGCAACACAACTCACACTTTCCAATGTCACGGAGGGAGCCGTGGTGGTTTAGTGGTTAGACTACTCGCCTTCTACCTATGCGAACTAGGGCTGTTCGATATCATAAAAATTTGATATCGATATTTTTCCAAACAGTTACTCGGTATTTTCGGTATACAGAAATCATCGATAATACGGAAATTATCTATAATATCGAAATAAGCGATATACCGAAACAATCGATAGTACCGAAATTATTGATAACACTGAAATAATTGGTAACACCGAAATAATCGATAGTGCCGAAGTAATGGATAATAACGAAATAATTGATAATACCGAGAATTTCGATAGTACCGAACATTTCGATAATACAGAGAATTTCGATAATACCGAACATTTATATAATACTGAACATTTCGATAATATCGAAACATCGTTATGCCGATATTTTTCAACGTTAGATATCGTTCGATAAGATATTTTTCATATCGATAATTATCGATGTATCTATATTTCGAACAGCCCTAATACGAACCGGGTTCGATTCCCGGCGAAGTCACTCCCGGTTTTTCGCATGTGGGAATCGTGCCGGACGACGCCCACTGGACGGCGGCAATTATTTAATTTCTTAGAGACGAGTAATAGTGAGCCTTCCGATTGGCTGGCAGGTTCGAATCCTGCGCTCCTACTGGCCGGAGAGCTTAGCATAGGGCTAGCCTGGGCCAGACGTTAGGAGGACCGGTCTCTCTCTCGTTTACCCTCGCCCTTGCATTCCGGCGTCTTCCCATTCGCACCTCGCTTTCGCCCTCGATGCTCAGTGGTACAAGCTGCCACCCCGGCATGGGCAGAGCATAGTTCACACGTTATTCTCCTTGTGGCCACTCGTATTTTCATCCCGCTTGTTCGTCAGAGGGCTGAGAGCTGAAAGCCGTCTAATGCAGACAAGCGGTAGGGTACCGGCTCCCTGGCAAAAGGAAGGGAGGCAGAGGAAACTCATTACGAGGCAAGGGGGAGACACAGGGAGATCACGCTGATGGCGAAGTGTTAATTGACAACGGCAGGCCCGTCTAATAAAAAAAAATTGGGACGTATAAAGGGGGGGTTTTTTTTTGTCTTGGGAAGGGACAAAAAAGCCGACACGGGGCTTGTGGAGTTTGTCAGCTAGCTAATTACCGGCAGAGTCCAACAGGTAATGGCTTCATTTTTTTTATACTTTATGCTATGAAACTTTCATGCTAACGTAAAGGATGATGTGCATATGAAGGTACCTGGAATGGAAAGTTATTCGGTTCTTTTTTTTTATTAGCTCACATGAATGGGCAATAGGCCGAAAATATAATGTAGCACTGCAAAAATAGAAATGTTTTTTTTTTTACCATAAAGTGTCACGCAAAAATGTGGATTTAAAAGTTTAATATGCAAATATTTAGTCTACGTGTACAAAATCCTCAAAACATACCACGCATCACGTTGACACAATACCCATAAGATCTCCCGCGAGCCCAATAGTTTTAAGAAACCAAAGGGGCTGTTTAAATAATCACTGGTTAGTCTAAAATGTTGTTGAACAACGTCATTTACATTCGTAACATATTTACAGAACTAATATGTAATTAGTTATACAAATACACCAAAAATAGTCATACTTAAAACTGGATGCGTCCAATGGAATCATATACTTTGTAACAAGTAATTTAGTAATATTATTTTATTTTATTAGTAACATCAGCTATTACGCCGTACGGTTTAAGGTAGAAGGATTAAGATATCACTAATTGAGACGTTTCGAATCTGTAAATTGCGGCGAAACTCGTGGTTCTGTGATTACCCATTCGTCTCCCACCTAGGCGAAACGGGTTCGATTTCCGGTGGGGTCACTCCCATAAAACCCGTCACTGGTCGGCGGGTTTTCTAGGAGAATTTCCCGTTTTCCCCCCAACTTTTCATTCCGGCGCTGCACCATACTCATCACGTTTAACCCTCGTTGGCTCTCAAAACCTCGATGTTAAGAGCCTTTCAAATCTCTCCCCCTCCACCCCACTTTGTCTTAAAGTATTTCATTTTTAAGTGTTTTATACTCGGTAAGGCTCCTCTTTCGCATTTTTTTAAAGGTTTTTTTTATCATAAAAAGGAAGTTGAGTACTTAAACATGGTTATTGATCAAATATAATATTAATTGACGGTGCTGCTGTAATACTCCACCTTGCTCGTTATTTGTAACGCCAGATAATTTATTTCCCCGAGGGTTTTTAGATTGCAAAAATCAATTTAATTTATTGATCTCTTAGCAGAAAGCTAGAGGAACATTGAATGTTCTAAAGAGAAAGCTCATAAAAATTAACCATTTTATAAAAATGTTTACATAACGTACAGTTAGTTCACGCAGTCGTCTTCTTAGTACCGCATTAATAAATATTTCCTTGCAATAACTGTGGTACCTCTGTTCAGAATTTGGCTGCCAACTCATCTAGAGAAAGGATAATTGTAAGCATTTCAACTAAATCATGATCCGATATTTTAACATGGAGTTTGTTTTCAGATAAAGCGATACTGAAACTCTCAAGAGTGGCATTTTACAATTCCTGCAAATCCACGAGTTCGTTCACCTATGGCAAGTTTTTAACTTCTATTTTGATTTTAAATTTTATCTCAAAAATTTAAAATTTAAATACGGACTAATCATGTTACATGTTTTCCTGAAATTTTTTTCAGTACTTTCTCATGACGCGGACAATTATTTTCAGCTATAGCATAAATGTTTTGTTCAATTTTTACATTAATACGAAATAGTATTAACTTTTATCAATCCTATACTTTCTTTAACCAGTTTTTTTAAAGTAATTTCACGCTTTCGTCACATTTTTTTTCAGTGCCTTATTTCATATCACAGCGAAAAATTACTTAAGATACAAAAATGTAGCAAATAACTTTAGTCTCTTAAACACTTATAAGTGATTTGAACCCAGAATCCCTCGGACTTAACGCTGAAGAGCAACGACGTATGCCGCGTAGGTTGTCCGAGGAGTGAGACCACTTGCTTTCAATTACCTTCAACTCATCCCCATCCAAGTAGTTAATATCGATTGAGCTGTCGACCTCTCGCATATCACACTTCTCCCATCGTGCACGCTAATTCCAGATTACTGCTGAATATAGAGACAAATTCTATTATTTTCAACTGCTATTAATACCCCCCTTTTTTTTCTTATTTCCAATCAATTAAGGTTTCTCTTACATTTTTTTTGTGTATTTAATTGTCCGGGGGAAAAATTTACTCCACCTTTAAAACTCTAGGGTGGCCCATACAGAGCAGCAGGAATTTCATCGTGGTCTGAATATATATGGGTTTGTGCTATGGATCGATAACGATGTAACATATTATAAAATATTACCCCTAATTAATTTACAAAATATAATTGTACCATATTTTTAACCCCTGCAAAAGAAAGACTCAGGAACCATGTTATAATTTCATTGAATTCAAACTACACTGTCCGTATATTTAAGGAAATATTTAGAGACGTATCCAGTTAATATGAGGATATGCTTTTGATAACAACGTGAAACGGAAAGAGCTTCATAAATGCAAAATACGGAACCTTTCCGTGCTTCCAGCATCTTCGGGTTTCGAGTACGAACAATGCCGAAGTTACACGAGACGTTCTTGGCTGCTGTAACGAGAAAACTAGGCCCTATCGTTCCTGAGGTAGCTAGGACGTTCGTGTCACTTGAACCTAGTCGCCCGAACATCGAATAGCAGCATGAGTCACACGCAACGTAGTTAGCAACACCACAAACACTCCAGAGTTATATAAACTCAAAGTGTGTTTCATACTTCCTTTGTCTATTAACAAGTTAACGCTCCATCCTTCCACGGAGGCGTGGCAGCAGAGAGGCAAGAGTCGTGACCGTCAAACTATGTAATTCTTGTTCAATTTGAAACGGATTCAACGAAAAGAACATATATTTTATATACAGTGGTAAGCACCCACATAAGGAAAGTTAAACATGTTTTTTTTTTTTTTTTTTTTGGTAATCTCGCCTTATAAGCTGTAAACACACACAAAACCTAGTGAAAAATGTACGGTAGGATGCCGTGAGCCGACAGAAAGTTTTGTTCGCGGTAAAATGAGCACTTTTGAAAGCCCTGCTTAAGATCTACTTGTGTGCACGTTGTGTATTCTTCCGCCTTATGTAAAATTAACATTGTCGTGGGCCTCTTCACTTTATTCATGCGTGGGCCAAGCGAAACTGTGAAATTATTATGAAATTAAGTATTTTTCAAATCTGCTCATTTTTATACGTGGATGCAAAAAAAAAAAAACAGAAACCGAAAGAAATAATTTAACTTATCACAAATGGTTACCTAATATTTTTTATTCGACTTTAAGATATAGAATTATTTATTCACCCAATGCTACCAACTCAAAAGTGCTCACTTTATCGTGAACAGCCTTTAAATATATGGTAAGTCCGTAATTTGTAAAAAAAAATTGTATGTAATTTTATGAAGATCCCTGGATAATTCTTTACCAGTATTTTTCGTTATTCCATGGCTATATTTTTGTAACCGTGTATAAAACTACTTAGGCACGTCTGTATATTGGCAAGATTCGGTTAACGTGTTTCGAGAGATATCTGTGCGACAAAGCATGCACTACTTAACACATTGAGATCTGCAAACATTTACTGCCACGTACGACAAATTAGAAGCGAGTCACCTATATCCACTACTGCAAGAACACCGGTTCTGTTGGTGTCTCTGTTAGAACTCACCATCGTCCTATTGGTCCATACCACATCGGACCCTACCCTGTACTCTACAGCGTTCATTAATGGCGTGCCATCAACCAATGGAAAGCCGAGCTAATATTGGCCCAGTCGAATGCCCGTTATCGTATAAAAGGATTTACAATCAATAATGTCCCTTAGAGTGCCTATATAAAAAAAAAAAAAAAGAAATTCTATCGTTAGCAATATAATTGTTACTGCGCTGTCGTGTTCTTGTGAGGTCGTGTTAAACACTAGCCGAACAAAGACTGCACATCCACGAGAGTTTGGTCCAAACAATAAAGAAATTTTCAAATCGGCTTTGCTCGAGCTACTCTCGAGAAAAGTCTACAGAGTGTTGAACCACTGTTTTATATCCACGAGTGAGAAGTGCACACGAAAGCCCGGATCGAATCATGGATCGTAGTGACCGTGCAGTTGTTAAAATCGTAGCACTGACCTACTACGTCAGGAAATACTGTGACCTCCAGTCCACTCCGTCCTGCTCTAATTCTTCCGTGACTAGTGGTTCGCACGCCACGTAGTTTTCTTGTCTCGCAGGATGAATATCTAAGCTCAGTTCATTCACCCCCCCCCCCCTCCCTCCCACTCCTAATACAACCTTCCCTATCAAACATATATATATCTTTTGCATGCTTTGTGGACTGGTCAGTTTGACAGTTTTGTTTTCCGACAAGGGAAACAGGGTGGCCCCAATTCGTAAACAATGGCACGAAACGCTCAGCTAGCTGACACGCGAAAGTATTACTGAGCATATAGTGAGACAGTTCTTGCCCGCCGACCGCCGTATTGCAGTAGATAGAGCGCCAGCACACTACACGAGAAAATCTGGGTTCGAATTCCCACTTAAGACATGGATGAAATGTGGGGGTTTGTGAAACGTAGGTGTCTATCAATTTTACTTTGTAAATGACACTTCGCCAGCCCTATCTATCTACTCGCATAATGCGTGGGATTAAAACAATCTACAAAATCTCTCTGTAATACAGATGAAAAAAATACATCACTGTGCACTATGATCAGTGGAGAAATTCTCCAATTATGAATGGACATGCATGTAGCAAGTAATATTCGCACTACAATTGACGCCCGAACTTAGGAATGGGAGATACCATAAGAGTGGCGGGGCCGCGGTGGTGCAGTGGTTAGACTACTCGCATCGCACCAAGGCGAACCGGGTTCGATTCCAGGTGGGCTTGCTCACGGAGTTTCACACGTGAGTATCGTGCCGGAAGATGGCGCTGGTCGGCGGGTTTTTCTCGGGGATCTGCCGTTTCTCCCGCCCTTGTATTACGACGCTGCTCCATTCTCGCCTCTATTAACCCTCATCGGCTCTCAAGACCTCGATGTTGACAGCCGCCCAAATCTCTCCATTCTCTACTTTTCCCCCCTCGCGATCCACAACAACGAGAAAAACGTACTCTGGTGCGGCGTGAGATCAAACCCGTATCCCAGTTGTATGAATTAAGCGCGCGTTGGCTATCAGGCCACTGAAACTTCCAAGTTGATACTAAATTTTGTTTTCAGACTGAAGAAATTAATTTAACAAAATCTCCCCTAGGACTCTTAGCTCTAACACTGGTGAAAGCAAGAAATAATACTGTGCTCGCAAAAAAAAAAAAAAAAAAAAAACTGTCCTGCTTCATTAAGCCTTCAGTCTGAGACTTCCGTGCAAAATTTTCATTTACTACTACAAATTTATGTGCATAGTTTGTGACCCAGTGTATCCTTGAATGAGTTACAATTAAATGTTGTACTAGAGTAAAATAGTACAACTCTGCGACTATGACATTTATTTTACAAATTATTGCCGTGTTAATGAAATATTTCCTGGAAATTTGTGATAAAACGTTTAGTAAGTGACAGTCGCAATATGTCCAGGAGTACAAGTGGAGTAAACTGCCTCGTAATATGAATAACTTCGTTCGTGCATTCTTTAGTCATTCCCAGTACGCGGAGTAGTGCACACACATGATGATAACGCAGGGGTGATACGATGAATTATTTAAACCCGACCAGTGTAGTTCGCCGTGACCAGAAAATCAATCTGAATTTACAAAGAGTCTGTAACTAGATCTGGTCGGTTTTCGGGGACATCCGAGGGCAGCATAAAGAACAGCGGGAAATCCATCATATTTTCCACGCGAGGGAAATCCGAATCGCGGGGAATTCACGTACACCGTTGCAGTAACAAGTAAAATAAAGCGGAAGTTTCGAGGCCATAGTTCCTTAATCAGTTCCTTAATTAGTCTGTGATTATGAAACTGTACTCCGTATGTTATGCGGCCTCTGGTGCTGGTGAAGAACATTACCAAGGAAATGTTAAGCATCTTAGGAGATTGTTCTAGAAAGTGATCGTATACGTGGTAGCTCACTTTTCTTCAACACGCGTTATAAAATTTCTAACAAATTCATAGATATTCTATAAGAAAATACTAGTCGTTGTAGGGTGACAATCTGAGATTACAGCATTTCACGCATAAATATTTATCGTTAATTGTTACAGGAAGGCCGATAAATCGAGTCATACGTTAATTTGGTACCAAATAATGTTCTATTGTCATAATACTTGTTAGAGTGTATATTTAAAATATAAAATTATATTTTAGTATTAAAGTAGTTTATACACTATTCTGAATAAAGAACTATTTCTTTTTAAACAAGAGTGATTCCATAAAAAATCAAACAGTATAAAATAAAATAAATATAGTAACATGCTTGTAGCAATTATAAAGTCAAATTTTATATTTTACACTGCAAATAATTACTAATGATACACTTTCCCTTACTGAACATATCAGCTAAATATTTTAGGGTGATCCTCCCCTCGCACTAGATTTACCCAAACCTAAAACTTTACCAATCCGACATTCTAAATTAAGTTGCGAAGAACTACCGTTTTTCTTTTTTCGTTGCAGGTGATTCTTTAGAGTAACATAAAATCCCAGAGACAGAACTGGCCGGAGGAGGCCATGGGCAATGCAGTTACGGCATTTTTGAGTGACTCCACGGAATACTCAAAATCTGCTGAGCTGTTCATTATATCTCAAACTACACTAGAACTATGCATTGTAAAGAGGAAAAGACGGGACTACGATGGACTTCCTTAATACTCTGAATCTGTCTGCAGTTAATCCAAACGTACTTTTGACAATTTATCGTGCACGTGAAAAGTAATAATTAAATATGTGTTTTGGGGCGGATTGTATTCTTTAGGGATACAGCTTCATAATGTACGTGCAGTAAGATCGCACGACGAATACGTCATCTGCAATGAAGAAGAAAGGCACAGGACGTGTTCTGCCAGATAGAGGGATAAGAAGCGACAACTGCACACAGCTACATTCTAAAGCATTATACGAAATAGTAGTTACCAAGTGCTTCGCCATCTTACATCTTCCCATCGCAGCCTACATCAGTAGAATGAAATGATGCGAACTATGAGAGGGGCGTGAGACGGGGGTACCATGGTGGCCATCTTGGATTATGTCATGCTGAAACATCCTGCTCTGTCATTCCTCGCCAACGGAGGCCATATTGGATTTCCTTTTTTACCTTTTTTTTCTTTTTTAAACTATGTTACCCTTTTTTCCCCTACTTATATATTATTCCACCGCGGTTCTTTAAGCCCTTGCATTCCTATTAGTTTTCTCACGCTCTGGCATTCCGATGTTATTTTTTTCTCACTATCTCTCTCTCTCTCTCTCTCTCTCTCTCTCTCTCTCTCTCCTCCTCTCTCTCTCTCTCTCTCTCTCTCTCCTGTTCTGCCCCTTAGGTTTTTTTCTTATATTCCTCCCAATCTCCTTTATTTTCTGTCTTGTTTCCATTTCCTCTCTCTCATGCTATTCGCGTCTACCATCTTGGATGTCATCACCATTGTCTGATGTAGGCGCCTATATGTGATTCCCGCATCCGCCACCAGAGTGTGCTAAGTCACCTTTAATTCTAGTGCCCGCCACCAGTCAGCTACGGTAGGCGGCCATATTCGATTTCCATGCCCGCCACCAGAGTGTTTGAAGTTTTACAGTTAACCGCTAGGAGTGCTGGTATCAATGCGGCCATTTTGTGCATGTGTGTTGGTACACTCGTCGCCTGTAGGCGCACGCAAGCATTAGGGGGTGTACATCCGTGTACGTACGCGCGCGTGTTACCTGGAGTCTTATATGCGATGATGATGAGTCTATTGTCTGGAGAGTGCATAGGCCGTTACGAATATGTACTTTATTTCTTCGCATAGTAATGCAATGGCTCCGCAGCCAGCAGCCAGGTGCGTGCATCAACCTATAGTGCGTAGGCAGATACGTGCATTTACTTTATTTCATATCCTATCATTTCCCATGTAATGGCGTTCGTGTGGTCTAGAAGCCGGAATGGCGACCGAAGGATGGTTGGATCGAAATCGCACGCATTCTGCATTATTGAGTTCACAAACAACTAAAAAAATTCCCAACGCTCATGGCGGCAACCGTTTGAATTATACCCCCCGATGCTAGCGCACCGCTGCAGATGACGAGGGAACCAACATACATGCACAAAATTGCCACTTCGATACCAGCACTCCTAGCTGTGAACTGCAAAACTTCTAACACTCTGGTGGCAGGCGTGGGAATCAAAGATGACTTAGCACACACTATTGGCGGATTCAGGACTCATAGATGGCCATCTACAGCAGACGATGGTGATGACATCCAAGATGGAGAGTGCAAAAAGTATGAGAGAGAGGAAAGAGAAACAAGAGAGAAAATGAAGGAACCTGGGAGGAATATGAGAAACAACCCCCCCCCCCCCCGAGGGATAGATCGGACGAGAGAGAGAGGCATGAATGAATGACTAAGCATGATAAAAAATAACATCGAAATGCCAGAGTGTAAAAATACTAATCCGAATGCAAGATTGCGAAGAGCCGAGGCAGAATGATAGAGCAGGAGGGTAAAAAGGGAAATTCCAAAGGGGGGAAATGGGAAATTCAAGACGGCTGCCATTGACAAGGAATGACAGAGCAGGAGGTTTCGGCGTGACTTCATTCAAGACGGCCACTGTGGCACCCCTGCACCAGTTAACATCATTTTATTCTCCTTACATCGATATATGTAAACCTGCAAACCTGCATTCGGCGTCCATAACCGCTATAAGAACAATATATGTAGCCGTAGTAATGACGTCCACTATCCGTGGGTGCTTGTATTACTAAATTCATCGACAGCCCCTAAACAATGAAGGAAGTTCAGCGTTCTTAAAATTTTTTCGGTCGTTCGAGCCATTCTTCTCTAGCGAAATTTTCAGTATTATTTAAATCGCCAATGTTATTCTATTGTGAATTGTATAAACTATATGGTTAATGTTAATATAAATTATACTTTCCTGCCAGGTTTGTTTGTCATATTAGTAATGTGTTTACTTTGTTTTTACAACAATGCTGATTATTTATTTCTGAAATTTTAACTTGAGTGGCCAGTTAATCATATTCCTGCACATACGAAGATGCGTAGGCCTTATTTCCAGTAACTATAGCTATATGCTGTTCATGGTAAAGTGAGCACTTTTGAAAGCCTTCTCATTTGGAATAATGGTAAAAAAAAAAAGTGATTTATTTTAACCTTAGACGTAAACTTCCGAGTGCAGTGGAATATACGCATGCTGTTTATTACTTACAACGCAATATTTATTTAGAAATGTGGTTGAGGGATAAAATATGGCTAATAGAAAAAGTTACTAGGGCCTCAAAAGTTCTCACTGTATCGTGAACAGTCTATAAATACAGTTTTTTTTTAAATTCACATACATGTGTTCGTTAATTATGGAACTTACTTCGTGCTTTGAACCAATCGTTTCTAAAATTTTCCCAATTTCTTCCACAGTTGACACCTTTTACTCACGATTACGGCATTCTTCGTTCGAGCAGTTACGCCGACAAGGAAACTCCTCAAATATGTCGAACAATTTCCGCGTGTGACCACTCACACTTCGCGATTGCCATTTCGCTGCTGCAGCTCAGCGGCGATGCACCTCTCGCAGCAAGTGGCGTGCTACCTGAACTAATCTCGTACAGTTGCAAGTACTTGCTGGGAGGCGGGTCGACTGCATGTCCAATTCCGTGGCTTGGAGCTTGCTGCAGCATGCCGGAACGTCAGTTTGGACTTGCTACAGCCAGCTTGCCGGGGTGCGTCCACGAGCAAGAAGTACTTGCCGCAGCAGATACAATATAGACTTCCGATAGAAAACTTACCCGTGTACACAAACCTAAAGAGTCCTATGCACTGAAACGTTTTCTGTGAAATCGTTGTTTGCGCGTAAACGCGTATCTCGAAAAATAAATGTTCTGGAAATATGAATTTTTGTCAGAATATATATATATGGCCTTTTTTTTTATACTTGTATTCTTGGAGAAAAAAATTGTGAAAATGGTCAAATATCGCATTTTTAAAACTTGCCTATGCAGCGGCAAGAGAAAAGCACAAATATACGGACGTAGTTTAATCTGTGGGCTTTTATCGCGTGCAAATAAAACCCCACTGTTACAGATCAAATATTCGTAGTGGAGCGTTACGACGAAAACACTGCACGCTTGCACGTAGGAGCGATGAGGCGCTAGGCGCGCATGTAACTGTCGCCCGTAACGCTCCTTCGCTTCTTGATCTTGGATGTGCAGCTAAATAGTCTCCTTAACCATAGAGTGGAAAACAACTCTATCCAACTCGTTCTATACCTTATAATTCCTACTTAATCTATCAGTGTACTTCTCTAGTTAACCCTTTCAGTCCCTCATTGATTCATGGCTTCAAGTGTTTAAACCAAGTAATATTTTGGTTCGTGCCGTACTTATCCTGATTTAACACTTGCTTCATTTACGTAACCAAAGACATACGTTCTTGGTGCAGAAGAGACGCCGTTTACCAACAACGGATTTAGAGATGTTTACAAATCACGTTATCTGTAAGAAAAAACGTGATTATATTGGGCCATGATACTTGGTGGGTGCAGCCATGTTCGCACAGATCGAACAAAGGAATGGCGTGCACAGTAATATAATTGACATAAAGGATGTACTAGAAGTATTCTTCGATTAGCTGTCGCTCAGTTGTATATCTTCAGCGAGTCGTCGCAGCGGAAGTTGACAAGAGGTGTTCAACAAACTCGAAGAAGAATGCAAGCAACTACGTATTGGCGCTCTCGCGTTGCAGCACATCGCCGTGGTGTTGCCTGAGGAGGGAGGGAGGAACACTCCCTTTGTCCGCAGATGCGGCGAATGGGCGTCGATAAATTCCCCGCCGAGCGCTTCGTTACGGAAGGACGTGATGTGTTCCCCACGTCGACGCGATGCCGCGGACTCTTGCGACGACGGATGTAATGAGGTAACACTTGTGCGCGCTCGGCGGATATCGATTACAACTCTCGCTCAACCTACCGTCCCCCCCCCCTCCCCTCGACAACTCCATCGTTTTCACGGATCTCACCCCCTTCTCAGACTCCCACACGAGCGGGAAGGTGTATATATAGCGAAGTGGTGGGTGAAGGCGCCGTTAGGTGGGGAAGATAGAGAGAGCTTTGTCCTTGAGGCGAAAGCTTGGGGGATCCATTGTTTGCCGCCAAGTCGTGATAGTCGTTATGTGCAGCTTGTTCGGACAGTTTTGATCTATTCCATCTCGGGGTCTCCCCCGCCGGAGTCGCGGAAGCTCGACTTATCTGAACGGAGTGGAGGCGACGAAGAGAGGGGGAAAAAATAGGGAGTCCTGAGGGGAGAGGAATTTCCGGAAGAAGGTGCCATACCTCTCCCGACGCCCAAGTATTCGGGATGCTGGAGGCGCTCGCCTCTAAAGTTTCGTTAGGCGTTTAAAGAGACGAATTTTAAAATGCCTGCCGAGGGTGCTAGTTCCTCGTGCCGGCGCTGTAGCCAACAAAGGCGAGTTCGCAAACTCACGCCACCCGAAACTCCATTAAGATTAAGCTCCCAGCACGACCAAGTTTGGGGACCCCTCGAATTTATGGTGACGTTGTGCATCCTTTCACGATTCCCGCATTAACCACTGGGTGTTTGTTTGCTCAGGAGTACAACGGGAATTAGCAACTGCTGTTTTGCGCTTTACGTACTGGCACAGGAAAGGAGGAAGAGAAAGAAAAATGTTAGATGGGAACATTAAATTTCAGTAAATAAAAAAAAATTGATATCAATAAATGTGGACAAATGGAAATCTTTTGAAACGACTTTTTAAACATAACAGTTGGCTGTACAGTTAGGGGCCGTGTTGGCGTTGTGATCAGACTACTCGCCTTCCACCTAGGCGAACCGGGTTCGATTCCCGGCGGGGGCCGCTCGCGTGATTTTTGCATGTGGGAATTGTGCTGCTGGTCGGCGGGTTTTCTCTGGGATCTCCCCTTGCCCTTGCATTCCGGTGATGATACATGCTCACCTCAGTCACCTTCATCGGCTCTCAAGACCTCGCTGTTAAGAGCCTACAAAATCTCTTCACTAACTCACACCACACTCGCCTCACTTTACCCTCATCGGCTCTCAAGACCTCGATATTAAGAGCGGCCCAGATCTCTTCAATCTTCACTATACAGGTAAGACATCTCACTACGCAGTTATAGCGTGTATTCTATAAATTAGGATAGTGTATTGATCATTTAAATCCTCAGTAAATCAAGGACTCTCTTTATATTCCTACGTGGACACCGAAAAATTTTACTGCTAAAATTGTATTATATAATTAGTCAGTCATGTGGCTAAACACAGAGCAAAAGTCAACACTCTAAATGGACCGAAATAAACCTAAAACACAAAAATACCTGTTCTCAAAGTGGTTTTCTATTCACTGAAACCGAGCGAAGTGGTACAGCGGTAAACATTCGGGCTCACGTTTGGCAGGTCCTGCATTCGAATCGCAGGCCAGCCATCCTGAGTTCGGTTTCTCATGGTTTCATGTACTCATTCCAGGGGAATGTTTTGACGGTTTCTTATTACAAGCCGTAGCCGAATACTTTCCCTGCTCCTGCTTGTCCGAGAAACTTTTCCCGTCTCTAATCACCTCGCTGATGGCGATACGTTACACTTTGAAGGCAGCAGACATTTACAAGACAACCAAGACAAGTTAGAAGTGAGTTAGTTATATCCACCACTGCAGGAACCCCAGTTCTATTGGTCTCTGTGTTCCCACTCATTGACGTTCTAGTGGCCAACATGACAATGGGGACGCTTACTGTGATCTACAAAGTTCATTATTGGCTGATCATCAGTCACTAAGGCGCTGACTTGATTTTGTCCCAGTCAAATGTCTTTATGCGTGTAAGATGTTTTACAATCACATCCGTGCTTTTGTGGAGACGTGCCAAAAATATGTTTGTAGTCAGGAAAGTTATCGTTACTGAGTTGCGGAGTTCTTGTATGATCCTGTTAAACACAGGCAGTAAGACGACTGCGTGAAAACGCCAGTTTTCTTTTCAATCACAAAGATATTTTCGAAATATTTTTGCTCGAGCTACACTCGAGCGTAGTCCTTAAAGTGTGAAGCCTTGCCTACATATACCATTCGCTGAAACTAGTGATATGAGGAAATCCATAAAAAAAAAAAAAAAAAAAAAATAGCAATGAGACATTTTTAACATACTGAACAACAGAATTCGGCAGGCTTAAAACGATATCATTTATTTACGTCTTGCTTTTCCTTAAAAATATTTGTATACATTTGACAGCCTTGCTGTAAAGATGCGTCCTGGAGTTTTATCGTTACTGCACAGTAGCAAACTTAAACGAGCACAGGATACGTCGAATTAATTATTGTCACTCCGGTTCTTTGCAGAATTTTTTTATTTTTTTTTATTTTTCGAGAGTATAAATCACTTCCCAGTTTCACATTATTATAATAATTTAAGTCGAGATTACAAATAGCACGAAAGCAGCACGCAAGGAGTAGGAATACTTTAAAACTTAGGTGGACGTAACACACACCAATAAAATCAGGCGAAGGCTGCTCACGAGAAAGTGAGCATTTTTTTAAACCAACCTCTGAAAAATGTCAACGCCATTACCTGCATATATTTTAACTTGCACATTGAGTGTCGTACGACCAGTGAGGTTGGTAACGACGGAGGAGATTGACGTTGAATTAAAAGAGCCAGGTAAACATTTGAGAACATTAAAATATTAATTTTATTTGCGGTATTTTTAATGCGTGAAAATGTAACGGTAAGCGAAGTTGTAAACAATTTACTTTTCTAATTATTTCACGGTTTTACTTGACTGACGAATGAATAAAGTAATGAGGCTCATGGCGATGTTAATTTTACATCAGGCGGAAGAATACACACGTGCCTAGAAGTAGATCTTCAGGAAGGAATTTCAAAAGTGCTCAGTCTATAGCGAACAAACTATAAAATTTATCCCTGTTTCAGGACTTGGCCACTAGTTCCTGCTAACAGTCGTCAGCCACCACATATTCCTTTGCCGGTAAAGAACTGCCACGAAAAAGAAGGGGTACACGATAAAGTGAGCAGTTTTGATATCAACCTTAGAAAAAAATCACTGCCCCTGCCTGTATATATTTTAACGAGCGCACTGAGTGACATGCGCCCAGTAAAGTTGGTTACGATGTATGTAAAGTAGTTCCATATCTTTAAGTCATATAAAAAGCGTTAGGCGACCATTTGTTGTAGCTTAAATAATTTCTTTCGCTTTCAGTTTTTTTTTTTTAATACATCGAAGAGTAAAACAGAGAGCTGATTTGTAAAAACATTCACTTTTATTATAATTACACAGTTTCAGTTGACCGACGCATGAATGAGGCCCATTGCAATGTTAATTTTACATAAGGCGGAAGAATACACAAAGTGCATACAAGTAGATCTTCCAAAAGTACTCATTTTACCGGGAGCAGCCAATAGAGTTGAACACTACATTGGGTGGACTAGTAAAGCGGACAGCGGAAAGAAACGGAGTTAAAAATTTTCTAATTTTTCTAATTTATATTATGTATATATGTTTTTATTATTTTCATATATTTTATCATACTGTCTTTAGTTTTATTTTCGTATTTGATACAGCTTGGCAAATCGAGGTTTTGATGTCGTACTTATACTTTGAACACCTTTCAGAAAATAATAAAACTCATGAGAGAGTAAGGGAAGCTTTGTTTCGGAGTTGAATATGTCGATATCGAAACTTTTAAAACAATAAAAATTTCAGATGTGCTGAAGTTGGCAAAATATCACAATACCAACAGGCTGCCTCGCAAGAAATGCACAAGTTATCAGGTATTAGTTTCTGGTGTGCACGTGTACTCCGTAGTGATTTATTATTTAGTGTTTACAGCCACGTACATTTTCTGTATGTGTGTTCGTGTGTTAAGATATACATTTTAAACAATGTTACTTGCAGCGCGTGCAGTTCGAGGGCAAAACTACCACACAGTTAGGTTCCGGAATAAGATATTAAAATAAAGTGAATAATAAATGCACACCGCAATTATAGAAACTTAATGTACTAATGTGCTTTTACGAAAGGTTGCGTCTTGATGAACATTATTGGTGTCATACGGCTTCAAAATTTCATTATAATATTTTCAGAAGTTATATTGTTATAAGTGGGACACACATGCATATAGTAAACCGATCGTACAAACGTATTTTAAAGTAACGTTGGCTAAATATATTGAAATACGGAGCTATCATCATTCTTCTGTAATAATGCGACAACGACCACTAACCCTACGTCTCTTAAGGTTCGTTTTCAAGGTGTTCATTTTCAGACGACTACTTTCGCTGGGCATTTATTTATGAAGACACGCATTAAGAGTGCAAAGTCGTACAAATACTTGCTAACGAATCGCATCTGCGTAGCTCGCCTAGTCCGTAAATCATCGGTGATCAATATCTGCTACTTCTAATTAACACTTGGAACTGCTCGCAATATCGGTTATCACCGCTTCCCGGCACGCGATTAATTCACGTGGACTTTATTTAAAAAAAAAAAAACAGACCACCAGTGAAGCTTATCGGTGCCGCTGTAGCCACAAATTAGGCCTGCCGAAAGGACAGCGCGTTTTAACCGGCGCATGAATCGTTGTTTTGAAATTCTGATATCAAATTTTTCTTGGTATTTCTGCGTGCACGTTTAACTGAATGCTTTCGAAAACGCCTTTTACAGATTTCGTAAGGTAAACTGAACACTCTGAAAAGTAGTGATGGGGACAATCGCCTGTAAAATAATTGATTATTCGATTATTTAATTACAATCGATTCATCGATTAATTTAAAACAAATAGATTATTCACGATTTTCAGGTGTTTAATACTTAAAAAAAAAAAAAAAAAAAAAAAAAAACAGAATATTGTAGATACCTACATGTTTCACATTATTATTAAAAATATAAAATATAATTTTGAAACAACAAAATTTCAAAATAGTAGAAGGTATTAAAAATAAACAGAAACATTTTTGATGAGAATAGTTTTAAACAAATTTATAAAAATGTACAGTATTTGAGGGTAAATTTTTATGTATGGATTATAAATAGACAATCGATTAATTTTAACTATTATTAATTCGATGAAAAAAATCGTAATGGATTCATTCGAATTACTAACTTATACGAATATCCCATCACCATCGAAAAGCCCCATTTAAGAGGTACTTGTATGCACGCTCTGTATTCTTCCGCGATATATAAATTAACACTGCCATGGGCCTAGTAACTTTATTCACGAATCGGTAAAATAAATCTGTGGAATTAAAAAAAATGATGTATAAGTTTGCTAATTCCTACACTTATATTCATAAAAATAAAAAAACTGAATAAATGATTTCAGTATTTACAATGTTAACCCAACGCTTTGAATTTAACGCCACGGCAGTGAACTACATTAACTCCATCGTTATAGGCTGTTCACGGTAAAATGAGCACTTTCGAAAGCTCTGCTTAAGATCTACTTGTACGCCCGTTGTGTCTTTTTCCGTCTTTTATAAAATTAACATTGTCATGGATTTCATCACTTTATTCATGCGTCAGTCAGGTGAAACTGTGAAATTATAAGAAAAGTAAATAATTTATAAATCTGCTCATGTTTATACTTAGCTGTATAAAAAATAACAGGAATCGAAAGAAATAATTTAAGTTATCATAAATGGTTACCTAGCACTTTCTACTTGACGTTAAGATATGGAACTACTTTCCCTCCATCGTTACCAACTTTACTGGGCACGTTCCACTCTGTGCGCCCGTTAAAATATATGACGTTAGTAGCAGCGACTTTTTTCTTAGGTTGATTTCAAAAGTGCTCACCTTATCGTGAACAGTCTTTACCGTCTTTGCTAGGCTAAAAGCATTCAGTGTGCCCGTTGAAATACGTGTAGCTAAGAGCAGTGACATTTTTCAAAAGTTATCAAACGTGCTCAGTTAACCGTAAATTGCCTTTTAAATAAATTCCCTCCCTATTTCCGTTTGTCACACATTATAAATAAAGTGTGTAAATTTGGCTGAGAAATCCTTTGCACATTTTCAAACCATTCCAAACATACAATCTCCCTTGTGAAATTTATTTTTTGAAATGTTTCAAGAGCCGAATGTATAATACACCTAGATATTTTTTTTAATACCCAGGAGCCACTTTAAATCACGAACTCTGTGATAAATACAAGTAATTCACATAATGCAAGTGAATATATGTACCGATAAAATGTAATTTTTCCTTTTAACTGTACGTTGAGTGTAGAAAACTTAAATGTCTCGTGCCTCAATTTCGTAGGCTTATGCGATTCTGTGGCTATGTGTATTTTCCCTGACCCATAATTTCTGTAACCAACAGAGCAGACTGTAATAATATTTTGTAGGTGTGTGATGCAAAAACCTGCTGTCCCGATGCAAACATTAACAAAACAATGTATTCTAGAGTTACGAAACTGCATCTATGCTAATAGTAGACCTCCTGCAGACTATTAATGTCATTCTAAAGTCTAATAGTTCTTTAAATCACTAACCTTAATATTTGCCATAAGTTGATGTTAATATATTCTTCCACAATGTCAATAAGATTTGTAATATTCCTTATCAAATGTATTCTAAGTAATGTGAGAAAAAGTGGTTTTATGATAAAATACTTGGACTTGTAAGGTGTGCTCGGTCAAGTTAGGTGGTTTATTTGGTTCAAGAATGTATTCCGAAAGTTTATCTCCACTTTTCTTTCATTAATGCACAGCGGCTAGAGGGCTCAGCGCCCACAAAGGCAATCCGAGTTCGCTTCCCAACGGAGCCTCTCCTGGATTTGCTTGTGTGGGAATCGTGCAGTTTGCTGCCGCTGGTTGGCGGGTTTTCTCGGGAGTCTCCCGCTTTCCCCGGTCTTTCATTCCGGCCCCACTCCACACTTCTCAACTCGCTTCACCCACATGGCTCTCAAGACACCATTATAAAAAGCCGCCCGAATATTTCCACTATCCTCCACCCCCATCTTTTAATGATTTTATTACCATTTCTTTAAAGCAGCCGTTGAAATACGAGCCAATTATGTGCAATATTACACATTTACATACTGCATTACAATTTTTTGTCAGTCCTTCAAATTATTATTTTTTAATTTTTAATTTTTATTTATTTTTTTTTCAAATTTTTTTATTGCAGTTCCTTCACACTTCTTGAACCAAACCGTTGAATAATCACCCTTTGTATGACGTTTTTTGGTTTTTTCCTAAATATATCATAAATCCACAGACCTATCGAAATTTCCATGTAGCAAAACACGCGTTGCCCATTTATGGTTAGTCGGATGCCAAGCTACCAAAAAGCTTGCCAGCAGCTGGAATGAATCCAGCGCCATTGCTGGTTCTGACGTCATGCCCAATATGCTCACAACAGAGATGACGCTTAGAAGTGCAACTCCACAGCCATCAGATGCCGCATGGATAGCTAGCAATGCTTCCACCTGGAATATGTATCGCTTATGCGATGCCATTGTTGGAATACAGTTGGTAAGCCATTTATAAACCATTGACAGTTCACATATCCTCAACCATCACTTTCGTTTTCATCAAAACTCCACGGAAATGCCATAAAAAGGCGTGCCAAGTTTCCTGTAGCGAGCAGTTAACTAAATAACCAGGCCAATTGCATAGACCCATAATAATTGTGGGTTAAAGGCGGTTACGATAAAGTGAGCACTTTAGAAATGAACCTTAGAAAAATGTCGCTGCCCCTGCATGCATATACATTTTAATAGGCGCACTGAATGACATTCACCCAATAAAGTTGGTAACGATTGATGAAAAGTAGTTCCATATCTTAACGTCGAATAAGAAGTGTTAGGTAACCATTGTGATAACTTATTTATTTATTTATTTATTTATTTATTTCACAGAAGTGTAAAAATTAGCAGATTTGTGAAGTATTTCCTTTTCTAGTAATTTTACAGTTTCACTTGCCCGAAGCACGAATGAAGTGATGAGCCCCATGGCAATGTTAAATTTTCATAAGGCGGAGGAATACACAACGTGCATGCAAGTAGACCTTAAGCAGGGCTTTCAAAAGTGCTCGTTTTAGCGTTAACAACCTATAGCAATATTCCAGCACTGCTATCAGTAAATCCAACAGACAGCCTACTGCGTCTTGCTACACGGGTTTGATCTAGCTACACGTCATTTCTCTCTAACCGGCACAAACTAAACTCGTACATTTGTAAGTTCAGTTCGGGCCAATTTGCTTCAAAGTTACTTACTGCCTTTCAAAAACGGCTGACACGCACGAAATAATTTATTCTTTAAATAAACTTTCTTCTTTCGAGAGGGTTCATTCCACCGCACTTTATTACGCCGCTATCTGCAGTTCTCCATGCGCTTGGAATGTGCATGGGACAGCGAGCGCGTGGCCTGAAGAATGCACACGCGCAGATAAACTCGCCGCACGCGTCTCAGTTGGCGGGGCATCGCCCCCCCCCCCCTTTTTTTGCTCCCCTTTTCATACAACGCGGCAACTCCGGACCGCCAGCGCTGTTGACGAAGTGCAGCGGCGGAGTGCGTAGCGCTCGGATATTACGGCCGCTTCGCACGCATACGTTCTGCACTGACGTGCGTGCAGGAAATTCGCGGCACGTGGTTCGGGCACGCGACTCGGTGTCCCCGGCGAGACCGCTAACATGACTCGGGCATTTTTTCTTACAGGCTTTCCACAGTAAAGTGAGCACTTTTGAAAGCATACTCACTTGAAACAACAGTCAATAAATATATTTTGTTTTCGCTTTGAACGCTTCAGAGTGCGGTGGAATATGCACACAGTGTTTATTGCTTACATAGCGATATTTTTTTTAAAAAGGCGGTTAAAGGATTTTAAAAAATGGCTGAAAGTAAAAATCAACTGAGGACCTCAAAAGTGTTCACTTTACCGTGAACAGTCTATATTAATATTTGCCTGCTCTTACGTAAAACACACAACTTCTCACAGCGGCAAGTTGCCATTTAACTTGTCATTCTTAAAAATATTTTGCTCGCGTGTTAATTATATATACTTTTTAAATTATTTCGCAACTTAAATTTTAATTCAGCGTAAATACATTTTTAATAAACATAAATAAATTAAGGATACGGTTCACCATTAAGTACCTTCGGCAATTTTACATTTCAATTGCAATCAAGTCCGTACGGATGAACATTATTTTTATTTGCGCGGAATAGACGAACATTTTTGTTTCCTTGGATTGTTCACCACACACAGTCCTGTGGGTACAAGGTAAACCATTTCAGGCTCTACCTAATTCGTAATTGTCGCTTACATCCTCGTCTCTTCTCCTTGAATCTGCTTATTTCACAAATACTTAGTCTTTATATCTTCTGTTGCATGAGTTCAAGCTCCCAATTTTGCACAACAAACTTTCCCTGTGATTCGTATAGGTTAGCACACACACATACTGCTGTTATTATTATTATTTTTTTTTTAGTTTCCTCATCCACGTGCCTAATAAGATTTCAATACGAAAATATTAAACTAGTGTAAATCTTCCAAGGCAAAGAAGATACCTAACATGGTAATTGCTTGTCAGCGACGAAATCGCCTATTTTCAACGGGCTTGATAAAAGTCTAAAAAAAAAAAAAAATCTTTGGCAAAGGCATCATCTCTACACTTAATAAAAATGCATATGCTTGAAAAAAAAATACACACGTACGTATAATGTTTGAACAGCGAAGGTGGAGGGAGAAAAATTTCGTCTCGTTAGAATGCCATTACTGTTGAAAGTATGAGAGATCGACGTCAAATAAACCATATATTTCGATTTGCGCTGCTGTATAACGCACCATATGACGGCAAAGTAACATCACAAAACGGTCTAAATACTTACACTGTTAAAAAAAAACTGTCCTTCATTTTACGGAAAATTGTTGGTAAGAATGTATCCAGAGGACTCCGTAAAATCGTCGTAAATTTACGGAAAGATAGAGTTTTCAAAAACGGACATTCCGTAAAACTTTCCGTGAATTTAGGGAACCGCTCCGTTAATTACCTAGATAGTTTCCACAACTTCCAGTTTAAAATTTAAAAAAAAAAAATCTTTAATTTTCGTTATGTGGGTGCTCAACTGTGTATTAAACAGATATATATATATAAATTTAAATTTTTCATACTTGAAAAAGAATTAAACCCGAGTCAAAAAATTACAAGTGCACGACTTAACCACTCCCCCACGACTCTTACATGAATCGTAGGTAAAACAAGTATTTCAATACTGCCACAGAAGCAACTTTTTGAGTTTCTACTGAAGTTAGTGTATTTTAGTTGCTGCTAGATTTTACGTACGTCTGATGTTACTTTCCAATGTCTGAAAGAATAGCTCTTAGTGGCGTGAATAACATAACTGCCGCAGAAACGATAATTTCCCGGTGAGAGTGGCGAAGCAAACTTCGCTTAGACCGGCATTGTTTGTCCCCGAACACTGACGCTATAAGAAATACGAAGAATTTCCGTATTTTGAAGTTACGGACTTGACTGTTTTCCGTAATTACGGATTGAATTTCCGTAACTGTACGGAATTTCCGTAACCGTTCATTTCCGTAACTGTACGGAAATCTTTAACCATGTACTGTCTTGTTGCCGCGCTTGAGTTTACCAGTATGTAGGATACTTCCGAAACGGCTTAATAAAACGAAGACAGAGTGAGATTTCTGGCATGTTCATCGGTATGCATCTGCGGGTTACTGATATCACGGTGACTGTATGCGTGTTCAATTATTGTATTAATTAGATATGTTACTTTATCTGGTATTCCCTCGTATTAGCTACAAATAACCAAGTATAATATCATAGAATCACTTTGAAAGTTACTGATTTCAAACAACAGTGCGAGTGGCGTGGTCTCATAGTGTACGTACATTTACATCCAACTGTCTCTATATTAAAAAAAAAATGAAAACTACCTCGAAAATAGAAAATTTTATGGGGGTTTCCTAGCAGGGCATGTTGTGCGTGTCCGAAAAAAGTTCCCCAGTAATGAGGGAACCACAGTCACACACCGTACAGTATACATCAACAGTTTAGGAACACGCAAGATGTAAACGAATACTTAACTTTACATAATGTAGGGTATAAATTGATAACACAAATAAGAAGACATTCTGAAATTCTTTGATATATCTTTAAAAATGCTTTACTGAAAAATTAGGTAGCATACGAAAATTTGTAGGTGTTTTTAATGTATTATTTTCACATTTGTGATGTGGCTTCAAAAATTTTTTATTGTGTTCGATACACATTCCTTAGAAATGCCCAACTAGGCTGTAATTTCTTGTCGTGTTACGCTGCACTTACTCATTCAAACAATCTGCCGCTTTGTCACCGGTAATACACTTTTTTCCCCATTTTGTACACAACAACGGCATGAAACTTCGAATGTAACTGTATTTCCCAATATGGATGGCAACAATCCGTGAATTTGTAGTTTCCCGGTAACAAAGCTGTAATGTTATCTTCTGAGGGTAAAGAGAAGTAATTAACGCTGAAAGCTCCTCGCTGGCTGAATCGGTAAGAAACATGTATGGCTTTCAATTTTGGCGAATCTATGTCTAATTTTTATTATAATGTGAATTCAGTTAAAAAATTTAAAAAACTTGTGCGCAGATTTTTTATAATCTGGTTTGATTTATCTCTCGAGTGTTTTAACAGTGTGGTTATACAGTACATTTAGAAATAAAATAAAATAATTGTGTCTACATAACGTTCCACACAAAAACGTGTCTGATGATTCCAGTACTATGCAATCGTTCCAGATGTAACTCACAAATTATTTGACAAATTTAAATTATTCTACGATGCTAAAGTGTTTTAAAAGAAACAATGTTAGAAGATTGTATATCATGTACTCCATCAAAGGCTTTAAAGCAGGGAGGTATTTAAAAAAATTTGCTAATGATCTTAACCTTTTGGCAGGTAGTGTACATGCCTTATTGCTGGTATGTATACAAGGAAGTGGACTGGCTTGTACTTCTTTCATTGGTAAGTCGCCTTTGTGAGCATTTCAGACGTGTCCCTATCATTTTACGATCAAATATTTGGTTCACGTCAGTACACTACTTTAAATACACTTTACAGGCGTTCTCTTACAAAATGTGAGTGTAAAAAGACACATTCCATTCATTCTCACTTCCAAAAAAGATACATTTTACACAACAGAATTACAGACAGAAACTTGTACTACGCGCCGAGACATTATTTACTTACGCAAATAAGTATTTATTTTCTTAGTACTGAAAATCTGGTTATCATTGTTTTGTATTCTTGGTAGATGACATTTGTGTGGCCGGAATTGAGAATTTTGTGGAAATAACCCTCCTGAAAAAATTATTACGGTGTCCCAATAACATCAATATAAAAAAATTTTAAAATGTATTATCTGTCCAGCATAGATAACACACTTGTCTAAACGTGTCCAGGCAGGTATGCAGGTGAGAAAAAAATTTCAGTCAAACTTATTTTATTTCTGAGGAACTGAGTTCTGTTCACAGTAATAACCAAGTTGTTTTATTTTTCAAAGTTTACACTGTTTTGCAATCGTGAGGGTGGATTTTTAAAGTGTGATACCTAGGTACAATAATTTTTCGAAAAATTCCAAGCAACGGATTTAAAGGAATTGGCTAAATATCATCATATTTTTATTGGTTGTATTTTTTAGCTTTCTGCCGTAAATTAAGGGGTTATGATAATGAACTTTGTTAAGGCCAATGGTGCACGAAAGCAGTATATTTACCTGATTTTCGTTATAACTTGTTTTTCAGAGGTTTTATTAAAATGTTTGGCACGACCAGACGTAAATATTAATTTTTAACCACTTCTTGCATTTTTTAGTATTCACTACCTTTATTATTCTGTGAGCACTGATGGAAGATGAGAAATAATATATTTTTTCTTATCTTCCCTCAGTGATCCGATAGTAGTAATGGTAGCGAATATCTATCAACGTAAGAAGGTGTTCGAAATTATTTTTTGTGTCTTGTGCCAAAAATTTTGAAAAATTCACTGAAAAATGTATTTTTACCAAAATTGAGATAAATACACGGCCTTCGTGCACCATTGGCCTTAAGGTATTCACAGAAAACTTTACAATTAAGGATATAGATGTGAAAATATAAACTCACTGCAGGGCAAAAGCCGATTTGAATGTTGATGGATTAATTATTAGTTTTGAAGAAATTTAAAATGTGAAGTGGCCATAAAGTAGGGACCTAGATGAAAAAACAATAAGTGTTTAGAGGAAGTGATAGGTGACAAAATAAATAGTGAGCTGATCACGAACTTAGGAGAAATATCGTGTAGCATCTATCTACAATTCGGCGATCGTTGCAGTAGTAATCTCTAAGAGTTCTTTTAGAAATGTCGCAATAAAACAAACTTACTGAACCCGTGATTTTTCCATTCATTTCAGTTTCAACAACAAAAAACTGTTAGAAACGCTGGCTTTTTTTTTTAATTTTAATTGGATTCTGCTATATTAAAAATAACATAATTACTGGGACCGCCATAAATATAGAAGTGAATAATCAGAAAAAGTTTGCTTTGGGTGAACTAGTATTTCAGTTTAAATAATTAAGGGACGGAAACACGCTGTATTTTTTTTTTTTTATCGCAGTTGAATGTGTGAAACTGGGGTGGCAATAATATTAGGTTATTGATTGCTGTTACAGTGTATAAGTTTGAAGTTTTTCATATTCATAACCACCTGATTTGGAGCAGTTTCATTTAATATATTTTGTACTGTGTGTATTCTTTGCAAGTATTTATCTCGCTCAGTTATACTTTGACATGAATTGCAGATTTATCTGCAGTCAAACTTAAGAGCGTCGCGAAATTAAAATTCTGCTTTATTGCGAATTCGCAATGTCGAAAGTTTTGGTGATTTCCAGATTTTGGTATTTTTCCATGTACTGTGTAACACTACAGTATTTATGACTGTATAATTATTATTCTATGTCTCTAATTTGATTTAAATGTCTAAACTGCAATGATATGTATAATTTGTTTTATGTATGTGCGATGTAAGGAGCGCGTAATTATTTCGATTGACAGTTATGTTGTTTGTACAGTGTAATATTTATGATATTATTTGTGTTTCTTTGCATGCAAATTTGTCCATGCAACTAGCACTACTTTTGTTTCTGAAAAGAATCAGGCCTCACCAGCCAGCCTATCATAATTTATTGATTTCGAACAATAGCGTTTTAGAACAAAACTTATGCATTCTAAAATGGAATCGGCTAAGAGTTCATCACGGGAGGAATAGCAGTATTGAATATTAATATAAATTACTAGTTTTGATTGATGCGACACGTATATTTCCGACGTAAGTCTAAGTTATAACGTGCACTTTATGAAATGCGAATTGAAAGCGGTTAGAAGAAGAATTATTTTGACTTAAGTACTGAACCGCTAAGAGAGGCCACAATAGACGACGAGAACTTCGGAGGAGTGATATCGGACCAGGGACCACGCAGTATCCAGCATCAGGAGAGCCTATCATCGAGGAGACGTCAACCAGCTGTGGTTCCAGACGGTTTCCAGGTAGACGTCGACTCCGGGAGTTCCAGCCTGCAGAGGGCGATCTTACCGAAGTCTACCAGAGGACGTACAGCCTGCAGGAGCGGGAGAACGATTTCCACATTCTACACTCCATAAGGATGGCCACGCGACTTCGGTTGATTTGCGGTGATTTTTCCGCTACTCACAGATAAGTCGCAACTCTAACCAAAGCTAGTTTTTGACACCAGCCGTTTCAAATTTAAATATTGATAATCTTATGGTATACAAGGTGTAGGCTGATGATTACCATGATGATAAGTTAAATAAAATCATAATATTCCACTATCGATCCTGATTCAAGAATATTATAAAATTTGGATATTCATATATTGTGATAACAATGTGATCATGGTTTAATGTTAGACGCACTTAATCACATTAAAGTTAAGTTAATTTATTCATCTGTCCTATGATTTGCTCGATTTAAGAATTCTTTATTGATCGTTTGAATTATTGGTCAATTTGTTAATTTTAAACTTCAATGCTTTTAAGCTATTCATTTCATAGCAAATGCAAGCAAACATAAGTATAATTGATTCCGTGGCAGCAATGACAGTTAGCCGAGGTTTATTTTAAACTCAAAATATCCTATGTTTATATCCATATAAATATTCTTTTATCATTATTCACATATATGTATATCCTATAGCTGCACTTTCACCAAAATAGTATGTTACAGATTTTAAATTGGTCTCCCATACGTGAGGCCATAGTAAGTAACACCAAGTGTGTTTCAGAATATTAATTGTCACCCAATACGCGTGTCAAAGTTAAAGAAAATATATATTTTGTTGTTTTGTGGCAGCCTATGCTACAGAAATATGTTTGTCGCCCAACTATAAGGCCCAAAGTCCCCAGACGGTGTTTCTGTTCAACATGCTTCAGAAAAATTTGACGCCCAAAGTGGGACAAAATTACAGAAAATATATACGTTTGTGGCAGCCACGCCACAATTGTATGCTTCCGTACATATACTTGCAGATTTTCGCCTCAATTACTGTTGTTAAGACGATTTGATGTGTGTGCATATATGTGTATGCATACACACTCGCACAATATAATGTATGAGTATTTCGCAAAAAAGATTGAAATAAGTTTCCCATATAAAAATATATAATTAGTAATACAAAAACATAATAATATATTGACAATGGTCCCATTAAAACTAATGGTCGGATATTCATTTGATTCTGTATCTGCTTAATTCACGTAATATTAAACTTTGTAAAAAAAAATTCACTGCCAAAAATTTAATTTTGGAAAAAATAACTGATTTTAAACATTTTCACCATGTCATTTCGTTTTTCATCATTATCTTCAATACAGTTTTTACATATAATGTACCTGTGTATTTTCATAACTGACTGTTTCTACTACATTTAAATATTACGTATAGAGTTAACAATAAAATAGGTTCACGTATACTTGAACACTGTAATTTATTGCTTGACGTTATCAACATATTTTAATAGTAATGATATACTGCAGAGTTTTCGTTAAAGTTTGCTGATGGTTAAATATTTTACTTAATAAATTAAGATGGCTTATTCTGTTTTAAATTATGTTATTTTTTATTAAACCAGTATATTGGAGTATAATTTATTAATCGAAATTTGTAATATGAAATACTCTTAAGTTCATAATTTTACAAAACCGATTTATTCACAACCAGCAGTGGACAGTGCAATTATAGCGCACGTAAAATTATTTTCACTATTTATTTCTAAAATTATTTGTGTAAAAATTGTCATTAAAAAACCGCAAAATAAAGCAGGGATGAATATTAAAAGTTTTTCCATATTTATCTTGTTCTAAGGGTACCATTTTGGAGTATGTAAATTACCTAACGCCTTTCACAGAATTGTAGTTATCATCCTTGATGACACTCCAGAGGGTAGAGATAAGCTTGTATTGAAAAGAATCTTTGATAATTCAGAAGGCCTGGAAAACTTCTGAGATTACAAACAACGTGCCAAAATAAACAGTAGTATTTTTCATATGGGCTTAAATTTGTTGTTCGAATCAACTGTAATCAAAGACTATTCACGGTAAACTGAGCACCTCTGAAAACCCTGCTTAATATCTCGCATACGTTGTGTATTCTTCTGCCTTATGAAAATTAACATTCCCATGGGCCTCGTCACTTTATTCGTGCGTCGGTCAAGTGAAACTGTGAGTGAGTGAGTGAAGAGATTTGGGCGGCTCTTAACAGCGAGGTCTTGAGAGCCGTTGAGGGTGTTTAAAGTGAGCATGGAGCGGCGCGGGAATGAAGGGGCGGGAGGAACGGGAGATCCCTGAGAAAACCCACCGATCAACGGCATCGTCCGGCACGATTACTACTTGCGAAAATCCGGTGACCCGGCCGGGGAACGAACCCGGCTCGCCTTGGTTGGAGGCGAGAAGTGAAGCTGCGAAATTGTTATAAAAGTAAATATTTTACCAATCTGCTCATTTTTACAGTTCAATGCATCAAAGAGCAGAAAGCGAAATTAATAATTTAAGTTGTCAGAAATGGTTACCTCGAATTTTTTATTCTACGCTAAGACATGGAACTGCTCCCCCCCCCCCCTTTTTTTCCACTTTAAAGGCTGTTCACGATAAAGTGAGCACTTTTGAAGTCTACCTTAGAAAAAAGTCACTGCCCCTGCCTGCATATGTTTTAACTGGCGCACTGTGTGACTTACACCCAGTAAAGTTGGTGACGATGGGTGGAAGTAATTCCAATTCTTAACGTCGAATAAAAAGTGTTAGTGTAACCCATGTACGATAATTTAAATTATTTGTTTCGCTTTCTGGTTTTTTTTTCATGCACCAAAGTGTGAAAATGAGCAGATTTGTAAAATATTTACTTTTTTAATAATTTCACAGTTTCACTTGACCGACGCATGAATAAAGCGACGACGCCCGTGGCTGTGTTAATTTTACATACGGCGGAAGAATACACAACGTGCACACAATTAGATCTTAAGCAAGGGCTTTCAAAAAGTGCTCAGTTTACCGTGAACAATGTATACCAAACTTTACTGGGTCCATGGCACTCAGCGCACCCGTTAAAATATAAATGCAGGTAGCAGCAGTGACTATTTTCTAAGGTTGATTTTAAAAAATTCTCACTTTATTGTAAACAGCCTTTTAAATTGTTTACTGTGGATATTCCTACAGGAAATAAGAATAAAACTCCGGTTGCGGTTCTCCTTTAATAAATTCCGGTTGCAGTTCTCCTGCCCACGCAAGTGTGTGTGTGTGTGTGTGTGTGTGTGTGTGTGTGTTGGTCCAACTGTGCTTCTATTCATAATCCCCCGCAGACACCTCCATCCTTGTCAGCTTGCAGGCGCGCGAAATAATCTTCGCCACGCCTGACGTCTAGCGTCGGATATGGAAACCGCGTCGAACTCGGTGACCTACTACTAAAGAAGCCGTGGAAAAAATTATTATCCGCCGTGTCTCCCTCCTTTGGGGATATTTTACATTTTTCTTCCAAGGTTTTCACTCGTCCTTCCTCGGGCAAAGTTGTCAAGACCCATGCGCGCGCCATTCGTTGCAATTTTTCCACAGAGCTGTTGAAGTTGTCGTGTGAATTTAAACCAGGTCGTCTTATCTTGCGCAGAAATGAGGCCTCTTCACTGACATCTGCTCTATGATGTTCCTTCTTCGTCTTCTCACACTGGCGTGTATGTCATTTTTAATTTCTCCAAGATGTTGCGTATTTTTTTGTGTGTCTGATGTGTATGTCGTTACCATCAAATGAAAACCTCATAACTCCAAATACTAAATATTTTGCGTCACAGGCAAGAAACATAACTTTGATTTCGAAGGCAAATGTATGCTTTTTGAAACATGATTGTTGCTATTTAACCCACTTTCGAAGATAAATTCGCATACAAATTTGTAGATTTTCGATATTTGAAATCTCAGAAAAGTTACTTTGTTTGTAGATTTTTTTAAAACATTTCTGGGGATACGAGCCTTTTGCAGTTAAATGATATACTCAAAGATTTATTTACAAATCAAGCGCTTAAAATAAGCCTGTTTATACAATCCTAGAGTTTGCTGTGGTATCGTGTAGTATAGGAGTTGATTTCCTAGCTTCATCAAAATGAAATTACGCAAATAATCCCTAAGTGAAGTAATGAACTTCGTAAGAAATAAGATACGAATGATAAACATTATTCATTCAGACTTTAAAGGAACAGAATAACGTTAAAAACCAATATTTTTTTTATTTTTTTGTTATCTCTTTTGAGACTATACGTCTTTACAGAAGATAGCTTACTTTCTTACCTGATCTTGATTATATACACACACACACACACATATATATACACACACACACATGCCATTACTTATGACCAGCCCTTTTATGTTATACGCAAAGGTTTCGTGACAAATTAAGAGCTTTAATGTTACCACCATTAAAACAGATGTCTGTAATAATAATAAAATATCATTTACAGCTACCTTGAAGCAAATTATGGTAAGTCATTGCCCTTTAAGTGGAAGTCAGCTGAGGATATAGTAGTGACAGTATGGTAATAGATCGTAAGTTTTTCAAAGAACTATGAAATCGTTTAGGCCTATTCGATAAATATTAATTATTGTGTAAATTTCATTCTTTTCTGTTGGATAAACTATCCTCAGCTATCTGAGAAACAGCTGTAAGCCTAATTGTCAGTATTTAAGTGTGTAAAATAATATTGATGTAGACGTCATTTGCAGGTTTTCGACGTTCCAAACTTACGAAAGGAGAGAAAACTCATTTCAATGCCGTCGCCGAGAGTGCAAGGCGCTCTAGTTGTTATTCTCGTCACATGCATTTGCTATCGCGTTTGAACCACAACAAAGGCAATGGAATGCACGAAAGCCGTAACAATAAACTGCGGTATGGAATTGGGAAAGATGAAGTAGCGAATGGATCTGGACGTCTGCGGACACGACACTTCCAGGGAAATACGAGCAAGGAAATCATTCCCACGACAAATCTGCGGAACATTTAGGTCATGAACCTCTCGCGGGGACTACTTTTCTTAATTAAGCTGCTGCACAGGTGTAATGCATACGAGCATTAAGATGAGTGTACATAAAGGGATATAAAACACACCACCTGAAAGTTGCATTTTATTTGTTACTAACTACCATTCCTCAAATTCGACCATCCATACTATCGTACTTCCCGCCTCCAACCCATATTCATACTTATAATATTGAAGTGCAACTCTATAGCATCTAGTGAGTAAGAACTATGGAACATCTTGTAACATTGCAGATTTACCAATATCCAGACATTTTAATTATATATTATTACAGATTACTTGCTTATGTTGTCCATTCAGTTAATATAATTTCAAATTACGCTTTATTATATGAGTTAACAGTCTAATCGTTGGTTATTTTAATAGTTTAATGACATAGAGACCATACGTAAGTATTTTTCATTTATATCTAAACGATATTCAGTATCAATATTTTGTTTGTTCTTTTGCATTTCTTCTCTAAAAGGTAGTCAGCCTTAAATGTTTATTTAACAAAAGTACTAAAGAAAATTATCCTGGTTGTCTCACATATCGCCATTGCTAATTGGCGGAGAGATATGACATGGTCAGACGACACCTAATCGGAGGACAGGAGACAACAATAGTAGGCCTAAGGTAGTTATAAAATATAACTAAATTTATCTTTAGAACAATTCTCACCACCTCCAAGGATGGACGTGAGGCCATTACAATAATATAAAAAATAAATAAATATTTTTTTGAAAGAATTACTTCAAGATGTTTGTAAATATGATTGATAAGTAGCTGAAGGTAAACAATACTAAGTTATTGTGGCTGAGAAGATAATGTAAGCAATTGACGATCTTTTTAAAAATATGTTTTAATTTTCACCCTTATAACGAGAATCCAGGGATAATTTTATAATTTATGCAATGTATTGAAGAAGACGCACGAGATAAATATAAAATTTAGACTGAAATAATTTGAACAACTGATTCTACTGAAATTTATAAACAGCACCCATTGTATTAATGGCAGAGTTGTGATTTGTCTGAAATGTAACAATCTGGCAAACACCATCTTATTTTAATAACTTCCTACTACAAAATAATCTGCATAATTAAACATACGTAAAAAATCAATAACACAAGCTATTCGTGCACTGCGAAGCTTCCAGTTTATCGCTACGCGTAGAAGGTAAAGGGAGAATTCGTATTATTTACGTAGGTATCTCTTGCACCGACATTTAAGGCGACCTTGTAGCGAATATACTCATAGTTTTTTTGTGGCTTCAAAAGGAACGAACAGCATGAAGAATGGATCTTTTTATAAATTAGGCCATTACTGTTTATCTATAATGTTACCCGAGAAATCTCATTTGTAATCTGCAACGTGTAGATCTTAACTTCACAGCCACCTTGCCACTCGAAAGATATTTTAAGTGAATTGCAGTGCATATAAAAAATCTAAAACAAACGCTCTGAATAATTCTAGGAAATGATCGTCTTGCTATTTTTAGAAACGTCAATATTGTATACTTCAAATTGGTATTTTCCTCGTAAAAATGGTAGGCAACGGAGTCACAGCCAATACATATATTTATAACTCTGAGTTTGCTTTGAAGACATTGTAGTTCGCCTTTTTTCGCAACGAAACCCTTTTGGGTCTGTAAGTCAAAACATCTTTATGTCGAAAATACACGGTCCCGAGTACGGAGAAAAAAAAAACAACTTGACTATCGCCGTATTATCCTACTAAGAAATCAGCTGTCGTGTCTCACTTATTATCAGCACACAGTCGGACATGATTTGTGGGTAAGACAAGATATGAATTTGAAACTTCCTGTGTGCGTGTGTGCGTGCGTGGGTGTGTGCGTGTGTGTAATATTATATATATATATATATATATATATATATATTATTTATATTAATATTGTGTGTGTGTGTGTGTGTGTGTGTGTGTGTGTGTGTGTGTGTGTGTGATGGGAGGTCAAATTGAATGCGGATGTAAGAGAAACCACTTATGAAACACTTTACGAAGTTGTTACAATAATACGGAATAAGTTACGTTATAATGTAAGGCAAACACAGGTGAAATTGTTTACACGTAACTTACCTGATTAGCCTACGCTTAGATAAAAAGCAGGGTTATAATATGAAACGAATTAGAAAATCAATTAAATACAGTCAGAACGTTTCGTAATTGTAATAATGAGAGAACGGGCATGAAGTGGTAGCATATTCGATCGTAATTCACTCCAATCGAATCGTTACTAAAACAGTTCGGTGAACAAAATTATCTAGAGATAATGTCAATGCTACTAAATTAATGTAAAATTGTAATCGCAGTGAATGGTAGCTAACTGGAATATCGACCATGAATTTTTCGTATAATTATATCCATGCACAGTTAGCGCCGTAAATCTTTTAATGTTGTGGACACTTCCTGTAGAAAATTCGAGTCTGTCATAAATACACGTATTCTCTGAAGTTGGGACTACAGTTTCCATATGGCCATGTGGGATACGTTGAAGGAATCCGTTCGCGTCTTTTCAATCTTATCGCCATTGCTCTTGAAACATGGCGTGTTCTAAAGAAGCTAAACAGTTTAATGCATCCTTTCCAGTGACATCGTTTTTTTAAATATTTTTTATATATTTTTTATTATTACCGCTCGGCAGAACCTCAGCTATTTTTCAAATGATACCACTTAATTTTAAAGGTAAATATATATAACCGGGTCACTAGCAAAAATAATGCTATGTTTTTGCATACATCTTGTAGTGGAAGGGATTTTTTTCCTCAACGCAGAAGCATAAAAAATTGGGAACTAATCAATAAATGCACACTTGAAATTGATTATAAATACAAAATAATGAAAGCAGGAAATGAGTTACCGATTGTTTTGTTCTGTTGCACAAGTTCAAAATCATTGGTTTGAAAGTTTGCCTGTACACATCGACGCATGAACCGCCAGTTAATGTATTGTTGAGTATCCCGAAATCGTGGACTGATTAACAGCAACGGGCTATTTTCAGCCCTGCGGGTATAACAAGCACGAGAGCAATTTTGTCTCCAAATGACAACTTCATGAAGCGCGGTTATCATCATTAGATTGGAAAATTACCTTATTTACCAGCCGCAGCTCATTTCATGTTCTGTTCTTATTCTGGGTTCTCCACGTTATCCGTCGTACAGCACTGTCATTTTTTTTTGCTGCTGTTCGGAAGTACTGACTATGCAAATTGGGAACACAGGTACGCTATAAATGTGTTCGTGCTATCGTAGTTTGTAAAACGTCTACTCATGAGACGAGGGTGTTTGCGCTGCCACTCCAATAAGTAAAAATAAAAATTCGAAATAATAATAATAAACGGTTGGACTGATCCAGAAAAGGGGAATAAACACACATTATATCACACCCCCCCCCCCAAGCCACCAAAAAAAAAAAAAAAAAAAAGAACCCCTTCACCTTGACGTGAAATTGTCTTTTCAATTATTTTAAAACTGAAATGAAATCATATCACAATTTTTTTAAATATTGTTTACACTTTATTAATTTAATATTGGTTCCTAAAATTATAATTAGAAGGAAACCCCCTCCCATGAAAGAATCTAAACTCTAGGCCTGCACCTTCGCAATAGCAAGATAGACACCCCACCCCGCCCCCCATCAACACCTCCTACGCTCCCTCCCGGCCGACCGCCAAAACTCAAAGCCAGGATACGGGTTAGCTTTCATTTATGACTGATACAAAAAGAAGAAAAAATATATTCATAGATAAAATGCGTGATTGCAGTGATACCGATGTTATTATTAATGTTATTATTATGTCTTTATTAGTGGCGAAAATAAGGCTTTCGCCTTATCTTACATCTAACCACATAATAATTCACATCAATGTGAAACAAACATGAAACTATACAACTAGGTTATCTTTCCTAAAAAAAAAAACATATACAAACAATAAAAGCTATATTAAAGTTTCACTACAAACCATTAAATAAGTTTGAACGAAATTATTTTACCTTTGGTAAATATTTATACAGAAAGAATTAGAATTAAAGTCATAGTAATAAACATAAATTTTAAAACACGCAGAAGAGAAGTGTTAATGTGTAGAATATCAAATTTTTGTGCCATTTAGTTAGATACTCTAATAAACACGTGGTAAAACCGTACAGTATATCACGATAAAAAAAAGAGCGCGAGGGAATCAAATTACCCTAACAAAAAATGAATAATATTATTTTACAACAAATACACAATAAATGTATGGAAAAAAGGAAGCATAGCACAATTTGTCTACTACTTTCGAAACTTTCCATGCATACAAATGAGTTTTTAACTTACGTTTGAAATTACTATTGTTAGAAAACATGGTTAACGTCGAAAAATGTGGCCGTGCCCGTTCGCAGTAAATTATGCGTGTTTCTCTTTGTAAAGAATGTTGTAAAATGTGGCCGTGCCCGTTCGCAGTAAATTATGCGTGTTTCTCTTTGTAAAGAATGTTGTAAAATGTGGCCGTGCCCGTTCGCAGTAAATTATGCGTGTTTCTCTTTGTAAAGAATGTTGTAAAATGTGGCCGTGCCCGTTCGCAGTAAATTATGCGTGTTTCTCTTTGTGAAGAATGTTGTAAAATTCATCAAGTTACAAAACTTGTCACTCGGTGTGATTTTCAGATAAACCCAAGAATAACAATACTAGGAAGGTTGAAGGGAGAGAGAAAATAGATGAGATTCTAAACTGTAACTGTCATTCGTACCACGAGAATTTAACGAGTAAATTTTGTTGTGGTTAACGTTACAGATATACGAGTTTTCATCAAATATCCTGTGTCTAATATAGTTTGCAGCCCTAACTTGCAGGCTTGTCAATTGCTTGAGAAATTATTATTTAAAACGTGGGATCACAAGCCATTTGTAAATACTGGTGCTTGATAAATTTAAAAATTAAAAGATGTATTCACAGGGTTTCGTGCAAATAATGGGAAGTCATAGTTTCACTACAAGAGGTTACTGAGAATCAGACGAGACATGGAAATGAAAAAGTAGTGTTTTAATTTATATAATCGGTTAACGATGTTGCAGAATAGTGACGACACAATAAAAATGATTACAAAAATGTTTGTCACTTGAGATATCACATGCACATGCCGAATGAAACAATGTTCAAGTGAGAATTAATGCAAATACATAATTGTATATGGTCACAAAATAACGTAAAATGCAACACGGCTCTTCAAGAAAGATGACCTTCACAGTAGGGTTATTAAGGCGTCACCATCAGTCAATTAGTTTCTGGGTTACAAACTGGGTAAGGTATGTACTATTTACTCATGTATGTAGGTTCGAATTTGTTCGGTGCGAAAGCCAAGCTCTTGTTATATTCATGGCATGAAACGGGGACATAAAAAGGCCACAAATAAAAGTTAGTCAAATTACCGTTATAACTTCACATACGCAATAGTAAAATAACATTATGTATTCTATTCACAAGAACTCGTTATAGGTGCAGCGGGGAATAGAAACGTGTACACATTCAATCACGTCCTATATTACTGCAGATATGAATAATTACCTATCTGATGATTCAAACGAATATCCGTACCTAAATTAGCTCACTATGAACAGGTACTGAATTATTCATATATCTGCAGTCTTCAGCGTGCCGTAGTTCACAGAGTGCCATAAATTTGTTATACACTACACAATCAAATTATCAGAAAATCTCAGATTTATAAAGCACCTGTCTGACAATAAATGTGACCTATCCGAAAAATGCTTTCACTTTATATCAACAAATTAATTGAACATTTTGTGTTAAATTTTGAAAGAACAAGCATACTTTAAATTTTTCCGTATTTAAATTGAAGACGTGTTCCTGGTTTCAATATTGCGTAAATATTTCGAGGAAGCTAATTAGTCCACAAGTTGTGCATCGAAGAAAGTAAATTCGAAATATTCTAAGTAAACGGCTGTCGAAACAAGTGTGGTGGTTTGTGGAAGTTCTGCCAGATTATCATAACATATGACGATTATCGTTTGGCGTTTAGAAAATTGAAGTTTAATGGTGTTACTAAACGTTCTTGGTTAAAAATATCGATTCAGGTCAATCAATTAATGATAAATAAAATTAGTATAAAGTAAAATTATTCTGTTTCCTTTGTGAAATAACTTAACACCAAGATATAATTTTCTCAGAGCCACTTGCAAGCTCATGATGGACATATTTTTCGTGCGTTACAAATAAAACTACTGCAAGGTTGTATCACGCAAGGGTATCACGCAAAGCGAAAGAATTACCACACATGTGAAGTAAGACCGAGACAAAATAGACGAGAAAAATAGAAATGAACTAATTGCAAATTTTGGCAATTTGTCAGTGACAGTGTTAACTGTAGGCGTTTCCATACACGGCCACTTACAGTATAACCGAATGATCGTAGTGATGGAAGAAGCGTAACATAGTTTCCAACTGTTAAATTAATGAATATTTTTTGTCATGTTTATTCGCTTTTTTACTTGACCTTGCGCAGGCGATAAGCTTCTGAAAGTTTAAGAAAGGCTTTAAGTTATGTTAATTTTACAGAAACGATCTGAATACAGATGATGAGAGGTTAAGGTACATATCTACCAAACGATAAGTCACAATTTTTAAACTTAGCACCAAAGGCGATAGTACATAATATTTCCGCTAGTTCAACAAGGTATTAGGAAGCAATATGACTCTACGGTTGAAGCTGGTTGTAATTTTACAAAATCGTAATTTTAACAGACTTCGTTAATCTCCAGAAATTACTTGAATATTTCTCCAGAGATGAAGGATCAGTTACAGCTGTCATAATGACAAGGGTGCATTACTGAAAGAAACGGTTAACAGGTGTTAACTCTAATCAGATTCGTGTAATGGTATGCAGGTTATTTCACTTACCCTTTATGTCTAAGAAACCTTAAACAATTGTAAATGAAAACCCTTTTTTTTTTCTTTTCGTGGCTTGTAGGGACATGCTCCTGGCTTGACGGAAACCCTCGCATAGTTGCGCGAGGCTCGCGGCTAAGGTATCTGCAAAGACGATATATCACCCGTTAGCTACTGGGTGGTGCAAGCTTGTGAAAGGTTAGGGGGGTGAGGGTGTAAAGGAGCCACACTGGCCCTTCCAGTCCGCTAATCAAGTTTCTCCACGCGTGGTGAAGGCCGCGTAACTTGTTTCTTTGTCTGAGCAAACTTTTCCCCGGGAGTTTCGGGGACTAGGGCTGTCGCTCTTCTCGCCGTCACACCATCCAGCAAACCTGATTATGATGTTGTAGATGTCCGTCCTCTTCCCCATGCACTCCAAGAGCTTCGCCCCCCCCCCAAGCCCTTCCTCTCTTTCACCCCTCTGCACCCCGCCATAATTTACATTTCCCATCCCAACGACCCACTTCAATCCATCATCCAGCCTGTCAGCGCCACCTCGCAAGAAGTCAGTTCTATTCTGGTGGTAGGGCGCTCGCCGAATGGCACGGAAAACCGTAATACACGTCTTCATCCACCTACCCCCTCTCCTCCCCCACCCCAAGATACATTCGATCGCTCGAAGATGAGGGCGGGGAAATACTTCCAGGCTCTCTCTCCGAAGAGTGACTCGTGTTTGTCTGCGGATCGAAGAAGAGAAGACACGGTAATCCGCGAGCCCGTTAATGCTTCGCGGACATTGTGTGTGTTTCTTCGGGGGCCCGAAATGACTTTCAAGTGGGGCCGGCGACGACGCGGGAACTCTCGACTCTAATGCGGGTTGTTTTGCATTCGATGGATGGCGCCGGATTACATTTCGCGTACGCGGGCGAGCTTTCAACCCCAAACACAATACTTGAAACTTTGGTTCTGAGCACGGTAAGTTTGACGCCATGCATCCTGAAAATAACTTAGCGGCAAAAATTTAGTTACTTCCCTCTCGAACTGCATATTGTGAAACAACGTTAACTTATGACATCAGAGTTAAGGTAAGCTCAGACTGGCCTAATGTCGAAAATTTCTTTTTAAAATCAGGTGTACTATATCCTCAGTACTTTCGGAGTTCTGATGTGGGAATGTGAATTGTTTTGTCGTGTTTAATACATTAACTTCAAAACGTTGTTCGTTAAGTTTTTACGACGAATGAACTCCAATTTTACATTTCCTTTATTAAGTGTTTGTTGCAATAATAATCTAAGGCGCTGTTTTTCATGAGTGGTTAAGTGACAATATATAGTAAACTGTATATAATTGTTCGAGTAGAATTAAATAAAACACTATTATTCATCGTTGGCAAATGCGAAAATTTGAAGAAAATATAAATGTATTTTATTTGCGAAATCTGGCACAACAGTGCCATCTGGAGTTGGTTGTGCAGAGCTAAAAGCCACGTCGAAGTACGTGCTAATTTATTGATTGAAGTTTATTTAATTTACTTCACTTCATAGCTCGTTAAACATTAATGACCGGTCCTCTTCTTCAAGGCCTCAGATTGAGAACGAATTTGGTAATAAGCATTGGAGTTTGTATGACACTACTGCGATGTCTAATATTCCCAGGCAGTTTGAGGAAGTCTCAGAACTTTATGATTACATAAATACGTAGCCATACAATTTCTAGTTAAAAAGTAGAATTAATTTTTTTCTATTACTCGATGTGTAATTCCTTCCTGGCTCGCGGCTAAGCATACAAACGCGTGTAACAATTTCTATAACACCGCGTTTCGATTGTAATAATAAATAAGATTGTCTAGTTTGTGGACTCAAGAACAGCACATGTCTGACCCCGACTGCAGGTAAAACTGGCTTTATGAGGCCGTCAATAGCGCTACCAGTTAACTTCTTCAACGTCGTCGTGGCGAGGATTCCTTTGCCCTCTTCGGTGTTGTGCAATTTTATAGCAACTTCTTCACCGATTTATCAGCGAAGCTGGTTGTAAACTGTTCATATTTGGACACGGGACACTGCTGCCCGCATTTCCTCAAGCAACAACAGCCTCAAACAAGAACAGTGATTTATTAATAAGTAGAGACCCTGAACAATTTTTGTTTTTGTTTCTGTTCCAATAGTAAGCACTGTACCAAATACAGACCCAGTCACGGCCTCTCACTAGCGCAGCAACCTACTAGCTGTATACTAATACCTGCTTTGTTGGCTAAACAAATGCCACGTCAAGTCTACGGGTCAATGAACCTTAGAAATTTTCTGTTATCCAGTAATAAATAAAAAATCGTTATGAGGAATAGGACAAGCCTCTGTGATCTATTCTGCCCTTGTTTCCTGAATTAAGTTTTAGCGACACTTTTTCGGCAAACAAGCGCGACAACTTCGTAAATTTTGTCCTACAAGTGCTCGTCGCGCCATTGAGTGGGAAGACAAATATCTATCACAAGACATAACTAAGTCTACTTTTTTTAAATATAGAGGGAACGCATGCGCCAATGGGGTCTGCCACAGAAGAAGGAAACCGGGTTTAAATCACTTGGAAAAAGAAGTAGCGATTTCGTTTGATGGTAAGTGGTCTGGCCGCACAAGAGCGACACGAGCGAACAAACTAGTTCAGAGATATCTTGTTTTCGGTCAGGAAACTTCTTGAAAAAAAATTGTAGATAATCTGCAATGTTTTCACTCGCTCTGTATTTTTCTGTAATTGAATGGCAGCTGTGTTGATGTGTTCATGATTTTGCAAACGACTGTGTAATCCAGACAAATGAAGCAATGTGTAAACGGATTCAGAATAAGCTACTCGAGACCAGTAGGAGCTCTCGGTTAATGCAGAATCTCCTCGGGAGCACTTAGTGCCCAGTCTCTGTCCGGGGATCGAAATGCTGTTGTCTCGGCTGTAACTGTACTGAGAAGACTGCTGTTCTCACACACTTGCTCTTTGGACAGCCAAACCCAGAAGGAATAGTTTAAAATGGATGTAATTTGGTACATGCGAATACCATCGCTTGGCGGTAAATGATAAAGTTGTTTTCATCTGTAAGTCTATATCGGCCACCAGAGAGCATAAGTTATTTCACCATCATCATAATGATAATGGTATTGGGCGTGTGTAGAGCTTCATACAGTCAGTCAAACACACAGAGTGTCCCTGGTAGACACAGTAGAAAACATTACCATCACTTGAACTTTGATAAGGGTCTCACTGTGAGTCTACACAAAGCCAGGTCGACGTGTCGCCTAATTAACATGCATGTGGGACATCGCAACGTTAGGTTCGAACCAATGGAAACATACAATGGACACATCGTGAATCTTCAAATCGACTAAGACAGACAACACCAAGGGAGGATCGCCGTGTTGTGAGCCGAGCATTATGTAGCCCCATGAGCGAGGTGCTTGATATCCAGACACAGTTAATGGGCATGCTACAGCACACCGTGTGATCCAGAACAATGTCTAGGCGACTGGCACAAACCGTACAACGGGTTCACTGTGCCATGCTTAAGCTGCCGTCAACACAACAGCAGAGACGATGGCGTTTTGAAAGGTGCCGCAACCGGAGTTCAAGGAGTGTTGAGTGGCATCACATCACAATTAGCGAAGTATGTATTTACTACGGATGACGGTCGTCATGTCCGACGAGTATGGCGACGCCAGTTCCGTGGTAAGACATGCTGGTGTAACTCTGGGCATCATCGTGTAGGAAACGCCGTGGGTATGTCTTCAGGTAGCCTCTGGTAGTCGTTCGGTGGACCCTGAGAGCATATCGGTACGTCAATGACGCCCGGCTTCCTTATGTGTTACCTTTTGTGAGGCAGCAGCCTGGTACAGTCTTTCAAAAAGACAACGCTCGTCCAAACACGTCACATGCGTCTGTGGAATGCTTGTCTTATGATGGAGTACTCTCATTGCCAGCAAGGTCCCCTGATCTATCCCTGATAGAACATGTGTTGGATTACCTAGGACGACAGATCCAACCCGGTGCCGATCTGCAGGATATCGGGAGCTCGTTGCAATAGCTGAAGACCAACTTGCCTCAGAATAGAGTAGGCCTACATCCGATCTACAACTCCCTTCCAAACTGATTTGGCGCACATATCTACACCCGAGTGGATGCTACATCCAAGTAACCTGGTGCAAGCAATATGTCCCTACTGGCGTTTCTGTTGCGCGTCAGATATAATATTGTAAATATTGCAATAAAATCGCATTACCTTTCAAGACGAGCACTTTTATTTCAATTCCATCCCTCCTTCTGAGTGCTAAAAAAAAAATTTGTCTTTGTCCATGACTGTATACTTTGTTCAGATATATGATTAGTGTTACAGGGACAGCAATGCGGTACAAGTCGTTTCATCCCTCCTTCTGAGTGCTAAAAAAAAATTTGTCTTTGTCCATGACTGTATACTTTGTTCAGAGATATGATTAGTGTTACAGGGACAGCAATGCGGTACAAGTCGTTTATAGGAAATGCCCTGAACTACTTAAAAACACGATTCTTTTACTGAGCGTTGGAACAATTCTCTCCAAAGTATAACACTTCTTCTACTAGATAAAAGCAACAAATGGCAATTTAAAATTTTTTATTATACATAAATAAAGCAAAAAATAATTATTAACTTCATAAATGATATGTGTACATGTAATAATTACGTAACTATTATGATGCTTGCTTGTGTTTAAGTTTCGATATTATGGAATTTTATTTGCCTTCCCAGTTATATTTAATCGTGGGTTGGCAATTGTCTTCGAACAGTATTTGTATTTGTCTCTGGCATTATTGTTAAGGCTGCGAGTTCAGTCAGTAATATATTTTTGTTTAATATGATTTTCTTTTCAAAAAACTTTAGCAGACTGGCAGAGAATACAGTATACTTAAATTTCCGGAACATCAGAATTTCCCCCACTATATAAAGCGTACTTAAGGGTGCCACTAAAAGCAGCACATGTACAGCGTTAGGAGAATAGCAAGAAAGTACAAGTGCTTGTTAATTAGCTCTGCTACTTACGCAAGTCTGAAGATCCATTAACTACGCTTTGTGTTCGTACATACTGGAGTACCTCGCATTACCTATGTAAGCTGACTAAGTGAATGATACAAGCAAGAATATATGCCAAATCGTATAGAGACTGCTGAACGCTTTACTGAGTGTTCATTTAACTGAATCTTCATAGGATCGTTTAAAGCTTCATGTACACCCTCTTTTATTCTGTTACGTATATTTTGATTGACATATGGCTGGACTGAAGGAGATCATTTAATATTTTTATTTATAAAATAAGTAGTCCTTGCATTCATTTTTAAAAATTATGGCTAAATAGTTTTCTTCGACTAAAAAGGATTTTATTAGTGATACTGTAGAAGCATAACTAAGAGAGCAATGAGTCCAAACATGTGCATGTAACCAATATCACACCTATGTCACAATCTTTTCAAGCTTGGAGCTAGGGTGGCATCGTTCCTTGAGTATTAACAGTCCCCATCACGAATCATTCAACTTTAATGTTCAATAAACTGACTCAATTTTGTCGTAAAGGTTTGTGTATTATTGTTGTTAGTATGTACTTCTCGATCACAGAAGCAACTAAATTACAGTTACAAGTGTCTTGGCGTCGCCAGGTTTCTGACGTGAGACGGTCTTTATCAAATAAATGAGCTACATTGACCTTCTCAATTGTTTTACATTTCTTCAAAATGTATATGGCTATATCTGTCACGAAGTAATCTGTCGCTCGCTATATTACATTCCTTTGCTCAAATAAAAACCGAAAGTCGATTCCTAACAAAATGATCATATAAGTAATTAAATGTTTCCTATTAACAAAAACTATACAGTCCTTTACTCTCGATCTATCAGAGTGGATTAGTGGTACCAGTTTCACGTGAAAGCTCCCACCTACGCTGCAAAACCTAAATGGGTGACAAACACCGCAGCACTTGTCTCGGAGCGCTTCAGTGACTCCCCGAAGTTGCCCCGAGCGCACAGTCTATTTGCTGCCAATAACCACAGTCGGCCGCCAAAAACACACGAGCGCTCGCCAGTCAATATCGTTTACACATTCGCAACGACACCTCCGGCGAGATAAAGGTGCTGCAATTACACCTAGGCTAAACTTGTCTGAGATTATTCCGCGCTTACGCAAGCCCATGGATAACCTCATTCAGCTTCGAGATGTTTCTCGAACGGCGGGACAGTCACCGGCCGGACATTCTGGAAGGTGTCGGACGCCACCAGGCTGTCGTTTCAATTAGACGTGCTCGGACATTCTGGAAGGTGTCGGACGCCACCAGGTGCGGGCTGTCGTTTCAATTAGACGTGCTCGGACATTCTGGAAGGTGTCGGACGCCACCAGGTGCGGGCTGTCGTTTCAATTAGACGTGCTCGGACATTCTGGAAGGTGTCGGACGCCACCAGGTGCGGGCTGTGGTTTCAATTAGACGTGCTCGGACATTCTGGAAGGTGTCGGACGCCACCAGGTGCGGGCTGTCGTTTCAATTAGACGTGCTCGGACATTCTGGAAGGTGTCGGACGCCACCAGGTGTGGGCTGTCGTTTCAATTAGACGTGCTCGGACATTCTGGAAGGTGTCGGACGCCACCAGGTGTGGGCTGTCGTTTCAATTAGACGTGCTCACTCGCTGGACTCTTCTCTTTTGCAGTGGCGGATGAGCCACGAACGCTGCTTGCTGGTGACTGATGTCTGAAGGGGAAAAAGGGAGGGAAGTTAAGGGGCAGGCCTACCTGCGTGGTTTTTTTTACGTGAATACATCTTTAAATTTGCAACCATAGCGGGAGGCAATCCAGAAAATCCGATGATAACAAAATCGGGGGATACTGTTCGGCATTGAAGCTCAGAATCTATCGTCTACATTCAAAATTTAACTACACCACTCGATTGCCAAAGGATAAAAACATATGTGACCTTGAGTGGGGACTGCGAAGCATCGGGGGGAGGGGGGGGGCAATTTTGAGTTCGTTTCGCCGCGTATCATAACTTCCACGTAGTATAACTTTTGGCTAGGAGAAGCTACGACGCTCGTATAAGTTTCAATCGGCAGCTTTCGTCAATATCAATTGATTGCGTTTATAAAAACATTTGTGTGGCGTGGTTATGGTGAAATTGTATGCGTTTAGCTAAAAAAATTAAGAAAACTTAACATAATTTCGGCCTATACTCGTCAACAAGCCAAGTCGAAATACAGAAATCATATACAGTTGGAAAGAGCATCTCAAAAGTAATCCATCGACACCGAAAAATCTCATATGATCGAATGAAGTGCTGACGGGAACGTAAAATAAACATCAAGGCTTCTGAGCGCGTCAACGTAGACGTATTCACACAAAAAAAAACCCCGACACAGTTAAAGACAATTTTTTATTTATTTGTTCCATTTTTGGACGAGAATCGCGGGAGCTATAATGACTACGATGGCACGCGCTACAAGGGCGCCATCGCCGCTACGCGCAAGGCCCTGAACTGGCGTGTAGTGTTCTTGTCGTACCTATGGAACTTTCAGCGGTGAAAAGTCTGTAGCAAAGTTCAATACAGGTTCCAGTCGTAGTTTGGCTCGTGTCTGGTTAGTATGTTTTAAGACATGGCAGTCTGAAAAATATGTTTTAACTATAGTGGAGGGCTCCAAAATAATATTTACAGCCTGCATGGTAACTTTGAAGTACCATTTCTTCCTCGTTTTGGGGTATGACGTCTTTTCACAGGTGAACCTACTGGGGGCACTATTAATAGTTTCGTCAAAAAACCGTTATTTCAAACACTCTGCCAAAGCAGTTAAAGCGCCTTGATAGAGAAGCACCTTCGCAAGTGAGATTGTCTACAGTTGGGACACCAGAATGTGGAAATTACGACAGGACACTTTAAACGCGATCGACTGGCCATTTATTCACCAGTACACATCCTTCTTGCAAAAGTCAGTCCTTTCTAGTAAATACAATACTCTTTATATTTATTACTAAAGCCTGTTCACGACAAAGTGAGCACTTTTGAAATCAACCTTAGAAAAAATTCAGTGTTCCTAACGGCATGCAATTTTAACGGGCGCCCTGAGTGACATGCGCTCAGTCAAGTTGGTAACGATGGATGGGAAGTAGTTCCGTATCTTAACGTCGAATAAAAAATGTTAGGTAACCTTTTGTGATAACTTAAAATATTTCTTTCTCTTTCTGTTTTTTTAACGGATCGATTTTTTTTTTAATTTCTAGCGGATCGCAGTGGAAAAATGAGCAGATTTGTTAGAAATAATTTTTTAAATAATTTGACAGTTTCACTTGACAGACGCATGAATGAAGTAATGTGGCCCATAGCAATTTTAATCTTACTTAAGGCGGAAGAATAGGACAACGTGCATGGAAGTAGATCTTCAAAAGTGCTCATTTTACCGTGAATACCCTATACTTAGGTTTATGGAGTGAGAGTTTTCCATCTATTTTCGAAGATTGTAAACACATTTAAGACAACCAAAAGGATGCAGGGCATTAGTAATAATAATACATTCTTTTTATATTCCAAAATACTACATTTTGCAAGAACTTAGAAAATAATATATAAATATCGACAGCTTGCACGCAATTATGTCATAGATATTCCGACGAAAAAAAAAAAATCGTCTTTGCCAGAAATATCAGTGCATACGTAATACCTACAAGTGGATCAGCGCTTTTTGCAGGAATCTAATACGAATTCTTCGCGGCGCGCGTGGAGAGCCGTTAATAAGTGCGTGTTCACCGTTCCTCTTCACCCTGGCAACTCTCTCTCTCTCTCTCTCTCTCTCTCATATATATATATATATATATATATATATATATATATATATATATATATATATATATATTTCCCTTCTCGACAATTCAGCTATGCTGATCTGCACATGCTTACTGTGCCGCTGCCACGCGGAGATTATACCTGTTCCTCCATCCCACAATTTCAGTAATCTGATTCGGCACCATGTTGCAGCGGGTGGTTTTCGGGGAGGGCTGAGAGAGGGTGCGAATAAAAAGACACAGAGAGAGAGAGAGAGAGGAGACAGTCACACATCACACGGATGGAGAGGGAAGAGAAGAAAGGAGAGAAAAAATTGGGTTCGGTGGGAGATGGGGCACTGTTGGCGGCTGGCAACGGTGTGTGGCAACGGTGTGTTCCGCGTAATCTGGCCGGAATTGGAATTGGGGGACACCAAAAATTACTGCCCCCCCCCCCCCCGCGCCTGTTTTAATCGTATTCTGCCAACATCATGAGGAGTTTTCATGGCCTAACTATTACTTTTATTATTTTTTTTTGGTGCTCGCCGCTGTCAACAGACCGAATTTCGACAGAGTTTTACCTCGCGCCGGATAAAAAAAAAAAAAGTGAACTCGCCACGTTATTTCGCGGTGTATCGCCACGCGAAAATGCAAGCGTAGTTCAACGGGTCATTTACGGTGGAATTAATTTATCCTCGAACAAAAATGTTCAAATTCTCGCAGACCGTTAATTTTACTGACGCAAAACGTAGCAGCTGAAATACCAATTATTGTTGAATTGGACTTGATGGAACACATACGAAACGAATTAGAAATCAGAGCACAATGGTTTTTAAAACGCAATTAAATAACTAAAGGGCATAAAAATATGAAATAATTTTATAATGTACGTTTTATTATGAATACAATTTTAGTTTTTTATTATTATATCTAGAGGTGATGGAAAATCACGAAAAATTTTTCAGCCAACATATTTTCGATAACAGTTAGCTGTTTATCCTTTTATGACTGGGTGACCAAGGTTTTGACGCGGTCAAGTTGTTTGCAGGCCAATCACAAACATTCTTCTTTGGAGTGTCAGAATCCTCATTGGCCCAGTTAAATGGGATAGTAGCATCATACATGCATGACGGCTAATGAGAAAATGAAACTCGGAAATATGTACGGTAGCAAAAGTTAACTTTTCCCGCGATAAACCATCACCACTAACTATATCCTAGTATAATATTAGCATAACGGATTACAAGTTAAGCACTACTGTTTCCCAATATTAAAAATCATATTTCGCGGTGAATTCTTGGATCTTGGATGCTACACCGTAATATTGTAGAATAAATGTTCCTATACATAGTCAAAAATTCGCGTGCGTTTTACAAGGTAAAAATGTTTAAGTTACAAAGTAAAATTGCTACAATTTTTCTTGTGATTTTTACATTAAAAATAATGCATGTTCAAAACACATCGTTTATGAAACGTACGAAGCTGTTTAATGTACAGCCATGTTTAAAATAAACTTGACGTCGGCAATATTTTCTAGTTAAAATTCAACATTAGTCTGACGCATTTAACCGCGCAGAGTAGTAAAATTTGTCATAATTTACTTCTAGTGTTATAAAAATAATCTTGGCGGCTAATTTTCAAATAACTGTTGGTAAAAAATACAGAAAAAATTTATATAGCATGCATTTACCGACAGTATTCAAAGAGTTGTTCTAAAAGTCTCTCATAAAAGACTCATGGACACCGAAGTCTCTAGTTATGTATTATTCGAATTAATACTTGTGGAATTATCCTCAAGCTAGCAAACTCTTCATAGCCATTTATCCCCTTTTCGACCTCATTTTACTAAGCTACATTCTCTACTCATCATACGTGAGTTTCAAAAACTCCTGGAAATAAGAGTGTGAACAGAGCATTCCCTAAACTTATGACCTATTAACGCGTGAATATTTACGTCTAACTGTGCGTTTGTGACGTGAAAAACGTTTCCTCAGAAACAAATTCTCTGAACCATAACATCGGGAAAATAACGCTGAAAGTGTGTATGTTGTCTCAAAAATTTAACGACTTAATCGACATATTAATCTTCCCATTGACGAGTAAAAAGATTTTTGAGCATTTTAAAAACAATAATTATTTATTACCGCCCTGATTTAAAGGCCTGGGAGGTAATGAGTGTTGGCCTTCTATGGTTTGTTGGCATTCCTTCAACTTTTCTATCGCTTACTCGAGTGCTATACGCCTTTCCTTTACTTACGCATAATAACTGTCTATAGTGAAACTGAAGTTACTGCCAGAAATGATGTTAAAATTTTTCACTGTTATATAAAACGGTCATTTACGACAGAAGCATTAACGGCTATGTACACTCTAAATCGGAATCAGTTATTTTTTACTGATTGTCAGTTGGAACTGCTCCATCCGGAATCAATAGAAAAAGAAAACTACTAATCTCTTCAGTTAAATGAAATCCACTAATACAGACAGTAGGAAAACAGTTATTTAGAGTCGATTAATAAAAAACACAAGTATTGAAAACCGTGCATTACGGTTTGAAATAAATTAGGTATACAATTATTTTGTCGCAACACAAAATTACTACACGTACAAGGAAATTTTGGAAACGGTTGGTATCAAACTGCCACCCCAAAGCGCAACACATTCTATTGTTTCTTTTGGCTGAGGTTCTGCCAACCCTGCTACTTTGCCACTGAGAGAAACTGTCTCGCATTTGCGTAGTAACATAAACTTACAATGGCGAACGGCTGCAAGTTTCTTAATGCGAATGTACTTCATGTTGTCGAAATATACACATATTATGCGTACGTAGGTACATGCCTTTGTAAGGCTCGGAAGCCATTCTAAGTTAAATTTAGATCAGATTGTGTGGTTTTAAAAGAGAAATATAGTGGTTTTAACGGTGTTGTCGGTGTTTTCTATGTATATGTCATTTTGCAATGCAATGAGATTTTACAAAATGAAAATGTTATTTTGAAGAGTTAGATTGACTAGTAATAACTGTGCTAATTAGACAGTGGAATGTTAGAAATAATGCAATATTTTATCAAATTTGTCGTTTCCTCATTATTTGATCTGTTAACTTGCAGACCACAAAATATTTGTTGGTGTAAATCCACCTTTCTTATGGAATCACTGCACTATCGAGCCAGTAAAATTTTCACTGATCTGTCACTAAAAATAACTGTTTAAGCCTGAAGTGTCTCGTTGCATTGTAAAATGGCGTATACTAGTGGACATTGATAACCTCGTACATTGAAACCACTATATTTATCTTTTAAAGCACATAATCCGAACTAAACTAAAGATAGATTGATTTTAGAACTCTGCAAAGACATGTACTTGCGCAGAAAATCTGTATATTTCGACAACAAGAAATACTTTCACATCACGAATCTTAGAGTTAAGTAGTTGCGGTTATACAGAAAGAAAACACATTGATTAAAATTATGCTATCTTACAGAATGACGAATGAAAGAGTATATTGATGAACACATTTAATTCACGATATAGGCATAGACAGCATCCAAAATTCAGTTAAAATAGCTGCAATTGTTTGGTATATTCAGTATACCAACCTAAATGATTTATATGACTGCCGTTTTGGACATAAGTGTCTGATTTACTGAAATTATATATTATTTTAGGGTGGCTTACCACAGTACAGCGTGTACGAGAAATTTGGAGTCACCATTACCTTGTCACACTGTCAAATTTCTCCGTCAAACTGCTTCCATTAAGTTTGGTCAAATATAGATGAACAGTTATGACGTCATCAAAACGTCATAAACGCCACCATATTTGTCTGGGAAAGTTGGATATGGCTTCAGTTTCCACCAAACATTTGAAAATTGGACCGGTTCTAAAATTTATTTTATGTTTGACGGTCTCAGCCAATCACAATCGTGTACGACATAAATTGACGCCAAGAAACTTAAAATAACGAACAATCGCTGGAAACGAAGTAAGTTATGAAGATAATTAATTTATGTAGAAGCTTTCTGGGCATGGATGCTATTTTAAGTGAATATTACACATAATATTACGAACTCAGAGGCATTAAATTTGACTGTGCAGGAATTAGTACAGAAAGGAAAATAAATTACAATATTACTTAAATCTCTTCCTGTAATGGACCGCATGGAAAAAAAAAAAGAAGCAATATCTCACTATAAAAATAATTTTTAAATAATATTTCAAATTAGATTCTCCAAATTAATAAAATTGACAGTGTGACACATTTTAAAATACACTCCAGATTATTTCATAAAATTTTTGGAAGGAAAAATTTGGCGGCCGTATTTTGTCCTGAAATTTTACTGTCAAATATAGTTGAAGCAAAAATTTGAGAGTGTGACAGGGGCTTTACAAAAATACGCTGCTTCGAATTGGAATGTCCTCGCTGGAGCACTTCCCTGATGTGGTCGATCACGGCAACACAACTGTGCCCGGGCAAGGTTAATCCCACTCACGTTACGAACCAAAAAAAATACTTCTAATGGGACAATCTGGAATAGGGAAAATTTCTGCCGCTAGGTGCACAATGTTCCAAAAGGTAACTTTCAATTACAATTTTAAGATACGTGAATAATAAAAAGAGGAAGATTTTACTTCGTTACGAAGTTATTTTATAATATTTGATTTGCGCTTATTTCAATTGTCCTGATTCTTAACGTAGAAAATAGAAAGAAAAATCTGGTAAAGTATATTCCCGTTAACGTGAGCAATTTTGAAATCGACCTTAAGAAAAATGTAATTGCCCATCTGGCACAATGAGTGACGTGTGTATAGTAAAGTTGGTAACGATGGAGGGGGAAAGAAGTTCCATATACTAACGTCGGACAAAAAGTGTTAGGTATCCATTTGTGATAACTTAAATTATTTCTCTCTCTTTCTGTATCTTTTAATGCGTCGAAGTGAAGAAATGAGCAGGTTTGTACAATATTTGCTTTCCTAAAATTTCACAGTTTCACTTGACCGACGCATGAATAAAGTAATGCACTCTGAATTCGAATCAGTGGGAAACCACTGATTCACAGCGAAAAAATGGCTCCTCTTAGATTCAGTGAAAACCCAAGGTGGAAAAATTACACTGATTGAATTAGTGACGCAAAACTATTTCACTTATTCTAAGTGGAGCCATTTTCACTTTGAATCAGTGGTTTTCCACTGATTCGGATTTAGTGTGTGAAAACATAGCAATGTTAATTTTACGTAATGCGGCAGAACACACAACGTGTATGCAAGTAGATCTTAAGTAGGGCTTTCAGAAGTGCTCATTTTACCGTGAACAGCCTATAACTGTCCGACACTAGAGCTTACCCAGTGGCGAAAATGATCCCTTTGCCAAACTTTTAACATCGATCTTCCCAACATGAGTATCGCAGCGACCCTATAGTCGGGCCCCGCCAACAGTGATTGACGATGTGGCAACCCCACTGTGTCTGGACCGGTCTCTGCCTCAACTACAGAACAGAACATATTAAGATGACTCCAGTACCCAGCTGAAGGCCATAACTGGCTTTAGTCACTTTAGGCGCCCATGTCCCCGATCGCTGGCTGGTGGAGCCGGGGTTTTTTCCATGCAAGTGGCCTCGCCCGGTGGTTGGCTGCAATAAGATGTGGCAATTCCTGGCGTCCTCATTTACTGAAAGTATTAGGCCTGGTTTATATGAGGATGTTAGGATACTGTCTGTTCATAACAGTGTGCAAAAGCCGTTTTTAAGCTATGTTAAAGGGTTCGGAAATAGTCTGTCTAACGTTCGTGATGTCTTTAGAGTATTATTCGTCCATCGTCTGAATTCTGTTCTTCTTCATATGCTGGTATAATAGGAACATGTTCATGTGGGTTCGCAAAAGACCCGCGGACTTCAAACTCGCTCTGCCGACGCGATTCAAACGACGGGTAAGGCCGGGCCTGTGACGGGCAGGGGATCGTGTAAACCGAGTCGTCGGAACGAGCATACTTCGCTAACGGGCGATTTAAGCACGCATTAGCACCCGCGGCCGTGATTACAGATTACCCGAGAGCGTGGGCGAGCAAGTGATGGTCTCAAACCCACGAGCCCCTCCCAACAGTTCCCTACCCGGGTCGGGAGATAACTCCGGTGGCGGGGTTGGATTTGGAATATGGATCTCCATCTGGCATTCGCGAGAGCACCAGCTGTTTCGTGAGGCTTCCGAGAGCAAGGATATGTGTGGGTGGGACGCATTCATCAATCAGACGCAATGCTTGTCAGACGGCGTGCCGAACGTGTGTTTCGGAAAAGCGGTTGCCAGAAAAAAAAATTAAATTATCCCGGAAAATATTTCACCCCGCCCCTATAAAATTATTTCTGGGAAACTTTCAAAACTGTAATGGAAGTTTTTAACCTCTACGGTGTATGGAAATAGTACTACGCATCAGGCTGAAAATATGGGAATTTTTAGCAACGCTATTATACAAAGTTGGGAACTTACATACGCTTTTGTCTCTTTCCTCAGAATCCGTAACACCGTTACCATGGGTTTATGGGAAAACACTTTAACATTCGCGCTTTGGGGCCGCGGTGGCTGAGCGGTTAGCCTGCCACCTCCCACCAAGGCGATCCGGGCTCAATTCCCGGCCGGGTCACTCCGGATTCCCGCATGTGGCAATCGTGCCGGACGATGCCGTTGGTCGGCGGATCTTCTGGGGGATATCACTCCCCCCCCCCACCCACTGGCTGCTCCACTCCGGCGCCGCTCCATTCTAACCACATTCACCCCGTCGGCTCTCAAGGCCTCGTTGTTAAGGGCCGTCCAGATCTCTGCACTACCACACACCATTCGCGTTTTGTTACTATACGTATAAACTGATGTGGTAAATATTCGTAGTTCCACACATCTGGTGCAATTATATATATATATATATATATTATATATATATATATATATAACTTGCACGTGTACTGCCTCACACGCTGGGTGACCGCAAATTAAAGAATGCGGACATTCCCTTTATAAGAGGTAAGTAAGTGTGGATTTTTGACTGGCATTCAGGACACTACTAAAAATTCCGAAGTCTCTTGAAGTTTTAAACTGTGTTTTTGTTATGGAACACACGTCGTATAAAATTGTTCGGAGCGATAACTAAATAATTTATAAACTGTAAGCAAAAGAGTTAAAAACAGTTTAAGTACTCGAGACGTCTGGCGTGTCTCTTCTTCGCGTCCTATCTTCCTGGCCGGCGATGCTCACATGCATGATTATTCTCCCGACAGATGGCAAAGCTAATGAAAATTGCTCTCCGGGCTGCTACAACAGGATAGCTCACTTCACGGAAAAGAAACTTAACCGTCCCGTCTTGAACACAATTGAATAAGTTGCACCGATTGACGCTTACATACTTAACTGATTAGGGTGCTCTTAAAAAAAAAAAAAAACTCCGTTCAATAAATATCGCGACGCAGCCTCATGGCGAGTCACATATCCCAGCTCTCACTACTTGATTAATTTGTTAGAGTGCTTTGCGCGACTTTCTCTATATCTCTCTCTCTCTCTCTCTCTCTCTCTCTACCCATCCGCGCGAACTTAAAATTCCCCAGAACCGTAATGGAACTCAAGCACGAACTTGCTTGAATAATGCACCGATGACTTTCGGTGGCCCTTCTTTTAACTTTCTCTCACTCGTTCACCGACTGTTATCCCCCCCCCCCCCCAACAGACAAAAATTGCTTTCGAAACGTAGTCTCGATTCATACAATATTCATTTTTAATCACGCCCCCCCCCCCTCTGCCCCCTCCCGCAGGTCCTGTCAGAATAGTGCGCGGATAAATAAAGCATCGCAGTTCTACGTTCGGGGAAACTGCCTTTAATTATCTTTGCAGAGTGCAAATGAATTTCGGGGTGGGCGCGGGCCACCACGTTTAGAGTTCCTCCACCTCCCCCCCCCCCCCCCCAACCAGCCACAGCAACTCATCATACTGTTCGGGCCGAAATTGGAACTTGTTCCACTTCCGCAATCCCCCCCCCCCCCCCTCAACATACCCTTCTTCCCAAACCCCTCTATCACAGAAATTTTTGGTTTGCAAACGGGGTAGGGGCTGGAAAAGGGGTCGGACTGCAAACTACAAACAAGCGGGTCGTCGTGCTTCCGCGAAACACATAGCGTAATTATAGCTGCTTGCTTGGTGGTGAGCAAAGCTCCCGCCCCGCCCCCCTCCCTATTAGTCTTTCCAACTCTATTAACTAAGAGCATGTTTTCCAAACACCCTGTCTCCTGTAGCATATTCCATTAAATTTAATTTAAAGCATGCAATAATTTTGTAATTTTTACTTCTCTGCCGCAAGGATTTTTACGTCTCACTTGACGGTTTTTCCCTTGCTCTTCATAGTTAAGACCAGCTCTAAGTACACTTAGGGAGGTAGTTATGGCCCCAACGTGCAGGCCATGGCTGCCCAATCCCTCTTTGCCGCGATGCATGTCTCCTTGCATGATTTTCCTTCCTTGCACGCGTAAGGGGTTCGTCCTGAGACGTCCTACCATCGGGCCTTAACTTCACATAGCACTTAGAATAAGGTAGTTTAGAAAAAAAAAAGGTGGCGAACTTTTCATTACGAAGGCATTTGTGCCATTGGCCGGGGCGATGGAAGCGTGACACGCCCCCGAGGTCCATTCCATTCTTGGACACGTCAATATTCCGACGTACATGTGCGACGACGTCATCCAAATTTTTTGTCCTCTCTCGGAGTGGGCGCTGCCCCAGCAAACACTACGAGCGTTCCGCTCGGGAACACACGAAGTGCAAATACCTGCACGCGAAACGAACGGGACAAGTTGGGCTTGCCCGAATTTATACTGTTATACACGCATGAATTTACCGCGAAGTTCTACACAGGCGTCTGGAATAACCGCGGAATAAAATACACAAAGATGAGAGGTTTTAAAACCAAATAAAAGATTCTAAAAATGCCAACAAGGTGTGTGTGTGTGTGTGTGTGTGTGTGTGTGTGTGTGTGTGTGTGTGTGTGTGTGTGTGTGTGTATATATATATAACTGCCAACAAGGAAAAATTCTGTGTTTATTGACTAATATCAAAGCGAATTATTATCTGGATGTAATAAAGACCGACATCAGAAATCAAGGAAAGTGAAGAAATAAAACTGCTAACAAAAATAAATAGACAACCCACAGAATTTAATTCTCTGTCCCTGTGTTCGACGCATTAAGGGGGCCGCCTACCTGGCGGTGGAAACGCGTTGCACTGTGTTTGGAGTCCGAGTTTTTTTTTTTTACGAAACCATTAAAAGTGTCCCCATGATATCAATGTACGAAAAGAAAACACATTTCGGGCGAGGTACGTAATATACTCTCAATACATCATGTACATTATAAATGCTATTCCCGAGCCTTCCAACATAGCTAAACACGGCTTTTTCACACTGCTGTAGCTCATAATATAATGGTTGGAAACATGCGAAACCAATATAGGGACTTGCATTGAACATTGCTATAGACTTTCCACCAATAAAATGATACGGTCACCCCTTGAAGTCGCATAGGTACACTCTGCACAGCGGAAACACTGCACGCCAGTTCAGCGCCTTGCGCGTAAGAGCGTAGAGGCATGAGGCGCGTGGGTCAATGTCGTCCTTATCGGTCCTGTGCTTCACTTCCTCAAGTGCGCTAAAAACATCCAAGTAGGCGGCGCCCTTAAGCTAGTCAAACAACAGTAATAATATACTCAAAAAAAATTATACTAATAGCAAATAAGTATCTAAATATAAAACATCTCATCCAGTAGGTGTAAACCAAGGCAAACATGCAAAATAGATACGGAGCGCCAAGAGATGTTAGACAGTGAACAAATACTAGGATATGTTTTATAGGCTGTTCACGGCACGTTTAAAATGAAACTCTGAAACAATTATTTGATTCTTAACTGCCTACATGCTACCTACACACGTGCATGCAAACTCTCAGATAAGTTGTCAGCGAAATAACTAAATAACTTTAATTGTTCAAAGTTTCGGCATTCCATTGCGAGTGCAGCGTTTTAAAATGTGTGGCAAATGAGATTGAAGTTTTAATATTAATTTATACGTACAGTACAACGTGATGTATTGAAAACACTTTTGAGTTTCTCACAACTTCTCTTAGCCACAGGTCGCGGTGGTGTAGTGGTCAGACTACTCGCCTGTCACCCAGGCGAACCGGGTTCGATTCCCGGCGGAGTCGCCCTCGGGATTTTCGCATGTGGATATTATGCCGGACTATGCCGCTGGTCGGCGGGCTTTCTCGCTAACCATACCTCACTCTACCCTCATCAGGTCTCAAGCTCTTGGTGTTACGAGCAGCCCAAATCATTTCACTTTTCACATAAATGAAGCGATCATGCCAATGTCAGTTTTTGCGTGTTAATAAGTAGGGTCCGTGATTTATTAAGTCTTTCATAAGTGTGAGACGTGGTGAACCGCCATTCCTGGCCCACGTTAAAAATATCGCCCGACTTCCCTATGAACTGTCGACACGGAAAACAAAGCCTCCTACCTTCTTTCCTGCGACGCAAATGCGGCAGCTCGACCCACGCAGCAGCGGCGTCCAGGCTGTGTAATGGGCCAGGCGGATCTGTCGTCGACCCAGTAGTAGTTGTAATGGCCTACAGCTTGCGCTCACGGCAAACATCGACGATTCCAAACGAAACACACAAATTACGCCGGTAACACGACGCCGCGGTCCAAAAACCGAACCGTCGACGACGGCGGCTACAGAAGAACTACGGCAAATTCACTATACAGACTATACTATAAGAGACTGTTTCCTGCGCCGGCCGCTGGTAGCGCCATCACCTGATTTCTATAGACAGCGTTGCCGGACTTACGTGACAATTTAACATTTTGCGCATGCGCACAATTCAAAATATCACTTGTGATTCACTTTGTGTATTTCTGTATGGCACTGTTGCCAAGGTATGCTTTCTATCGTGATGATGTATAGTAATATCACATCTAAGGTTATCCCTATAAAGAGCAGAGTAAAGCTGTTTTTGTGTGGCCTTGATGTAGGGTTTCATTCCCTAACTTGAGCTTGCTTAAATGCATTCAACATGATCGCCTTTATCATAAAGAGGGCCATGACGACGGTTACTCGTAGGCGTCTTTATGTGGTATTCTGTAAGCTGTATTATTATTGATATCTTTATGCAAAGATGTACGTTTGGCAACGCAGTGGCTTTGTTCTGAAATCAACGATCTGCTAGTTGAAATACATTTTTCCCGTTATTACAGAACACACTGTGTCACAAATTTGGTTATTATAATGAATTTTTAACTATAGGTGAAATTTATTTCTTAGTACGTTTTCGAATAATACTTCGAAAATACACTTACTTCTTTCTATGGATACAAGGTTTCAGGAGGCACTAGATAATTTTGAACATCACGCGATAGCAGCACTGACTCGTGGCTGAATCCTCCACCTCGTAATTACGTTAAAGTGAGAGTATCACTAGCGAACTATAAAATGTAGTCCAGACACCGCATATGTGTGCGGAAATATAAGAGAAGATAATATTTCCAATGTTTAGGGCATTTTAAAACGCATTCTTTTCTGTAAGACGTATTTGTAGAATAAACCTCAATACGTCAGCCGTTTTCGTTACAATTTCGCTCGTAAAGACACCTTGTTGACTGGTCTTTATATAAAGACACCTTGTTGACTGGTCTTTATATAAAGACACCTTGTTGACTGGTCTTTATATAAAGACACCTTGTTGACTGGTCTTTATATAAAGACACCTTGTTGACTGGTCTTTATATAAAGACAGTCACAAAGCATTGAACATACCATCATGGCGACACATCAAGTTACAGAATACCATTTTGCCTCGTGAAGATAGTTAAGCGGTAAATGTCTTCATATAAAGACAGGAAAAAATTAGAGAATAGGGCACGTGGTCGCCTAGGAATATTCCAGCCTTTGCGGCTCGTCCGAAAGATAAACAACAGGTGAAACGGCGATTCTGGTGCTCATATAACTGATCTCTTTATTAATCTTAAACTGGTTTTGTGCGAGTAAAAGTTTTTAAGACCGATTTTAATTGAGCTTGGAGAACTGCAGCCCACTCAGTAACCTGAAATTAACCCTTACTTAGTATGCACCAGGTCGTTTTGACATCATCAACCTCCCGTCATTTTGCGGGATACAACTTTGAAAACTGTAAACGGGACGATAATTGCCAGACAGTTTACCCAGACAGTTCCTTACAAATCATAGGCTACTCTAAAAGATCGCGTTAAAAGCGCAATATTTGTTAAGTTATGTGTAACACTGGATGATGGACACTGAAGACATGTGTTCAAATAACTAAGGTAATGAGCAGAAGCAAAACATTACTTACGAATTATATTAAGAATCAGGCAGGAACTGGAAATAAATAAAAGAACATCTGGAAACCAGTTATTCTATAAACGAATCAATATTTTTCTTAATCAAAGTTTAATTAAGGGAAAATTATGGAAAGATATACATAGATACAATCTTGTTCAGACTCCCCACAACGGAACATAATGGCCAGAAATATTTGTTAAGTATTAAAGTTCACATTTAGTCAAGCCTCTTCACGGCAGATCCCGGGTTGACATAACAGAAATTATGAATGTGACCAAATTGCATTCAACCCGTTTTATAGGAAAGCCGATGAATCTCAACTTTATTTAGACCTAAGTGAGCTATTGAAATAATAAACTCGCCACGTTTTCTATTATTCTTTGTTTCGTGCATGTATTTCATTATTATACGCGGAAATTTTAGCACAGTAAAACTGTATCTGGAATAATGTTAATTGAATGTTAGTTACACTAGCCAGTGCAAACACAAGTATATCCGAGGAGAGGCTAAATTTATTACACGAGTATCCCCAGTCCAGCGGGAATTATTAAAGACACGTTCATATTCATGCCTATTCTAATGCTGCTTAAATTCTCCATTCTATTTTGTTAGAGTGCCGTTGTTGTGTGTCACTTGTTTTCGAACAGAACACGTTACGTCATCTCAGATGTATCCTAGCCACACTATTCAAACTAAACTTAATAAGACAGAATCATTTTTATTGGCCATATAAAATTTCCCAGGATATTATTTATATAACTATTTACGTACGCAAAATACCTAGTAATCTCGAAGGCTTCTGTAAAAGACACATAAATATTTGAATGACGAATTCCTGTAGGCCTATTGTTTGTACCACGATTCAAATATTCGTATTAAGATAAGATACTGCAAAATGCCACTCTTGGTAATTTTTTTTGTATGTAAAAGCTGTTTTTCTGCAGAAATTATGGAAATATATGTAATTTTTATGAACGACAAAAAACCATTGAAAAAAACATAATTATGACGTATGTGATGCTAATTTTATACGCTGATTTATGACAACGTTCTTGTGAGACGTGAGGAGCTCGTGGTTTGTATAGGCTGTTCACGGTAAAATGAACACTTTTGAAAGCCCTGCTTAGCATCTACTTGTATGAACTTTGTGTATTCTTCCTCCTTATGTAAGACTAAAATTGTCGTGGGTCTCATTGCTTTATTCATACGTCGGTCAAGTGAAACTGTGAAATTATTTGAAAAGTAAATATCTGACAAATCTGCTTATTTTTATACTTCGATGCATTGAAATATAAAAAGAAAGCGAAAGAAATTATTTAAGTGATCAGAAATGGTTACCTAACACTTTTGATACGACATTAAAATAACTACTTCCCATCCGTTGTTACCAACTTTACTGGACGCATGTCACTCAGGGCACAAGTTGAAATATATGCAGACAGGGGCAGTGACTTTTTTCTAAAGTTGGTTTCTAAAGCGCTCACTCTATCGTGAAAAGCCTTATCAGCAAGTATCTACACTATACGCGAAAAATAGTATGGTTCAGGAAGACAAACCTGAAACAATCCCGAACAGCCGTTGAAGAAGAAAAAAAAAAAACTCCAGAAGGAATCGTTATGTCGCATCACTGCACAATTCCAGACTGGTATCTGTTCATGGAAATTGTCGAACATAAAACAGACGAGTAAAAAAATCGTGCAGTCGTAATATTCTTCAAAAAAACAAATTGCAGTTAGCTTTGGGATTTCATGTATTGCATGCTTCAGTTATACCAATCGTACAAATATTCCGACAGTTATGCATTTCATCTTAGAAAATAGATGTTCCAGAATTAACTGTTTCAGCTACGAATTAAAATTTAAAAATTACGGAAATATATTTTAAACAGCAAAACGTGGACCATAAATGCATTTCTATCACAGTCAGAGACATGCCAAAATATTATTTTTTCCATGCCAGTAAATGTAGAGATTGCGTCATGGGCGGGATTTATGAGCACAATATACTGGAGTGATACAAAATATGACAGACGATACTAAATTACCTGTAAAAATTATTCACTATTTGAGGTTGACGACACATATGATAGGCAACGCTATATATTACTGCCACAAGGTATGATTTTTAAGTCAGCATGGCATGCAAAAAAATTATAAACCATCAGGACGTAAGAAGAAAGCTGTAAACTAAAACTACTAACAGGCACTGAATTGCCTGGCGACAGACACCTTGAAGAAATTGCTGATGCTGTGAAAAACAGGGTTGTTGTTTCCAGCATAGTTGAGTGTTGAGTGTGTAGAAGCATCTCTACTGAGAAAGTGTGTCTACTTGTATCGGGAACTACGTATTGTCTGACGAACGTCCGTACGAATGTCCGTAACTTAGAGAAACCGTTGGCGGCGACGAATGTTATTGCTGGCACAAAACTACGGATCAACGCGTGTCGCCCGCTAGAAAATAATAAGAGACGAGTTGCAAATCCGGAATTCATATAATTTTCCAACACCTAAATCTTAAGAATTTCCAACGGAAAGCAAGTGAATGTGTAAGTTATAGGATGCACACTGGTCGCGTCTACGACCAAACTTCATCGACCCAGTGGTCACGATATGTGGCCAAAGTGTGGTTGTATAGTTCCAAATTGAAGTGCGAAGGAATTCTGTCTTGCTGGTACCTGCTGCAAACGCTGCCACGTATCCAAAACCTTACTCATCCTTTGACAAAATATGCCTATAAGAGTGCCCCTTTTCAAACAGGGCCTCAAAAAAAATCTGATCCAAGAAGAAATGTCCCCGACTATATCAGGGTACAGACATTATTGTTATATTTCTGTTGGTAACAGCATTCAACCACTGCGTGTGTTTTCTGCATCGCATACGTTGTTATAGGCTATTCACGGCAAAGTTAGCACTTATGAAAGCCCTCTCATTTGGAATAAGAGTGAATAAATATATTTGATTTTAGCTTCAGAAGTTAACCTTCGGGTGCAGTAATTAGGGCCTCAGAAGTGCTCACTTTACCGTGAACAGCGTATACTTAGGTTGTTGACAATGATGTGACGTTTACAAACAGTCTCTTTAGTTAACGACACCCAGAAAGCCAAGGTGATGATTAAGAACACATCTAATCGCATTGTTCTATTGAAGAGTAACGGTGAATTTCGTTGTTCGACAGTAGCATAACGGTTTATGACGTAGCGTCGTAAATTGAGGCAACGGTCGCATATAACTGTTTCTCTTTGGTTATTGATGATGTCGTTGCGTTCAGTGAATTACATATATAATTTTTCTGATTTTTTTTTTTTTTTTTTTACTGATTTCACATAAATTGTGATATCCTTCATAGACATTTAGAATTAAGAATTATATTTTAAATGCCTTTGATTTCCACTTACATTAAGTGTTCTTCTACCGTATTTGCTTACAAGGACGTGGCACTGAAAGTTAGATTAGAAATACTATTTACAATGAATAACGGAATGTGCAAAATTGGAGTGTAAATTATAATTCGTTATTTTTTGTACAAATACAGCGTTAAAGTGTGTTTAAAAAAAAAAAAAAAAAAAAAAAAAAAAAGTATGTTTGCTAAAGTTGCGAGGTCATTATTACACTTGGATAAGCGTGCATGCGTAGAAAAAAAAAATCTCGCGCAGAGCCAAACGAGAATCATCGATAAGTGTGTGACGTTAAATCATTCGTCATCGAAGTTCGTTCGCAATCGTGCCCAAGCCCATCAGCCCAGCGATGTAAAAATCACGGAGCGATAATCATCCGTACAACAGCTCATTTACGGCGCGCCGCTTATTCCCGTTGAAGCTTGAGTGCAGCAGAAGAGGATTTGGAACCAACCATACAATTCGTTAAAGGCTTTTCACGATAAAGTGAGCACTTTTGATATCAACCTTGGGAGAAAAAAAAAAGCCACTGCCCCTGCCTGCATATATTTTAACGGGCGCACTGAGTGGCATGCGCCCAGTAAAGTTGGTAACGAAGGATGGAAATTAGTTCCATATCTTAACGTCGAATAAAAAGGTGTTACGAAACCATTTGTAGTAACTTAAATTATTTCTTCCGTTTTCTGCTTTTTTAATGTATCGAAGTGTAAAATTGAGCACATTCGTAAGATATTTACTGTCCTAATAATTTTACAGTTTCATTTGACCGACGCATGAATAAACTGTGGCAATGTTAATTTTTGTTAATGAGGAAGAAGACACGACGTGCATACAAGTAGATCGTAAGCAGGGCTTTCAAAAGTGCTCATTTTACCGCGAACAGCCTATAATTGAATTGCAATGCGAGGGCGACAGCAGTCTTGCTGGCCGTTGGTTTAGGTGACATAACTAAGCAGCGTACATTTATGGCCAACATCATGGCAAAAATAGAACCCACCCAGAAAAAGTGTGCATAAACGTGCAAACAATTTTGCATATTACTTGACAGCCAATGACAGAAAAATAAGAGTTTGCAAAACATTCTTGTTGAATACACTAGGAGTGAGCGAGAAGTATGCCTATGCAGCATGGGACAAGTTGGACGAACTAGGCATTGTAGGCCCAGACAATCGTGGCAAGCACAGTGATCACAGAAAAACAGGTGAGGTTATATTAGAAGTATGCCTATGCAGCATGGGACAAGTTGGACGAACTAGGCATTGTAGGCCCAGACAATCGTGGCAAGCACAGTGATCACAGAAAAACAGGTGAGGTTATATTAGAAGGGATTCGCAGTCACATAAAATCTTTCCCCGTAATAGAAAGCCGCTACTTACGTACTCAAACACACAAAGATTGTATTTAGATGGGAGCCCATCGATTTCTCAACTGTACCGGCTGTATAAAGGAAAATGAAGCACAGCAAACGAGGTATGTGCCAAGTAACACACTTACGCACGAGTTTTCAATAACGAATTTAATTTAGGATTTTTCGCACCTAAAAAGGACCAGCGTGAATTTTGCACGCAATATAATAATGCCAGACACGAGGAGAAGGTGCATTTGGAAGGTAGATATTAGAACCACATTAGAAACAAACAAATGACAAGGGGACTGAAGAGGGGTACCTCGTCGGTCCGCTCGAAATCTTCCTCATCAAAACTGGATGTTCTCGCTGTGATTGTACGCTCTCCACAATACATTCACGGCTACTGCACACTTTTCTGGAGCCCTGCTGGAGTTCTTCTTCCAGGATATTCCTCCGCCTCGTGCAAACAAAGCTTAACCAAGTCTAGAAAATTACACCGACAGACAACGCGCCGAATTCGTGCGCAATCAGTCGTAATAATACTGTGTGTGAGAACTATTTCTTGCTAGGCGCTACCAACAGGGATGTTTTTTCACTGTTGTTATTCATATTTATTATAAACTAGCTGTTACCCACGGCTCCACCCGCATGCAAAATATAAAAAAAAAAAACAGACCACAAACCAGCGTCTACTCAAATGGTTGGTGGCATATTTTATATATTCCCTAACAAACTGTTCCGTTTTTCTGGGATGAGAAGTACTCTACGAGATAATCCAGCATATAATCTACCTCTGTATCAAATGTCATCCCAATCCGTCGAGCCGTTATGACGTGATTGAGTAACAAACAAACTTACAAACTTTCGAATTTATAATATTATTAAGATTAAGATGAAATATTATAATTTGTAAATAAAATAGAGGTAAAACTTTAATAAAACGAAAAATTATGTACTTTTATGTTAACAGAGTTACACAACGCTTGTGATGCATGGCATTTAGTAAATAACTAAACACGTCATACATGGGGTGATTTTTCAAAGGTTTGATTCTAAAAGTGTGAAAGATAACTTCGAATAGACTATACTGTGAATGTATGCGTGTCTCGCCCTGCGAACGCAAGTGAACAGGAATCTAATTCAGTTTCAATTTTTTTTTAATTCTTCAGAAATTAATTTTATATGCTTTCTACACCGAGAGAAAATCAAACAAATTATTTGTTCGTATAGAGCTAAATATTTATTTAGTTGCCCTAATAAAATATATCCTTGAGCAAACAAAATTATTTTTGCTCGTGTAACAAAATATGTTTGAATAAACTAAACCTGTGTTGGGTAAAAAAAAAAAAAAAAAATTAAACTGTCAACTAAATGTTTTGTTGAATCAACTGTATATATTTGTTTGGCCACTCATTTGACTGCCTTCGTTCGAAAATACAGGTCGAGAGTTTGTTTGTATTTTTTTTATGATAATTAGGGTAGTAACCGTGTTTGTTAGTGGATCTATTGATACCTAACAATCGTATAAACACGCTAACAAAACAATGCAACAAGAAACTGACAAGTAAAGGTATAAAACCTGAAATATTTGTTTGCACACTTTGTCCAATATTTAGAGTACATCTATGTAAAAACTTCCCGTGATCACTAGTCGTCATGTTTGCTGAGGATGCTTAAGGCGTAGCGCGTGGGCGCAGGGTGATCTGGGTTCGAAACTCGGTCAAGCTTGTAAATTCTTCTTTACATCGGCCCAAACTGCATGTACGAGCAGCAAAACAAATATTTAGTTGCACCAATCAAATCCTACAGTTTGGGCCAACCAAATGAGAGCAACAAAATAATTAGTCTTCAGTAACAAAATATTTCATTGTCCCTATACAAACAAATAATTAGGTTGCACAAAACAAATCTTGTTTGATTTAACAAAACATTTATCTCAGTGTATATGGAATCGGTGGAACATTCCAAATCCTTGGTCGGCATGGGTTATTAGTGAATATTAAAATAATTTATACTGTTCACAATGTAAAAAATTGGCTTGTAGCTCAGCAGTATTTCAAAATATTTTACCCGTGAGTCCAGCCAAAAATTAATAGTGCCAACAAATTTGTTGTGCCCACGGCATATTAATATTACTGGTTGGTAACAAATGAAGCTATTTAAACTTACGCAATTCTGCTAACACGCACATGAGAGCCATTTTTAGTTCATGGGGATAGAAAAGTTTTACCAGCTACGAGCCTAACAAAATTTTAAAAACTAAATTTATACAATAGAATGAAGAAGTTAATAATATAACTAATTGGCCTAGTTTGTTCTACAATTACATTAGAGTAAATTTGAAGAAGTGTGCTTTAATTTAAGACTTATGATACAAGTATCATGCATTTGAATATATATTTTGTATATTTACATAATTTTAATAAATAAAGTCTGACTCATTTAAAACGTATTAGTTTACATGGCCTACACACTAGGTAATAATTTACTGCCAAATTTCGTGGGAGTCGGTCGATTGGTTCTTGAAATATGGCACAAAACTTTATTTTTCATGTAGCACTATCTTACGAAAAGGCGTACAAAAGAGACTATGTATTGACATATTTGATGCTTATATTTGATACTTTTAGCATATAATGTTTAGTCGAAATTGATCAAATATATTCCCTATCTACCAAATTAACCAAAAATATTTATGTGTACTCCATATTGAAAATATTTGTCTTTTACATTAAAATCTCATTATTTTAACGTGGCCTACTATAACGGCAGTTTCTTGCCCAATTTAGTAGGAATATACTGAGTATATTCCGAGATATGATGTAAAATATTTATGATATCACGTAGTGCTGTGTTTAAAAATGGAGGGCCAATAACAATACAGGCCTACCAATATAAATTTAATAATACATTATAAACTGTCAAAATAAGTTTTGTTTAAATTCTTTAAACAGTTCTCTAGGCATGAAATGGCGCCCTTAGATTAAAAATAGCAGCAATTTTTTTTAAAATAAGCACACTACGTGGATGTCTTTACTAACTACTCTATGTATATTATTTATCCATAGGGCCTACACATACGTCGGATATGCATACAAAGTACTATACGTGTACCGAATTCGGTGGAATTAGGTTCACGGGTTCAAAAGGTTTATTGGGACACACACACACACACACACATGAACGTGATCTCATAAATCTATATTTCCTCCGGCAAGTAGACGAAAAACGGAAGAGACGCGTGTTGATCGAAGGAAAGGATGTGCGAGCGGAAGAAAAATCGTATAATATTAAAGGAGTGAACTAACGAGACACGAAGAAGCACGTGCTTGCATACCAAGGCAAATCCTCTAAGCATCAGATACACTCGCAAAACTTAGGAATTGAAGAAGATCCTTGGCGACGAATGGTTATCAGACAACATGACACTAGCTTACTGCAAATGTCAAAGCAATTGATGTAAGTTCGAAAGTATTCCATTCTCGCCGTACATATTATGATTGTTCATCAAAATATTGTTTTTGTATATCGCCTATTGAGAAAGACCAATTCAACAGTTTCGGTATCGTGTCTGCTGGGTCGTGGCTTTAAATTTTTTTTATTTTCCAACATTATCTCGCTCTGAAATTATTTTTATATTCGCATATTTTAAACTTATAGTAAGCTACTGATTTCTCTATTTATACATTAAAAACTCATTCCTACTCCCACACTACTGCATGTCGCAAAAATTAATGTGACTAACACGCTCTGAGCTCATCACTTCAAATTTTACGGTCTTTGCGTAAGTATTTCAGTGAGGGAGTTAACGTCCTTTTTTTTCTCTCTCTTAGATGGCTTACATTCTGTTCTTATTGTCACACTGTGGTTATTTCCGTACATACAAACCAGCTCATTTACCTTTACTACTCATATACAAACATCTCCAGTTAATTCAGTTCTCGCGAATATTCCTGTATGTGCTCTTTACACAAGTCTTGCGGCAGACTGAGTGTTGTGTTGTCTTGTTGTTAGCGGCAGGATGCGTGGCAAAAATATACCGGATGTTGCCGTTTCTCCATGGGTTATCTCGGAGTACTCCCGTCTCTACCTTCACTAGTAAGTGGCTGCTTGACCTTCACCAAAATTGTCTTTGAAGGACTCTGCTACAAACAGCAGGTTTTAAATCTGCCTGTGACATCACAAATATTAAAAACTCTACTAGATAAATTTTCTTCTTCCCGTTATTCATCATTCCACCAATTATAAAAATTCCCACTGGCGAAGATGGATGGATAGGTGGATCGATGTATGAACTGATGGAGTTATTTATATATATATATATATATATATATATATATATATATATAATATATGAACGGATCGATTAATGGATCGAAAGGTGTATGGATCTATAGAAGATGAACGTCTCGATGTACGTATCGATGGATTGTTGCATGGATGGAGGTGGATGGGTGGATGGATGATTCGTATCGCTTATGGCTGAGCATCGTGGCGCCGAGGTTTTCAAGGCTAACACAGAGGTAATGAGACCGTGAGTAATTTTCTCCACGTATTTGAAAATGACGAAAATGACTTCCTGCTCCGACAAAGCGCGGATCTACAGTTTCTTTTGTTTTCTCTGTTGCGCCAAAGTCCGATGGCCCGAGCGACTTCCTCTCTGACACACCATATTTGCATGTATGTCTGTCCTTGATGCCGACTTGTTGTTTGCAGAAGGTTCTGGAAACCTTGAGCGGCACTGCTCACGTTAATTTTAACTAACCCCCCCCCCCCCTCTTTCTATTTTATACTGTGCGTTGTACGTAACACTTATTTCATGCAGGCCAAGGTTAGATATTTTAATAAAACAATTTCTACTCAAATATAGCTGATTTTGGTTATGTAAAGACCTAAACCTAACTTATACTTTGAAAATAATGAGGCAATTGTCAAAATACCTACTACAAACTGAACAAACCGGATGGACAGAGGAGTGACGACTATCTTCCTTGGGGCCGCGGTGGTATAGCGGTCAGAATACTCGCCTTCCAGCTAGGCAAAGCGGGTTCGATTCCCGGCGGAGTCGCTCCCGTATTTTCGAAAGTGGGAATCGCGCCAGACGATGCCGCTGGTCGACGGGTTTTGTCGTGAATCTCCCGTTGAATCACTCGTGCGCTGCTCCAGCCTCATCGGCTCTCAATACCTCGACGTTAAGAGCCGCCCAAACCTCACCGGGGGTACCCGTACATACCACCATCCCCATCCATGATAAAGATAACCGCCCTTCCTTCAGTCAAGTGACACTACTGTGCGAAACATTTGGTTTCCGGGGCCTTTTCTAAAATTCGCGCGTTGCGGACCTGAATCCTGAGATTGTGCTAGTGAGCAGTGAGGCATACATAGGAAAAAAAAAGACCGTGTGCCTGTAGCGAGATATGTAAATGAGAAGCGAGTTAAATTATTCTGAGCATAGTGTTCGTTGTTGCAGTTGAAGCCTGTAGCTGCACCCGCAGCTGAAGTGTCTTACGTTCCCGAAAAAAAAGATAAACATAACGTTACCACGAATTTGTTTGAGTGCAGTTAACAGTACTCCAGATAACAGCCGATAAATGGCGCATTTGCATAAAACACACCACATCACTGGAGAAAAAAAAAGCACGTGAGGAATAAACGGCAGAATTGACATATCGATGTATACAGTTACAAGTGCGGCAGAAAGCTCGAGAAAAAAATGAGCAAGAGGTATTTACGGCCTCGGGGTCTAGCTCGTAACGGAAAGCGACTGCAATTATAAGCAAACAATCTAGGCAGTCGTTTCGATAAAGACTGCCTGTATGTTGCTTATGTTAACGAGAAGCTAATTGTACCAACAGCAGCAGTTAATACTTGCTGCCCGCAGCAGGAAAATATTGTCCTAACTGTTTAGGTTGTTCACGGTTATTTGAAAAATTCTGAAATAATCCAATGAAAAACGTCACTGTCCCTACCTGCACGTATTTTAACTGGCGCGTTGACTGGAATGTGTCATAAAGTTGGTAACCAAGAAGGGAAAGTAGTTCCGTGTCTTAACGTTGAATCAAAGGCGTTGTGTAAACACCTGTCAACACTGAAATTATTTCTTTTATTTTCTGTTTTTTATAGCACGTAAGCAGTGTAATAGTTAGAAAATTTGCAGTATATAAAATTTTATAATAATTTCACCGTTTCAGTTGACAAGCGCATGAATAAAGTAATCAGGCCCATGCAGTATTGTTAATTTTACGTGTGGCGAAAGAATACATAGTGTGAATGCAAGTTGATCGTAAACGGGGCTTCCAAAAGCGCTCAGTTTACCTAGCATAGCCTTTATTTATTTTACATTATGACTAAGTTCAGTGTAAACGAACTTAAGTCCTTTTTTAGTGTTGACATTCAACTTTTATCGTGTGCCAAGCGAAGATAATTAATAGGCCTACTAGCTAAAATCAATTCAGTTTTTTTTTCTTATCACAGGGCACTGAAATAACGGGAGCTTATTGTTAATTTGCAAAATGGGGGACGCGCATCTTCTGTACGGCAATTTTGACTCCCTGTAGAGTAATGCATCACTGCCGGTACGCAGGTAGGTATATGTAGCTAGTCAAATAGAGGCGTATAAAACAGAGCTGTTAGCGATTCCTTTGAAGGCATAAAACGCCGAAACAATCCGCATTTTCACTAAAAAAAAATTTTTTTACGGAGAGTTCTACAATACCTACCCCAGTTCTTTATTCAACGATTTCGTTCAACGCGACATGTTAAACAAGAAACACGGCGTATTAAGCTCGTGTTTTATTCCCCCCCCCCCCCCCAATGCAGACTGCGTGCAACAAATTTCAAATATAGCCAGGTTCCTTTATCGTTTAAAGAGCGCAAAATACACTTAAAATTTCAGTCGTTTTGATTAAGTGGGAATAGAAAATAAGTGGGGAGATCTTTACACATCTCGTTTGCCAGAATAAAAAAAAAAAAAAATAAAAAAAAACACACACACACAGAAAGTTATTACGGGTACAAGTTCGCAAACAGTTTTTTTTATTTTTTTTATCCGTATCAAGAAAACGAAAGCCCCGTTCGTTAATTACTCGTGCCTGTTCCAAGGGACAGAACTTTCTCAATCTTTCTCTCTTCATGCCACTAGTTATTTCACATCTTATCTCTCCTCTGTCTTCTCTCTCGTCTACTCAGCTTTCGCCCCTTCAGAACTCGTTTCGTGACGTGATTAATGTTTCACTTACAGCTGTGGTCGCGAATTATAATTTCTCTCGCAGAAAATCTGACTTCCAATAAAAAGAAAACTCTGACCTCCAATGAAAAGAAAACTCTTTCACGGCCATCGTATATTTTTTTTCTTTTTGTTACGGACGGGAGATTTAGGCGTCAGTGCCAAATGAACAAAAGCGGCAGGGAAAAATCTATGATTCGGTTAAAAATTCAGTACAAAAGAGTCCTTGTTTCTCGTAGCCACGAAAAGTGTCTGCTTCGATATTCCCCGCAGAAATCTATGCACGCGCCTTTCTCCGGAAAGTGAACGGTTAAATATTCAACGATAGCCCGGAGCATTAGGTATGATTTGTTGAAACATCGGTGATGGGGGGGGGGGGGGGAAAAAAAAAAAACTCCAAATCGCGAGCTGGTCCATTTGTTCCCGGGACACACACAATCGCCGATGTGAAAATGCAGAATGCAGCTAACTAGATCTGGGAACGGGTCGTTGAACAGGGACAGAAAACGCGAATTGATGTTCCGGTGGAAAATCTGGTTTTGCTGCCGGACGCTGCTGATGGCAAATTGTTCTCGTCGGTTTCGTAGTTCGGGATGACGCCCTGCGTTGGGATTCGTATCA